>OU612045.1:124652907-124972575 GCA_914767935.1 Coremacera marginata | reverse complement strand
GAAAATAAATAGAAGGGTACATAAAATCCGGTTTGGGCTATTCAGCGGAACAGTTACCAGATAGATACCGAAGAACTTAGGTAATATCAGTGGTTTAAGCAAGAAAATTAAAGGCGAGCTTGGCAGAGCTACGACAGGTCGAGAGTAAACTGGTGTTTTTTTTTTTTGGAGTGATTTTAATTAGAGTTTTAAATATTAATTGTTGGAAAGAAAGTTGGGTTTTTTGCTGATACCGTGCAATTAAGGAGACTAGGATTTGGAAGAGCCATTATAATAATTGCTGGAGTCAGATGCTACGAGTTGATCGCAGGCATAGTAAGGACATACATTGGATCCAAGTGCAAGGTAGGAAATCGACAATAAAGCCCCAGGACTGGTTCGGAAAATTGCTACAACGTCTAATTTCTTTATAGATACCAATACTACGTCCTGAGGTTTTCCCCCTTTTCGGAAATTTTCATGTGCTTTTCCGCGTTGGCTAAATATTGGTTTCATCTTGTGAAGATACACATACACACTCACAGATTAACTGCGGATTTAGCCAAGAGATTATTAATAGTCGCGGTAGACCAGTGGTTAAAACATCTGCATATCACGCGGAAGTCCTGGGTTCGAATCCCGGTCGTGGAATTATTTTTATGAATTTTCAGAGAAGAAAAATCGTATTTTTATTTTTTTTTTGTCGAAGAAATATATTAACACAATCTTTGAGATGTATATTAATCGCGGTGGTTTATAATTTTTTGCGTTCACTTTACATTGAAAAAAATATAATTCACGTTCATGAGTTTTATAAGCGACCAATATTAAAATACAAATATTAAATTCCAGGTATTAACCGGTAACATACTCTTGATCTTTCTTAATGTAATAAGTATTATAATTTAATTGGATTGATTTACAATTAGGTAGGGTAACACTGAGAGAAAAAAAACTCAGTATATTGTTAAGTATTTGATGGATGCCATTTTGCGTGTAACTTAAGATTACAATTATTATATGTTAAGAAATTATTCTTTTGGATTTTTTTTTATATGGTACCACGAATTGTAATCCCAGGGTAAACAATCGATTGTTTGCGGCAGGAGTGTTAGTGTTTAGGGATTAAGGGATTTAACTAATTATTTATATTTTAATTGAATAAATTGATATTCATAAACTGATTTAATAAATTTAATGGATTTTGTATTTGAATTTAAATTGGTATTTTATTTTTATTGAATTCGCTACGGTTCTCGAAGATCGCGATAATCTGGAACCGGTCGGAATTGGGTGTATCGCGTGGCGCCCAAAATCAACAACAACAAAAACATTTCCTACGGCCTTATCCACTGAGTCGGCCAAACTCGATTTCGACAAGCGAGGGATTTTGCGCGTAACAATATTTCGAAATCTTTCCGAATTCGAAATCCGATTTCGTTGCGAAATCGTAACGAAAATCGTATGAAGGAGTTGACACGACTTTGTAATGTAATATCGTAACGATTTCGCAACGAGTCTTAACGAAAATGTTACGAAAAAGTTACGATTCCGTTCAGACAGTTCGAAAGGAAGGAAATTTTACTCTGTTGGCATTTTAATATGTCATAAAAAAGTGAAATTGTTCCGATATTTGCGTAACGAAATTGTAACAATTTTTTTAAGACAGCTCGAAATAGTTACGAATTAATTGGAATCTCGACAAAGTCGTCAACTATGGTTTGCTGGGTAGATATAGCATAAAAAATGTGAAGCTAATTTTCTTCAATTTACAAAATTATATTCGTTCTAGGTGTAATTTCATATATATATTTTACTGGATATCAGGGACTTTTTGAGCATTGAAACTGATTATTTAATATACAAACTCCTTGGAAATGAATTCCAATATAATGATTATGACTTTTATAAGCAAAGTTAATCTTTCACTTGGTCAACAAATTTTTCAATAATTATGTGAAGTTTTCAAGAAAATTAACAGCATTATCACAGTTTATCTAAAAAAAAACACATATTGAATTTAGTCTCATTTGTGTTATTTCTTTATACTTTCTGGACCCTAAGGGGGGTTTGAACACATAAAATCTCCCCTTGTCTACGGGTCTGACATTATGACTCATTAACTTTTTTGTTTGCAGCTTCTTAAAATTAGAATTTTGAGAAACTTGCTGACTTTGGGAGCAAACATCTCTGGTGGTTATGGGTTAAAAAAATTTAAATTTATTCACAATATTACATAAAAATTTATTCACAATAAATTACATATGGCGGCCGTGGCGTAGTGGGTAGAGTGTGTGACTCCTTCGCCAGAGAACCCAGGTTCGAATTCTCCATCCGACACAGAAAGTTTTTTCATTGAATTAATTTTTCTGTTCGGCCGTCACCTCTCTGCAGACAATGGCAAACCTCAGAGAGTAAAAACTGCCATGAAAAGCTTCTTGAGAACATAAGCCGTTCGGAGTCGGTGTAAAACATGTAGGTCCAGTTCTCGATCATTTGTGTGCAAACATTTCACATCACACACAACACAATTGATCATAAGAAACTCGGTCAAAGCCCTTTCAAGGGCTGAAATGGCCATTTTGTTTTTTTTTTTTTTTAATTACATAAAAGCATTATATTGCAGTTAAAAATTTAAGTTTGATATTTGCTTCGTTTGGAAAATACAGCCCTTCAAACTTCGTGAAAATTCGCCTAATAGTACGTATGTATATTAGGGTGGTCGTTATATGGCTTATTAAATTTAAATGATGGATGGTTGTTGATTAGCTCCCAAAGTCAAAAAACTACTCTTTACTTTTTTCAGATTTTTAGATTGATTAATTTCTAGACCGCTTTATTCTGGTTTCTATTTCATTCCTATCCGAGTCGGCCATACCTTATAATTCTGCCATGGTCACGGCCATGATACAATTATAAGGTAGGTGTGTGACACACGCTCTCTCCGACAATAAAACAATAACAAAGGCGTAGGTATAATGTCAAAATCAGCCGACGGTAGTTAAGGCAGTTTTATTTTGGCTGCTTACATTTTACTATCGCGGCGCAGCTGCTGCTGCTGTTTTTGCTTAACAGCGAGGTTACTGTTGAAAGATGCAGTATCATCTCGTGGCTTTAAACGATAAAATAAGCGACAATCGCAGATTTCTTTAAAAACGAAAAAATTTAATGTTTTTCAGTAGCAATTTTCCTTGTCAAAATATATTGTTCAAAGCAGCCGTACAGACACAAATAAATTGGTTACTGCACAAACGAACTAAGTAGTCGAATGAAAAAATATTAAATGTTAACTTTTATTTGCCTCGTTCAAAGCCAAAATACAATTAATTCTGTATTATATTTAAAAAAACACTGTTAATTTCATTAAATTTATAGGTTTTTGCTTACTTTTCTTACATTTCCACACATAAAATGTGGGTACTCAATCTATTTATGCGGTTATAAGTAAATTATACATCGCTATGGCTGAACGAACAAACGGCAAATGCCAAAACTGACATTATACCTACGCCAATGTTTTGCTTTTTCATATTTTTATCTCCGCGTTGCACCTACCTTATAATTCTATCATGGTCACGGCTACCTTATTTTCATTCTACCATGATATCGACATCAGAAAACAAAATGAATATTCAGGGTTGTTGTAGAAACAAAGTGCTCTCGGAATCAGAATTATAACAGACAAATAATTCGCTTAGGTGCCATGGCTTCTGATTTTGCGGATGTATGTTTGAATCGGTTTCAATGCCTCAATTAAGAGTCACAAAAACCGAGAATATTCGATGACACCTAAACGAAATATTTGTCAGTTTCAATTCTGATTCCAAGAGCACTGGTTTTCTACAACAACCCCGATTGCTTGCTTTGTTTTGCTCTTAGAATACTCTCTGCAACTAAACCTCGTAGCCGTAAATCGAAAAACTCTTCTTCAGTACTTCTCTCTCTGGCGCAAAAAGCAAAGTTTCTGTTGGTTAGTTTGCCTCAAACATTTGTAGCTCAGAACTTAGCCGCTCAAAAATTTGTAGCACGCGCCCAACAAGTTTAATTTATTTTGGATTTCTTTATAAACTATCGACGAAAACATTTTGTCGTCCCGTAAATTCCGCTGCAACCCACTTAATTCCGTTCATAATTATTTGGTTTTCTCAAAATCGTTCAGCCCTCACGATTTTACTGCGCCTAAAATATTGTTATCCTAGGCCCGGGCCTTTCGGGCCTATACCTAAATCCAGTACACATCGTATTATACATCCAGGCCCGACGGAACTTTTTTCGAAAAAAAAGTTCACACCTTTTGCAGCCATATATATAAGTATATATGTGGCATCGCCGAAAACCGTAAACTCACCTTATTTCCTATAGGGCTACTTACATTCTTCGTGGGTAAATAACAAAAACTTGTCCGAATGAGTTCCATCTAGGTTTGGTTGCTTTCTCCATAGGAACTGTGCCATGACCTGTTTTCTCGTTGTGATCGGAATTAAAGGTAATGTTTCTGCATTGTTTGGCTTAACCTCGACTAAAAATGCCTCGTAAGAATATACCGCAGATTGCGCTTCACTGTCAACTCTAAAAGGGTTAATTTTCTTTTTTATTACATACACCATCAGTGTCAATGTGCTGTTAACAGTAGCTTGAATAATTTCCTCAGGTTTTTTTAAGCGATGAAGTATATTTAACGACTTGCCTACAGCATTAAAATGACCTATACACATCTGACTATCGTTGGTAGTCAAGTCTTCTAAGATCCATGATGTAAGCATAGAGCCATCCATTTCCTGGCCAATGCTACGCCATTCGATAGCTTTCTCTATAAAAACAAGCAATGAAAACAATTAAATACATTTGTATTGTATATTTAACCTTTAATGCCTTGACTAGCGAGTAAGCCACAAAAATTCGCAGCTAAATTCTCTTGCCATAACATATTTGTGGGTGTGAAATTAACAACTCTTTGCCAACAACTTTTTCAGCAGTCAAAAAGTGAGGAACGACTGAAATTGGAACAACTGACAGACTTGTCAAATCGCAATTTGGCAAACGTCCGTGAAGATAGCAACGATTTTTTCGTCGAACCCCAGCAAAGATTTTTTTTTTCAGACTTAACGCTACGCACACAGGGTGTTTATTTGCAGCAATAATGATCATTAATGATGTCATTTGTAAATTAAACGTAAATTTTAAACAAAAGGCGAATTAATTTTAAAAAAAAATATATTAGACATTACAACTAAACATTTAAGAAACATTTTAAGACAATAACATATATAATAAATACTCTACTTCTTACGCTATATGCACTAAGATATATAAAAACTTTTTGACCATTTTCGGGTATCTAAAAGTTTTCTGCACATATACCCGCTATGCACCTCGAAAACAGGTATTTTAACAAAACTTTTAACACCAATACCAACTCTCTAGCTGCATTGGAACAGATTCCCTACCAGGTCGAAATCCATTATATAAAAAAACGTTGCTGGCTTCTCAAGCGATCCAAAAGTTTTCTGCACATATGACACCTATGCACCTCGAAAACAGGGAATTTTCCAAAACTTTTGACGCCAAAACCAATCCTGTAGCTGCATTGCAACAGATTCCCTACCAGGTTGTCATCCATTTTATAAAAAACCAATACTCTCTAGCTGCATTGGAACAGATTCCCTACCAGGTCGTCATCCATTTTATAAAAAATCGTTGCTGGCTTCTCAGGCGTTCCAAAAGTTTTCTGCACATATGACACCTATGCACCTCGAAAACAGGTATTTTTCCAAAACTTTTGACACCAAAACCAAATCTCTAGCTGCATTGGAACAGGTTCTATACCAGGTCATAACCCATTTCAACAAAATCGTTGCTGGCTTCTCAGGTGTTCCAAGAGTTTTCTGCACATATGACAACTATGAACCTCGAAAACAGGTATTTTTACAAAACTTTTGACACCAATACCAACTCTCTAGCTGCATTGGAACAGATTCCCTACCAGGTCGTCATCCATTTTATAAAAAATCGTTGCTGGGGTTCTCAGGCGTTCCAAGAGTTTTCTGCACATATGACAACTATGCACCTCGAAAGTGGATATTTTTCCAAAACTTTTGACACCAAAATCAACTCTCTAGCTGCATTGGAACAGATTCCCTACCAGGTCGTCATCCATTTTAGAAAATGCCTTAGAAGACCCTCTAAGGAGTTTTCTGCACATGTGACAACTGTGTAGCTAGAAAGTAGATATTTTTTAAAAAATTCCAAAATCAAAACCAAGAGCCTAGCTGCTTTGGAGCAGGTTCTATACCAGGTAATCCTTATTGAGGTTAGGAACGATTTTGGACACTAGGAAGTTTTCTGCACATATGACACCTACATAGATAAAGAGAACATATTTTTTTAAATTTTTTAATACCGTAACCAACTCTCTAGCTGCATTGGAACAGGTTCTATACCAGGTCATAACCCATTTCAACAAAATCGTTGCTGGCTTCTCAGGTGTTCCAAGAGTTTTCTGCACATATGACAACTATGCACCTCGAAAACAGGTATTTTTACAAAACTTTTGACACCAATACCAACTCTCTAGCTGCATTGGAACAGATTCCCTACCAGGTCGTCATCCATTTTATAAAAAATCGTTGCTGGGGTTCTCAGGCATTCCAAGAGTTTTCTGCACATATGACAACTATGCACCTCGAAAGTGGGTATTTTTCCAAAACTTTTGACACCAAAACCAACTCTCTAGCTGCATTGGAACAGATTCCCTACCAGGTCGTCATCCATTTTAGAAAATGCCGTAGATGACCTCTTAGGAGTTTTCTGCACATGTGACAACTGTGTAGTTAGAAAGTAGATATTTTTTAAAAAATTCCAAAATCAAAACCAAGAGCCTAGCTGCTTTGGAGCAGGTTCTATACCAGGTAATCCCTATTGAGGTTAGGAACGATTTTGGACACTAGGAAGTTTTCTGCACATATGACACCTACATAGATTAAGAGAACATATTTTTTAAAACTTTTTAATACCGTAACCAACTCTCTAGCTGCTTTGGAACAGGTTCTAAACCAGGTCATAACCCATTTCAACAAAATCGTTGCTGGGGTTCTCAGGCGTTCCAAGAGTTTTCTGCACATATGACAACTATGCACCTCGAAAGTGGGTATTTTTCCAAAACTTTTGACACCAAAATCAACTCTCTAGCTGCATTGGAACAGATTCCCTACCAGGTCGTCATCCATTTTAGAAAATGCCGTAGATGAACCTCTTAGGAGTTTTCTGCACATGTGACAACTGTGTAGCTAGAAAGTAGATATTTTTTAAAAAATTCCAAAATCAATATCAAGAGCCTAGCTGCTTTGGAGCAGGTTCTATACCAGGTAATCCTTATTGAGGTTAGGAACGATTTTGGACACTAGGAAGTTTTCTGCACATATGACACCTACATAGATAAAGAGAACATATTTTTTTAAATTTTTTAATACCGTAACCAACTCTCTAGCTGCATTGGAACAGGTTCTATACCAGGTCATAGCCCATTTCAACAAAATCGTTGCTGGCTTCTCAGGTGTTCCAAGAGTTTTGTGCACATATGACAACTATGCACCTCGAAAACAGGTATTTTTACAAAACTTTTGACACCAATACCAACTCTCTAGCTGCATTGGAACAGATTCCCTACCACGTCGTCATCCATTTTATAAAAAATCGTTGCTGGGGTTCTCAGGCGTTCCAAGAGTTTTCTGCACATATGACAACTATGCACCTCGAAAGTGGGTATTTTTCCAAAACTTTTGACACCAAAATCAGTTCTCTAGCTGCATTGGAACAGATTCCCTACCAGGTCGTCATCCATTTTAGAAAATGCTGTAGATGACCCTCTTAGGAGTTTTCTGCACATGTGACAACTGTGTAGCTAGAAAGTAGATATTTTTTAAAAAATTCCAAAATCAAAATCAAGAGCCTAGCTGCTTTGGAGCAGGTTCTATATCAGGTAATCCTTATTGAGGTTAGGAACGATTTTGGACACTAGGAAGTTTTCTTCACATATGACACCTACATAGATTAAGAGAACATATTTTTTAAAACTTTTTAATACCGTAACCAACTCTCTAGCTGCATTGGAACAGGTTCTATTCCAGGTCATAACCCATTTCAACAAAATCGTTGCTGGCTTCTCAGGTGTTCCAAGAGTTTTCTGCACATATGACAACTATGCACCTCGAAAGTGGGTATTGTTCCAAAACTTTTGACACCAAAATCAACTCTCTAGCTGTATTGGAACAGATTCCCTACCAGGTCGTCATCCATTTTGGAAAATGCCGTAGATGACCTCTTAGGAGTTTTCTGCACATATGACACCTATGCACCTCGAAAACAGGTATGAAAACTTATGACACCAAAACCAACTCTCTAGCTGCACTGGAACAGATTCTCTACCAGGTCGTCACAAATTTTTTAAAAAATCGTGGATAGCCTCTCAGGCGTTCCAAGAGTTTTCTTCACATATCGCACTCTATCAGCACTCTATCTATTCAGCAGGCTTAACTCAAAATTTACACATTTTTACTTTTTAGTGTTAAACTATTCGTAGTGATTACCTCCATTCAATTCCAAAATGTTTCACTCATCTTCTTACTCGTTAATTTAAAAAAAAAAAAATAGTTTTGTCTCTTTGTTTTGTATGAAGTCCTTTCCAACTCTCTAACTGAATTGGAACAGATTCGCTACCATTACGTATTGATGAACAACAACAGTTGTTGATGACCAATAGTTTTAGATAAAAAAAGTTTTATGCGAAAAGCATTTCTTGGCGAAAAGCAGTTGTCAAATAAATTCTACTGATGAAAACAAGTTTACGAAGCATAGAACTTCTGTGCATAAATTAGTGGAATTTTAAATAAATATGAAGAATAATATAAGAATTTATCCAACTCTTATACATTACTGGACTTAATCTCATCTTTGTCTATGGCACTGTTTTCATTAAATTATTATTTAAAAATCAAAACAATGCATTGAACTTATTTTTTATATTATGTACATTTATTATTATTATTCTTAAACTGTATCAATAACATTTTATCGATATTTTTAAATTTATTTGAAATTAAAATAAATAAAATCAAAAATAATAATTCTTACGTTATTTAAATCTTTGTTAGACAGAATTGAATATAAAATATCAACAATACATTTTTTAATAACTCTTAAGATTGTGTCAGTACAGGTTATTTATTTCTAACTACAAAAATCATAAATTTTAAAACCAATACAAATTGTTCTTTAATACTATTTTATAAAGTTCAATCAATTTAAATTTATATAAGTTCTAAGCAGCTATTGACGATTGATTTTGCACATCAGCATTTGTCTTTTATACGTATATTTTACTTAAGAAATAAGTGATTAATTAAAGTATACATAAAATAATTATAGAGTTAATCACCTATTCCTTAAGTAAATGTATTAAAGATAAATGTGCATGTATTAAATCTAAAGTCCATAGCTGAGATTTATAAAGGATAAATTTTGCATCGTCACATATCAGTAATATGGGTTATTTCAATGGGCGGATTTGTATGTATGAATTTAGGACTTCATTCCGTCATACTTCACTCCGTTAATAGCTTGCGTGCCGATTGATGTTGCTCTGGAATTTGAGGTTATAATCTATATAAAACATATCAGAATTTTCAGACTATAATTAAAACTGAACTTTTTACCTCAATTACAAATTTTTTTTAATTTCACCCGTAATCTCACTCCTATACGCCACATGCACCACTTCCTCCAGTTTAGCATCGTCTGTAACCAAAAATTGAAGCTATTGTGGTTCGTCCACCAGAGTGCGCGTATTTATTAATTTTGTTCTTAGCTTGTTTTGGTCATTGAAGAAAACGGCAGAATTCGTTTCACTAGCGGAAATTGTAGACTTCGAACAGTGTAGTGCGGGTAAGAAACTGGAGTGCATAACATCATACTTGAGGAAACCAATTCGTGGTGCAACATAAGTATCATGCGGACGTAGAGCTCCTAGTCTTTGGTGCAGGGTATTAGGCAGTAAACTTTCTTATAGTCAATTATGAACGGGAAAGTTCTGCATATGGCTGGTTGAATTTGCCAAATTTCTTAATACACACAATGTTCTGGTACTAGGCTGGAAAATTATAATACTATAGCAGAAACAAAATATATAATAACCATGTCACCCACTATCATCATGTAAAGCTCCATGTACAATGTGCTCCAAAACACGCTCACGCACATCCATGCGTTTGTGCACACAGACGAGAGAATACAACCAAGTTTTGCTTAAGCCATTGAATCTTTGATCGCAAAAAATTTGTTGACCACATAATCAGGTAGCAGCAACTCTTCAAGGTGACCGCCGTAACTGTTGCTTTCCCCGTTTGGCAGAGACACCACCCATTGCCCACTGGCGTTTCGCGTAAAGTATGCGTTTAGCAGGACGAGTATTAGCACTTCTTGGTGACTTTTTTGAGCTGCTGTTCTCAATCATCTGGTATGAGGGCTGATTCGCTCTAAATACAAATTGGTTAAAGAAATGTTAGTTTTTTTTTTTAAATTAACTCACTCCAATGTCCGGTCGTTTGGGTGCCTCTTAGACAAGGGCTGCAGCTCCATATCCAAGTTTCTTTTCAGTCATTTCATCTCATCCATTTAAATAAATTGTCGGAAACTCAAAAAAAGGAATTTCTTGTGCATAATTCCACAGAACATTGCATTACTTCCTACAAACTTACATATGCCCTAAAAAATGGCGTAAAAGCTCTCTACAGAACGATCTACCATTGTTGCAGTAATAAAACAAAAATAAAATTGTGTACTATTCGCAAATTGGTATTGCATTATATGCAGTGTAGTAAATTATTTCATAGTTCGAATTTATAATGTGTTCGAATATGTCCTAATTTACTGACTTTTCTAAATTAGTGGAAGTTTGTTAGTAATGCGTGCTTATCGGTGATTTAGAAAATTTTCAACCAGACTTTTTGTGACATTTTTGACTAAATTGAATGGCGACCATATTTTGGTAACTGATATTTGTGGGTATAAAAATGGGAGTTTTAAATTACGTCACAGTGTAAAAGGTTGCCAATTGTCGATATAATTGTTAGAGAACAAGTTTGTTTACTAACAATTTTATATATACTACTTGCAAAATATTCCCATTGTAGTTTTCTTTTGAATTTATTTTAAAATACGCTTTCCGATTTTAACATAAAACTTAGCACCTTTTCATCCAATCATCTGTTCGCGTTGTGCTTTTGTTTGTTATTGTAAGCTCGCGAATAATAAAAAAAGAGAAATCAACGGAAAATGTAGTTGTCATAAATTTAGTTGTCAAATATGGATTTATTGTAGCGCTGGAATTTCAAATGAAAATGAAAAGTTCATTTTCTTAAATTTAGATCGATTCGCACACACCCGCAATTTGATTTGCAGTATTGTTTATACAACATTGTATATACAATTAGGCTATTTACAGTTTAAGTACGCAGGCATGTTTAATTTAAGATTTGTTATTTTTACGCCAACTTACGCAAGCGTATTTTTCTTTGTTCTTGTTTTGCATGCAAACGCAAATACGCAAACACGGGTAAATAAAAGTAGTCCTTGGACGTGTTTTTTGTGTCTCGTATTTTAATGCCCTATCTACAGCATATATAACAGCGTTGTAAAATCATTGAATACGGCAAGCACATACTGAGGCGCTCACAGTATCAAAACTAACAAATGCTATAAATACGCATTGTCAATATACGATTAAACTGTGAATACCTCAAATAGTTGTTTGTTTATATACAAAAATTGTTGTAAAATTTTGCTATAAATGCAATAAACATGGTGGACAGTATAATAATATTCAATAAATAATATTTAAAATTTGTATGAATAAATGGTAGTAGGTGAAAATTGTGCGCAAACACGATAACTTTTTATACAAGCGATAGCAAAATGGCGCATACGACGTTTTACTGAGTATTCGTACTCTCACTTTCATACATTGTATCCATGGCAGAATTATAAGATAGGCTCAAGTTGGAGTAAAAAGGAAGCTGTATATCAAAATCAGCTGTCCGAAATCAGCAAATTCCAGTTTTCTTATTGTTGTTGTTACCTTTATCATTTGACGTTTAGCGTTCTCATAGCTTTGTATATGCAAAACTTGTTGTTTGAGCAGCCATTTAAATGTGAGCTTACCTTATAAATGTATCATGCATTGTACCCAAAAAAAATTGAAAGAATCCAAAAAGCAAACATTTATCAAGAATAGTACAAGAGTTCGTGTCAGTGCAACTCTGATGCCAGCACATATTAAAGCTCTACGATAAAAATATGGCGGTGCACAGAAAAGCTTTTCCGAGTATTAGCGCTTCGCTTTTTTTGGCGCCTTTTTTTAGTACTAGAAGTTACAAATATTTGCGCCATAAAACAATGTTACTACCTCACACTGTGTAACTTGTGGGACACTATTTTCTGTTTCCGTACTTTCTGTGCTTAAAATGGGAGAAGAAGAACAAGCATAAAACCGCTCTCTCGAGCACACATAGTGCACAGAGAGTGCTAGAACTCAAGACTCCGAGTAAAGTAAGAACAAGCATCAACTTTACGAACAAAATGACGATAATTTTAATTGCCGCAATTTACGTTTGACATGTCTGCAGTCAAAACCAGCTGTTTTGTGCTTGAAACTTACTAGAAGTGGTTTCCGTTCTTTTGCAACTATTCTCACATTTCATTTTTACTCTCCCAGTTTGAACTTACACAAATCTAGGAAACACACCTAGTAATCAAGAACAATCATTTCAATATCATCCGTCGAATCTTTTTTTTAATGACTTTGTTGCCCTTTGTTTTTTTTTAAATTTAAATTTTAAATTTAAATTAAATTTAAATTTAAATTTTAAATTTTTTTAAATTTTTTTAAATTTTTATCATACATAAAAAGATCCAAGCTATCATATTAGAAGAACATGACGATCGCATTAGGCTATTTGTGTATAATTGAAAGTTGGGAAAATGGACATAAAAAACTTTTTTATGTCCTTAATAGCTGGGACACAAAGTGTTATTTCTTCGAAAGTAATGCAAGGAGTTTTATGTTTAATACCTTATTGAATAGGTAATAGCATAACCTTGCTTGATTGATACCAATAATGCTAGGTTTTTTAAAAAAAGTTTTTTATGTCCATTTTCCCAACTTTCAAGCCCTATAACTTCTAAAACAATTGAGAGCGGCCATTATTTTTTTCCATATTTGGTAATAGAAGAGCTTAGATACATATAATCCACAAGGAAATAGTTAAAAAAAAATTAATTCTAGCTAAAAGTAAATTATCGGGGTTGTTGTAGAAACCAAGTGCTCTTGGAATCAGAATTGATACTTACAAATATTTGTTATGGACTATGATTTTGCGGTTTTATGCTCGATTGGGGTTCGGTGTCTCTTTTAGGTGCCACAGAAACCAATTTTATCCGATGACACCTGAGTGAAATATTTGTCGGTTTCAAATCTAATTTCAAGTGCACTTGGTTTCTACAACAACCCTGTATGCCAAAATTAAATAAATCATGCATGTTACATAACAAATGGAAGGTAAATCTGTAAGCTTTAATTTTTTACATTCCATAATTCATAATAATAACGGTAGTTTTTGAGAAAATACCAGTGAAATACTCAACGTATTTGAATATTTTTATAAAAGGTTATTATGTTCTCTTTAAAATAATACCTCAACCATCTCAATCGGTAATATAAAAATGAAATTATAGCAAGTTTTCTAAAACGATCACCAAAGAAAAAATCTTTTCAAATATCGATAACTCGAAAACAAATCAATTTTTCCTTCGGCCATTCCTATTTTATTTGAAAGTAGTTTACAAATCCATTGTCAAATCGCGGCGCCCAAAAAATCGTAATCTCCCCGGAGTCACGATTTAGGCCGCGCTTATGGCAATCGCGTGGCAGCCGTGGCGTAGTAGGTAGAGAGCGTGGCCCATACGCCAACATACGCAATTTCCACATGAGACAGAAAGTTTTTTCAATTGAATTAATTTTTCTGTTCGGCCGTCACCTATCTGCAGACAATGGCAAACCACAGGGAGTAAAAACTGCCATGAAAAGCTTCTTGAGAACATAATCATTTCGGAGTCGGCTTAAAACTTCTAGGTCCAGTTCTCGATCATTTGTGTTCAAACATTTCACAACACGCACAACACAATTGGTCATAATTAGCTCAAAGTCCTTTCAAAGGCTGAAATGGCCATTTCGTTTTTTTTTATCAGCTTACTGCTGAGCCGATTCGAAAAACACGTGGTGCACGCACGAATTTGATTATAAAAATCTTATTTAAAATAAGTTTTTGTTAAGATTAAACGAAAATATCATTATTAATATAAACTATTATAGCAAACTGTCCTGAATCTTGGAATAATTTGCTTATGAAGGAAATGCTCAGGGTTGCAGAGAAACGCACTTTTGTACTATTTCTCGTACATTTTTATGCACACCATTTTTAACGCAGTAAACATAAGACATCATAAATTTAAGAATAAGAAATATAATAAAAAATTAGTATTAACTGAATAGCTTATATCATATAGTTTATGTTATACAAATAGTTAGTCATCATATGTTAACTTGTAGTTTTTATCACATGTGATACAATATATGAGATTTTGAAGTTTCGGTTTCGGCTAAAAAGTGCATAAGCCGAATATTCTGTCGAACAATAGTAATAATAAAGAACATTTTAATGAATACATAATTATACACAAATAGCCTAATGCGATCGTCATGTTCTTCTAATATGATAGCTTGGATCTTTTTATGTATGATAAAAATTTAAAAAAATTTTTTGTTTTTCATCATGCAGTATGTCATTCTATTAATTCTAAATTTAATTGTTCATTATTATTCAATTGTTTTGTATCTGGTTAGCTATGCAAACGAAAAAATAAACAAAGGGCAACAAAGTCATTAAAAAAAGATTCGACGGATGATATTGAAATGATTGTTCTTGATTACTAGGTGTGTTTCCGTACTCTACATTGTGTAAGATTTGTGTAAGTTCAAACTGGGAGAGTAAAAATGAAATGTGAGAATAGTTGCAAAAGAACGGAAACAACTTCTAGTAAGTTTCAAGCACAAAACAGCTGGTTTTGACTGCAGACATGTCAAACGTAAATTGCGGCAATTAAAATTATCGTCATTTTGTTCGTAAAGTTGATGCTTGTTCTTACTTTACTCGGAGTCTTGAGTTCTAGCACTCTCTGTGCACTATGTGTGCTCGAGAGAGCGGTTTTATGCTTGTTCTTCTTCTCCCATTTTAAGCACAGAAAGTACGGAAACAGAAAATAGTGTCCCACAAGTTACACAGTGTGAGGTAGTAACATTGTTTTATGGCGCAAATATTTGTAACTTCTAGTACTAAAAAAAGGCGCCAAAAAAAGCGAAGCGCTAATACTCGGAAAAGCTTTTCTGTGCACCGCCATATTTTTATCGTAGAGCTTTAATATGTGCTGGCATCAGAGTTGCACTGACACGAACTCTTGTACTATTCTTGATAAATGTTTGCTTTTTGGATTCTTTCAATTTTTTTTGGGTACAATGCATGATACATTTATAAGGTAAGCTCACATTTAAATGGCTGCTCAAACAACAAGTTTTGCATATACAAAGCTATGAGAACGCTAAACGTCAAATGATAAAGGTAACAACAACAATAAGAAAACTGGAATTTGCTGATTTCGGACAGCTGATTTTGATATACAGCTTCCTTTTTACTCCAACTTGAGCCTATCTTATAATTCTGCCATGGATACAATGTATGAAAGTGAGAGTACGAATACTCAGTAAAACGTCGTATGCGCCATTTTGCTATCGCTTGTATAAAAAGTTATCGTGTTTGCGCACAATTTTCACCTACTACCATTTATTCATACAAATTTTAAATATTATTTATTGAATATTATTATACTGTCCACCATGTTTATTGCATTTATAGCAAAATTTTACAACAATTTTTGTATATAAACAAACAACTATTTGAGGTATTCACAGTTTAATCGTATATTGACAATGCGTATTTATAGCATTTGTTAGTTTTGATACTGTGAGCGCCTCAGTATGTGCTTGCCGTATTCAATGATTTTACAACGCTGTTATATATGCTGTAGATAGGGCATTAAAATACGAGACACAAAAAACACGTCCAAGGACTACTTTTATTTACCCGTGTTTGCGTATTTGCGTTTGCATGCAAAACAAGAACAAAGAAAAATACGCTTGCGTAAGTTGGCGTAAAAATAACAAATCTTAAATTAAACATGCCTGCGTACTTAAACTGTAAATAGCCTAATTGTATATACAATGTTGTATAAACAATACTGCAAATCAAATTGCGGGTGTGTGCGAATCGATCTAAATTTAAGAAAATGAACTTTTCATTTTCATTTGAAATTCCAGCGCTACAATAAATCCATATTTGACAACTAAATTTATGACAACTACATTTTCCGTTGATTTCTCTTTTTTTATTATTCGCGAGCTTACAATAACAAACAAAAGCACAACGCGAACAGATGATTGGATGAAAAGGTGCTAAGTTTTATGTTAAAATCGGAAAGCGTATTTTAAAATAAATTCAAAAGAAAACTACAATGGGAATATTTTGCAAGTAGTATATATAAAATTGTTAGTAAACAAACTTGTTCTCTAACAATTATATCGACAATTGGCAACCTTTTAAACTGTGACGTAATTTAAAACTCCCATTTTTATACCCACAAATATCAGTTACCAAAATATGGTCGCCATTCAATTTAGTCAAAAAAGTCACAAAAAGTCTGGTTGAAAATTTTCTAAATCACCGATAAGCACGCATTACTAACAAATTTCCACTAATTTAGAAAAGTCAGTAAATTAGGACATATTCGAACACATTATAAATTCGAACTATGAAATAATTTACTACACTGCATATAATGCAATACCAATTTGCGAATAGTACACAATTTTATTTTTGTTTTATTACTGCAACAATGGTAGATCGTTCTGTAGAGAGCTTTTACGCCATTTTTTAGGGCATATGTAAGTTTGTAGGAAGTAATGCAATGTTCCGTGGAATTATGCACAAGAAATTCCTCTTTTTGAGTTTCCGACAATTTATTTAAATGGATGAGATGAAATGACTGAAAAGAAACTTGGATATGGAGCTGCAGCCCTTGTCTAAGAGGCACCCAAACGACCGGACATTGGAGTGAGTTAATTTAAAAAAAAAACTAACATTTCTTTAACCAATTTGTATTTAGAGCGAATCAGCCCTCATACCAGATGATTGAGAACAGCAGCTCAAAAAAGTCACCAAGAAGTGCTAATACTCGTCCTGCTAAACGCATACTTTACGCGAAACGCCAGTGGGCAATGGGTGGTGTCTCTGCCAAACGGGGAAAGCAACAGTTACGGCGGTCACCTTGAAGAGTTGCTGCTACCTGATTATGTGGTCAACAAATTTCTTGCGATCAAAGATTCAATGGCTTAAGCAAAACTTGGTTGTATTCTCTCGTCTGTGTGCACAAACGCATGGATGTGCGTGAGCGTGTTTTGGAGCACATTGTACATGGAGCTTTACATGATGATAGTGGGTGACATGGTTATTATATATTTTGTTTCTGCTATAGTATTATAATTTTCCAGCCTAGTACCAGAACATTGTGTGTATTAAGAAATTTGGCAAATTCAACCAGCCATATGCAGAACTTTCCCGTTCATAATTGACTATAAGAAAGTTTACTGCCTAATACCCTGCACCAAAGACTAGGAGCTCTACGTCCGCATGATACTTATGTTGCACCACGAATTGGTTTCCTCAAGTATGATGTTATGCACTCCAGTTTCTTACCCGCACTACACTGTTCGAAGTCTACAATTTCCGCTAGTGAAACGAATTCTGCCGTTTTCTTCAATGACCAAAACAAGCTAAGAACAAAATTAATAAATACGCGCACTCTGGTGGACGAACCACAATAGCTTCAATTTTTGGTTACAGACGATGCTAAATTGGATGAAGTGGTGCATGTGGCGTATAGGAGTGAGTTTACGGGTGAAATTAAAAAAAATTTGTAATTGAGGTAAAAAGTTCAGTTTTAATTATAGTCTGAAAATTCTGATATGTTTTATATAGATTATAACCTCAAATTCCAGAGCAACATCAATCGGCACGCAAGCTATTAACGGAGTGAAGTATGACGGAATGAAGTCCTAAATTCATACATACAAATCCGCCCATTGAAATAACCCATATTACTGATATGTGACGATGCAAAATTTATCCTTTATAAATCTCAGCTATGGACTTTAGATTTAATACATGCACATTTATCTTTAATACATTTACTTAAGGAATAGGTGATTAACTCTATAATTATTTTATGTATACTTTAATTAATCACTTATTTCTTAAGTAAAATATACGTATAAAAGACAAATGCTGATGTGCGAAATCAATCGTCAATAGCTGCTTAGAACTTATATAAATTTAAATTGATTGAACTTTAAAAAATAGTATTAAAGAACAATTTGTATTGGTTTTAAAATTTATGATTTTTGTAGTTAGAAAACTTCCTAGTGTCCAAAATCGTTCCTAACCTCAATAAGGATTACCTGGTATAGAACCTGCTCCAAAGCAGCTAGGCTCTTGGTTTTGATTTTGGAATTTTTTAAAAAATATTTACTTTCTAACTACACAGTTGTCACATGTGCAGAAAACTCCTAAGAGGTCATCTACGGCATTTTCCAAAATGGATGACGACCTGGTAGGGAATCTGTTCCAATACAGCTAGAGAGTTGATTTTGGTGTCAAAAGTTTTGGAAAAATACCCACTTTCGAGGTGCATAGTTGTCATATGTGCAGAAAACTCTTGGAACACCTGAGAAGCCAGCAACGATTTTGTTGAAATGGGTTATGACCTGGTATAGAACCTGTTCCAATGCAGCTAGAGAGTTGGTTACGGTATTAAAAAATTTAAAAAAATATGTTCTCTTTATCTATGTAGGTGTCATATGTGCAGAAAACTTCCTAGTGTCCAAAATCGTTCCTAACCTCAATAAGGATTACCTGGTATAGAACCTGCTCCAAAGCAGCTAGGCTCTTGATTTTGATTTTGGAATTTTTTAAAAAATATCTACTTTCTAGCTACACAGTTGTCACATGTGCAGAAAACTCCTAAGAGGGTCATCTACGGCATTTTCTAAAATGGATGACGACCTGGTAGGGAATCTGTTCCAATGCAGCTAGAGAGTTGATTTTGGTGTCAAAAGTTTTGGAAAAATACCCACTTTCGAGGTGCATAGTTGTCATATGTGCAGAAAACTCTTGGAACGCCTGAGAACCCCAGCAACGATTTTTTATAAAATGGATGACGACGTGGTAGGGAATCTGTTCCAATGCAGCTAGAGAGTTGGTATTGGTGTCAAAAGTTTTGTAAAAATACCTGTTTTCGAGGTGCATAGTTGTCATATGTGCAGAAAACTCTTGGAACACCTGAGAAGCCAGCAACGATTTTGTTGAAATGGGTTATGACCTGGTATAGAACCTGTTCCAAAGCAGCTAGAGAGTTGGTTACGGTATTAAAAAGTTTTAAAAAATATGTTCTCTTAATCTATGTAGGTGTCATATGTGCAGAAAACTTCCTAGTGTCCAAAATAGTTCCTAACCTCAATAGGGATTACCTTTTATAGAACCTGCTCCAAAGCAGCTGGGCTCTTGGTTTAGATTTTGGAATTTTTTAAAAAATATCTACTTTCTAACTACACAGTTGTCACATGTGCAGAAAACTCCTAAGAGGTCATCTACGGCATTTTCCAAAATGGATGACGACCTGGTAGGGAATCTGTTCCAATGCAGCTAGAGAGTTGGTTTTGGTGTCAAAAGTTTTAGAAAAATACCCACTTTCGAGGTGCATAGTTGTCATATATGCAGAAAACTCTTGGAATGCCTGAGAACCCCAGCAACGATTTTTTATAAAATGGATGACGACCTGGTAGGGAATCTGTTCCAATGCAGCTAGAGAGTTGGTATTGGTGTCAAAAGTTTTGTAAAAATACCTGTTTTCGAGGTGCATAGTTGTCATATGTGCAGAAAACTCTTGGAACACCTGAGAAGCCAGCAACGATTTTGTTGAAATGGGTTATGACCTGGTATAGAACCTGTTCCAATGCAGCTAGAGAGTTGGTTACGGTATTAAAAAATTTAAAAAAATATGTTCTCTTTATCTATGTAGGTGTCATATGTGCAGAAAACTTCCTAGTGTCCACAATCGTTCCTAACCTCAATAAGGATTACCTGGTATAGAACCTGCTCCAAAGCAGCTAGGCTCTTGATATTGATTTTGGAATTTTTTAAAAAATATCTACTTTCTAGCTACACAGTTGTCACATGTGCAGAAAACTCCTAAGAGGGTCATCTACGGCATTTTCCAAAATGGATGACGACCTGGTAGGGAATCTGTTCCAATGCAGCTAGAGAGTTGATTTTGGTGTCAAAAGTTTTGGAAAAATACCCACTTTCGAGGTGCATAGTTGTCATATGTGCAGAAAACTCTTGGAACGCCTGAGAACCCCAGCAACGATTTTGTTGAAATGGGTTATGACCTGGTATAGAACCTGTTCCAAAGCAGCTAGAGAGTTGGTTACGGTATTAAAAAGTTTTAAAAAATATGTTCTCTTAATCTATGTAGGTGTCATATGTGCAGAAAACTTCCTAGTGTCCAAAATCGTTCCTAACCTCAATAGGGATTACCTGGTATAGAACCTGCTCCAAAGCAGCTAGGCTCTTGGTTTTGATTTTGGAATTTTTTAAAAAATATCTACTTTCTAACTACACAGTTGTCACATGTGCAGAAAACTCCTAAGAGGTCATCTACGGCATTTTCCAAAATGGATGAAGACCTGGTAGGGAATCTGTTCCAATGCAGCTAGAGAGTTGGTTTTGGTGTCAAAAGTTTTAGAAAAATACCCACTTTCGAGGTGCATAGTTGTCATATGTGCAGAAAACTCTTGGAATGCCTGAGAACCCCAGCAACGATTTTTTATAAAATGGATGACGACCTGGTAGGGAATCTGTTCCAATGCAGCTAGAGAGTTGGTATTGGTGTCAAAAGTTTTGTTAAAATACCTGTTTTCGAGGTGCATAGTTGTCATATGTGCAGAAATCTCTTGGAACACCTGAGAAGCCAGCAACGATTTTGTTGAAATGGGTTATGACCTGGTATAGAACCTGTTCCAATGCAGCTAGAGAGTTGGTTACGGTATTAAAAAATTTAAAAAAATATGTTCTCTTTATCTATGTAGGTATCATATGTGCAGAAAACTTCCTAGTGTCCAAAATCGTTCCTAACCTCAATAAGGATTACCTGGTATAGAACCTGCTCCAAAGCAGCTAGGCTCTTGGTTTTGATTTTGGAATTTTTTAAAAAATATCTACTTTCTAGCTACACAGTTGTCACATGTGCAGAAAACTCCTAAGAGGGTCTTCTACGGCATTTTCTAAAATGGATGACGACCTGGTAGGGAACCTGTTCCAATGCAGCTAGAGAGTTGATTTTGGTGTCAAAAGTTTTGGAAAAATACCCACTTTCGAGGTGCATAGTTGTCATATGTGCAGAAAACTCTTGGAACGCCTGAGAACCCCAGCAACGATTTTTTATAAAATGGATGACGACCTGGTAGGGAATCTGTTCCAATGCAGCTAGAGAGTTGGTATTGGTGTCAAAAGTTTTGTAAAAATACCTGTTTTCGAGGTGCATAGTTGTCATATGTGCAGAAAACTCTTGGAACACCTGAGAAGCCAGCAACGATTTTGTTGAAATGGGTTATGACCTGGTATAGAACCTGTTCCAATGCAGCTAGAGAGTTGGTTACGGTATTAAAAAATTAAAAAAAATATGTTCTCTTTATCTATGTAGGTATCATATGTGCAGAAAACTTCCTAGTGTCCAAAATCGTTCCTAACCTCAATAAGGATTACCTGGTATAGAACCTGCTCCAAAGCAGCTAGGCTCTTGGTTTTAATTTTGGAATTTTTTAAAAAATATCTACTTTCTAGCTACACAGTTGTCACATGTGCAGAAAACTCCTAAGAGGGTCTTCTACGGCATTTTCTAAAATGGATGACGACCTGGTAGGGAACCTGTTCCAATGCAGCTAGAGAGTTGATTTTGATGTCAAAAGTTTTGGAAAAATAGCCGCTTTCGGGGTGCATAGTTGTCATGTGTGCAGAAAACTCTTGGAACGCCTGAGAACCCCAGCAACGATTTTTTATAAAATGGATGACGACCTGGTAAGGAATCTGTTCCAATGCAGCTAGAGAGTTGGTATTGGTGTCAAAAGTTTTGTAAAAATACCTGTTTTCGAGGTGCATAGTTGTCATATGTGCAGAAAACTCTTGGAACACCTGAGAAGCCAGCAACGATTTTGTTGAAATGGGTTATGACCTGGTATAGAACTTGTTCCAATGCAGCTAGAGAGTTGGTTACGGTATTAAAAAATTTAAAAAAATATGTTCTCTTTATCTATGTAGGTGTCATATGTGCACAAAACTTCCTAGTGTCCAAAATCGTTCCTAACCTCAATAACGATTACCTGGTATAGAACCTGCTCCAAAGCAGCTAGGCTCTTGGTTTTGATTTTGGAATTTTTTAAAAAATTTCTTCTTTCTAGCTACACAGTTGTCACATGTGCAGAAAACTCCTAAGAGGGTCTTCTACGGCATTTTCTAAAATGGATGACGACCTGGTAGGGAATCTGTTCCAATGCAGCTAGAGAGTTGATTTTGGTGTCAAAAGTTTTGGAAAAATAGCCGCTTTCGGGGTGCATAGTTGTCATGTGTGCAGAAAACTCTTGGAACACCTGAGAAGCCAGTAACGATTTTTTATAAAATGGATGACAACCTGGTAGGGAATCTGTTGCAATGCAGCTACAGGATTGGTTTTGGTGTCAAAAGTTTTGGAAAATTCCCTGTTTTCGAGGTGCATAGGTGTCATATGTGCAGAAAACTTTTGGAACGCTTGAGAAGCCAGCAATGGTTTTTTTATATAATGGATTTCGACCTGGTAGGGAATCTGTTCCAATGCAGCTAGAGTGTTGGTATTGGTGTCAAAAGTTTTGGAAAAATACCTGTTTTCGAGGTGCGTAGGTGGTATATGTGCAGAAAACTTTTAGATACCCGAAAATTGTCAAAAAGTTTTTATATATCTTAGTGCATATAGCGTAAGAAGTAGAGTATTTATTATATATGTTATTGTCTTAAAATGTTTCTTAAATGTATAGTTGTAATGTCTAATATAGTTTTTTTTTAAATTAATTCGCCTTTTGTTTAAAATTTGCGTTTAATTCACAAATGACTTCATTAATGATCATTATTGCTGCAAATAAACACCCTGTGTGCGTAGTGCTAAGTCTGAAAAAAAAATTCGTTGCTGGGGGTCGACGAAAAAATCGTTGCTATCTTCACGGACGTTAGTTTGATGCCTTAAATCATTATATTGGGGTGTGGTTGGTGTTCATGTTAAAATATTAGTGTATATGATCACGAAATTGGCGGAGAATTTCGTAATTCTTAAATTAATATAATATTCTCAGTTTTTAAGTATCAAAAAGGAGAAATAATACAAAAGGAAGTGTTCAACATTTTTAAATGTAATAAAAGATTTTCCATTAAGACATGCTATTTACAAATAAAAAAACAACCTGTTCAGTGAGATACAAATTAATATCTTTCATGTGGGCACCACGACTTCTCTGAACAAACCGCATTCTGTCGATACAATTTTTCAGTGCTTTTTAAATAAATTTGTGCCGTATTTCAGCAATAACACTGAATACTGTATTTTAATTCCTCAATTGTTGAATTTTGAATAAGCATACACTGGTGATTTTAAATAAGAAAGTAATAAATTATTTATATATTTTAAATATTGCCTTGTCAAATAAATCGCAAAGCGTTAAATCACAAGATCTGGGAGAAAAATTGACTTCACCATTTCTTAAGATAATGTTATCACCACATTGTTGTATCAATAAATTGATTGTTATCGAAACGTTCAAGTGTATAACTTGTCAGGATTAAATACCAACATCTACTGCACATAAATGACAAATAAAATGGTAAAAAATAATATGCAGTATTGTCAATATAACCATTTGAAATTGTATCACTCTTAATGGAAAACCCTTTACAATCAATGGTCGAAAAATTGTGTAATGATACATTGTTTACACAGAATTATGTACCTTCTGCGTTTACAAAAGTATATGAGTAAATTGTGGCCAACCACAAAAAAAATTAACAGGTGTTCAATATAATGATATTTTAGTGTATTTGCATTTATATAAATTAAAAATTCCTGCTGTGAGACGCTTAATGAACTCTTAGAGTACAATAGTATTTACTGAAGCTAAAGGATTAAAATTACATTAATTACCACAAGTAATTGAGCCAATTATGATATTACATTCTATATCTCGATTTATGTCTCTTAAACTGATGGCAATCTTGATTAACTTTATTGCTGGTAATGCTGCTCATCTAAATATCTATTTAAATCCGCAAGAAGTGATGCGACTGCTTGGTAAGTTATTATGTAACTATTGACCAGCATTACCGTTGGTCGACTAAAGTGACAAAAATTTACCTTTTTTCGGATGCGTTGCCCCGAGGAGACAACTTTTTCAAAATTGTGTTTATTTGCCAGTTTTCGAAACAGACTGCGACTTTTTTCCCTTTTCCAAAAATACAACACAAAATTCAGTGCTTGCTCGTTATGAGGCGAGTAAAAAATTGTGTGTTTTAAAATATTTGTTTTAAAATAAAAAATCATCAGTTTTGACTTTAGATCCGCATAGCTTTTTCAGTTGTAATTTTATATCAAAAAATTTAACTGATTTTTCAAAAAGCTATTAAATAATTGGTAATTGGAGTAAATCGAAATGACGCTTATATGTTACACTCCAACCCACACAATTTTGTACTCGCACTATCACGGACAATAAGCCCACCTATATTATGCGCCAATTCTGGTGCACATTGTTTAATAGAAATTAGTTTTAAGTAAAATAACTTGTACATTTTTTTTTATGAAATCGATGAGTGTTCCCTAAACTTTCCCATCTTTTTTTTATTTTCTTTAGATTCTTAATTTCAATTTATGTGAATTATGTGAATTACATTTTTCATACATTTATACATAGTCAGTCAAAAAAAAAGTTGTACACTAAAAGAAATCAAATTAATTGAAAAATATTATGAAAAGTATAAAGTAAATATATATTTATTATATATCAAAGTAAAGCTTGACATCCATACTATAACTTAAAGGTAAAATTTTTTAATGCTTATATTTAGAGCAGAAAAAAAAACCAAAACAAAAATATGCCAATTTGAGTATGCCAAAAAAAAACTTGAACACTTAAAAAAACTTAAAATAATTCAATTAAAAACGAAATTTTGAACTTAATTAGTATTTTGTATGGTGGCCCTTAGCGTTTTTTACTGCTAGGAGTCTATTTGGCATCGAGTGGACCAGTTTTTTCGTCACTTCTACAGGTATTGAATTCCATATATCCATAAGGGCGTTTTTGAGGGTTTGTTTGCTGGAAATGTTATATTCCTTTAATTTTGTTTTCATAAATGCCCACAGATGCTCTATAGGATTTAAGTCCGGGCTCTGGGGAGGGTGGGGCAGTACTTTTTTAGTTTTATAAAGCAAAAATTCTTTAACGATATGGGCCGTGTGCTTGGGATCATTGTCTTGGACAAACACAAATCCATCCGTTAAACCCATTTTTTGGGCAGATTCTACCAAATTATTCTTTAGAATATTCAAATAATCCATTTTGTTCATGTTTCCCTCAACAAAAACTAGATTTCCCACGCCATTTGCACCCATTGCACCCCAGAACATCACATTGCCACCTCCGTGTTTAACTGTATTTGTGACATTACGTCGATTTAATGCTTCTCCTTTGCTTCTCCATACGTAACTTCGTCCGTCAGATGTAAATAAATTAAATTTTGACTCATCCGTAAACATAACTTTGTCCGAACGAATTGTCTTTGTGTATAAACTCGTAAGTATAGTCCAAGCGGTTTTTAATGTTTGTTTTAGACAAAAGTGGCTTTTTTCTAGGTGCGTGTGCATGCAGTCCTTCTGAATGCAAGAAATTTCTTACAGTCTGTGGATTGACATCAACTATGTTGCTGCTTTTAAGCTCTTTTGAGATCTGAACGGCGGAAAATTTTGAATCCTTTTTAACAAATCTTAGTATTTCGCGTTCAATTTGGGGCGTGTTTATCTTCTTTGGGCGGCCACTTCCACGGGGTCTTTGGAAAGACTTATTTTTTTTATATGTTTTTATTACATAATGAACAGTAGTGTGGGGTTTTTTAACTATTTTCCCAATATCGCGCACTGAATTTTTCTCATTCCATAGTTTTATAATTAGTACTTTAAAATCTTTTGAAATTTTTTTTTTGCCATCTTTTATCTATTTCCGAAAATGGAATGATGCGATCACTTTGAAAAACGAAACTCCACTAACCATAAATACCAAGTTATCAATATTCCCTTTAAAATTTTATAACGGGACTCTCTATATAAAGATAAATACAAGTGTTCAAGTTTTTTTTTGGCATACCGAAATTGGCATATTTTTGTTTTTGTTTTTTTTTCTGCTCAAAATATAAGCTAATAATATAAGCTAATAAATAATATAATATAAGATGTCAAGCTTTACTTTGATATATAATAAATACATATTTACTTTATACTTTTCATAATATTTTTCAATTTATTTGATTTCTTTTAGAGTACAACTTTTTTTTTGACTGACTGTACATACATATATTGTATAATGTATTAAGAACATACATTATTATTGTTAATTTCTTTTTTGACTTAATACATTCTTAAGAAACATTTTGTTTCTTTATATTTGAAATCCCCTTTTTTTGCCAAATTAAATTAATTTTGTTTTTTAATTTTAATAAATTAAAATTTGTCAACGGTAACCAGGGGCGGATCGAGGAGAATATTTCAGGTGGAACGATTTTAAAAATATTAATGTACGCTATATAAGTATCGTCGTTGGGCGTGCAATACCGCGTATTAGCCACTTGCACACACACACACACACACACACACACGGTAATTAAAATTCTACAGGAGTGCAGAAAAACTGCTTTCTTTTAACCTATTAAATGGATTTTCAACTAAACTAAAAACATTTATTGAAATCATATACTTGCTTTGTTCTGAAATCAACATTTAATGGAAAATCCGCCCTATATTAATTAAATCAAAATGAGTTCAAATCCAAATTTAAATTTTAGCCTTTTTGCAATATACGCGGTATTGCAAGTGGCTGACACGCTTATAATATGTGATCTGTAAATCAAATCAACTGTTTTTAGATTGTAAAATGATATTCATTTTTCTTGGCTTTTTCGATATAATGCCGATTACATTTTCACACGTTTCTTCCATGTCACGATGCATGTTCAACAACGACAACCCGTTCAATTGGTCCTCACTAGTTTTGCTTGGCAGATACGTTTTTAATCTGCGTAGAGTCTATGAAACTGTAAAAAAGCTTCGCTTCTCTCGTGTGTCAAACGACGCTGTGTTTTTTTTTCAAGTTGTACACGGTATAAACGTGTACCCGGTATACATTTGGACAGTAGTAAACTCCATACACAATTTTTTCATGCAAACACTTTCAAACTAAAAGTGGTATTTTTAGTATTGTACTTCTTTCTATATTTTTTAATTTTTTCAGATTGTATACCTCCTACGGCTTTTCTTTAATCAAGGAATAAAAGAAATAAAAAATTAAATAAAAATTATATAAATTTGAAGCATAAGTAAAAAATTATAAAATACTATAAGAGTACAAAAAATACTAAAACTAACATTTTTGATTTAAGATGAAAGTTTTTTTTATATTAAAATTGTGTAAGCAGTTTTTGAAAAATTCGTTTAAATTAGTAAGCATTAATTCTTCGACGTACAATTTTGGGAATGCATTAATAATGAATGCCTCAACACGACAATGCTTTAAAAACTCCAAAAATATAGTCGTGCTGAACTTGAAAAATGTGAATGAAATTTTAAGTGGTCAAAAAAATTTAAATTTTTCATTAATGTGTTGGTAAGAAACTGCACATTTATAAAATGTGATATATGAAAAAGGTCTCTTAAAAAAATCCTGAACGATTTTTTGTTTGACTTAAAGTTTTAAATATATAGTTATTTTCCTCATAGAAATAAGAGATAAGGAAGTGGTGTTCTCGAATAAAAGTGAGGAATTTTTCTTACTAGTGTATGTTCACACTAATACAGATACATTCACTCAGGGCCGAATTCGGTTGTTGCGTACAGCTAGGCGCAATTTTTCTGATTAGAATTGCATATGAAATAAGTTTCTGTATAACATTTTTTTAAGTTAAAAAATTAAGGCAATGATTTATGTTATATAAATTTATTACATAATAACTATATATTACAAAAATAATTCCTTGTTTTACATTTATATAAAAAAGTTTATATTCTTGCAACTACTTATATAACAAGCTAATAGCCTTATTCTAGTGATTGACAATTGTAAATTTATTGACACCTGTAAAATTTCTTATTTTAAAATGTAATCAAAAGCTTATTGCCTAACAACACAAAAACAACAGCAATCAAAAGTTTATAACATGAATAACAAAAAATCAACACAATAAAAAAAGCTAACATTACTGCATCAAGATTATTAGGTGCAGACTTAAGTGACAATAGTACGGTCACTGTTTTTCAGCTAGACTCTCTGAACTACAAATTTTGTATATTACCAGACCCCTGCAACATGGTTAAGCATATGGTTAAGCTCTTCAAAGCTATTGAGTGGCACTATCTTCAGAGACTTGTAGAGGCTTCAGGCCTCAGGCTTGAAGAATTGCATTTAGGAACAAAGATTAGAGAAGCTAATATATACTTTAGAGACCAGAAAATGAAAGTCAGGTTTGCCGTGCAAGTTCTTCAAATTTGTAGCTGATGCATTGGTTTTTAGTAAAGATGTCCTTTTTTACCAGAATTTCCAGACAGTGAAGCTACAGTTAGGTTTATTAGGCAAATAAATGATGTCTTCGATATGCTGAATAGTAGAAGTATTCGAAAATTTGGTTTTCAAAACATTGGTTTAGAGGGTGATGAAATAGATCAGCAATCACTTGTGAGTTTCAAATCGAAGGGGTATTTGAAAATTGCCATCTTAATCGGTGGAAACTGTCTACATGCTTGCTGGAAAAGAACTTCGTGTTCAAATGAAATCGCTTAGTAAAAACGAATCTATTTTGCATAAAATATATTACAATCGAATTGTAAATAACACACAACAACCCCTCATTGAAGAAAGTTTATTCGACGGTCATATTAAGTCTTCCGGTCACTATAATATTGTACTGAAATCATTAATTGAAATTTTTGTAAAAATACGATATTTTTACATAACAAAAAGTAATAATGAAAAACCTACAATGCGACGAAAGAGAATAATACGACCAGAATAAGGCCATAAATATATACATGTGAGTTCATTGCTTAACTTTTATATTTAAATTCCTTTGAAATGAATGGTTTTATGTAGTTTTTGCCTTACTGTTGGCTTTTCTTATTTTTTCATTATTTTTTTTTGTATAAATAATTTGTATAAAAGTATCTTGTTTTTAAAAAAATTTCTACTAATAACTTAACTACGATATTATAGTGTCCTGACGACTTTATATGGCCTTCAAAAATGGATTTCCCAATCAGCGAATGTTGTGTGTTTAATAAAATCCTGTTATAATATACTTCATAGATATAATATATAATATATAATATATAATATATAATATATAATATATAATATATAATATATAATATATAATATATAATATATAATATATAATATATAATATATAATATATAATATATAATATATAATATATAATATATAATATATAATATATAATATATAATATATAATATATAATATATAATATATAATATATAATATATAATATATAATATATAATATATAATATATAATATATAATATATAATATATAATATATAATATATAATATATAATATATAATATATAATATATAATATATAATATATAATATATAATATATAATATATAATATATAATATATAATATATAATATATAATATATAATATATAATATATAATATATAATATATAATATATAATATATAATATATAATATATAATATATAATATATAATATATAATATATAATATATAATATATAATATATAATATATAATATATAATATATAATATATAATATATAATATATAATATATAATATATAATATATAATATATAATATATAATATATAATATATAATATATAATATATAATATATAATATATAATATATAATATATAATATTTAATATATAATATATAATATATAATATATAATATATAATATATAATATATAATATATAATATATAATATATAATATATAATATATAATATATAATATATAATATATAATATATAATATATAATATATAATATATAATATATAATATATAATATATAATATATAATATATAATATATAATATATAATATATAATATATAATATATAATATATAATATATAATTTATAATATATAATATATAATATATAATATATAATATATAATATATAATATATAATATATAATATATAATATATAATATATAATAGATCATCGCTGGACTCCATGGCTCTTTTTAATGTTAGTTTTTTAAATATTTGTAATTTTTCTAAGTTCTCGTTGTTGCTTTCATCAGCTTGAGGCCCTTTTTCTGGAAAATTTTTTAAAATTGCAACTCTAGGTGGTAAAATTTGAATATTTTCTAAAATTTGTATATTCTTTTTATTATCTTCAGCTTGACGATACTGACAACTGCAGGCAACTAGCGTGTGGTTATTTCTTTAAAAAAGTTTTTATTAACATTTCATAGAATAATTTGAAATAAATGTAAGATTTAAGTCTCTTAGATACTTACATTGTATTGTCAAGATCATCAAGGAATGGTACCGCTGATGGAAATAGTCTCCGGCTTGACTTTGAGAACCCTATATAATCATTTTCAGAAAAAAATGATTCGAGCACACAACTGATTTCTGGTTAATAATACCAACTTTCAACCTTAGGGTGCTAATCCATTTCAATTTCAAATCAAGAACTCGAGGGAATCTGTAAAAAAACATTAAAGCTTATCATACGAGAAAAATTAAGGCCTTAATGTTTGCCACCCTATAGAATGAATGCGCTCATGAAACAGAACTTGTGTTTTGACAGAAGCTCTTGTCACATATGGCGGCAAACTAACGTACTATAATTTCCAATCTTTAACATATTTCTGATTAGAAAAATTATAATTTTCAAGTAGAATAAAAAATGTTAATAATATAAAAAATGTTGTTTTGTTTCGGAAAAACATCAGCTGTAAGCAAGATTACCTGTGAAATTAAACTTCTTTATTATTTGTTTTTTGTGAATTTTCACAACTTTCCACGGCACATCGCATATTTAATTAATTTTATTGTTAATTTCTGTTCGTTTTAAAATAATTTGAATGAATGACAATCGCGATTTATTTAAAATTTTTATATTTTTTCACGACGGACTCGAATTGTTTTGATGGGCAAGAGCTTATGTCAAAAAAATCACAGTCTATCTCGCTTCCTCAATTGACGAAAAATACTTCTATACACGTATAGTGTCTGTGAGTAGAACACCATTTCCTTATGTTTCATTTCTATGATTTTCCTACATGTCCGACTGACAAATTAAAATTTTTTTTTTTTAATTTTAAACTGTGTAAAAATTGAAAAAAAATTTAAATAAATATGATAGTGTTTCTATTTTTTAACTACTATTGACGTGCAAAATTTGAATAAAATCGGTTTCGTCAAAATCACTTTTTGGACAAAAACGTCTGATTTGACATGGAATCACCGATGTATGACTGTTTACAGCTAAGGGCGTGATATCGCAAAGAACATAGAAAAACAGGAACAGAACTCAGGTGGGAATATTTAAAATAAATTATTAAAAATTCGATGTTTTTCTTTTTAGTACCCTTAGACCACATAATAAGCACCAGTACTTACTTACTTAGGTGGCCGTAACAACCCGTGTCCGGGTTTCGGCCGACATCATCAGCTCTCGCCAGGCGCCTCTGATTTGCGCGCGCCTTCTGCAATCGGATACACCAAGTGTGGTTAGGGCTTCCTCAGCCTGGTCCATCCATCGGAGGCATGGTCTCCCTCGTCGTCGTTGACCAGCGACCCTCGCCTCGAGCACTTTTTTCGCTGGAGCTTCGTCGTCCATACGATGGACATGACCCAGCCAGCGTAGTCGCTGCACAGTTATACGCCGAACTACGTCAATGTCTTCGTAGAGCTCATACAGCTCGTGGTTCATTCGGATGCGATAGTCATCGCCGACTCGAACAGGACCGAAGATTTTGCGAAGAACTTTTCTCTCGAACACCCCCAGAGCGGCTGCGTCAGTTTGCGAAACTACCCATGCCTCAGCGCCATAAAGCAGCACAGGTAGAACGAGCGTCTTGTAGAGTGTTAGTTTTGTCGATCGAGAGAGGGCTCTGGAACTTAGTTGCTTACTGAGCCCGAAGTAGCACCTATTAGCAATTATTGTTCTTCGCTTTATCTCCAGGCTGATTTCGTTTTTGGTATTAATGGCGGTGCCAAGGTAAACGAACTCCTTGACTACTTCAAAGTTATAGCTGCCGGATGAAACGTGGGAGTCTAAACGCCGCGCTCCCTTGTTTTTAGACATCATATACTTTGTTTTACCCTCATTTATCGTCAAACCCACTTTGGCTGATTCCTTTTCGATAGCGGCGAAAGCAGCAGTAACATCTGCCGACAATATCAATATCATCAGCAATAAACACCAGTACATCACATTTAAATACAGGTTCTCCGAGAATTTCCGGGGAAAGGGGAATCCGCGCCTGACGGTAACACTGCTATTGACCCTGTTCTCACTCGCCTATAGAGTAATGGCGTTAGTATTGCCAAATTGCCCGATAGGAACAAGGTTGATTAATATAGGTTAAGTCACTTGAGAGAAACTCGGTCGAACTGTCAGAATGGATGAAAGGAAATCAAGAAAAAAAACCTGATTCTGTACAATTTTTAGCCAACAGCTACTTTGACAGTTCGAGCAAAGGTGGAAAATGAGTGCTTTTCTCTCAAGTGACTTAAACTATATTAATGATTCTGGGATAGGAATTGTTGCGATTTTTAGAGTTGAATACGATGATCCGATATTTGGCCAAAATTCTTCAAAATGTTACGATTTCAGGAAAAATTAATCCGACATCCGTTTTCACATATATATATGGCACGACTACGAGATCCGGGGCGCCGCAATTTGGAAGTGCTGTCTGTCTCAAAAAATATGATTGGCCGAAGAAAAAATCGATTACTCAACTAGTTATCGAGTTATCGATTTTTTGGTTTTTTTAAAAAAAAAAAACTTCCGAAAAACATCCATGCCTTTATCATTATCCAATGGAAAAAATTGGTATGTCATTTGAAAGATAATTAAATTACCTTTTCAATAATATGCAATACTTATATTATTGCAGGCATATTTGTAATTTTGTAAGCAAAACTATATCATATTTGAAGTTTGTAATTAAAGAAACTGTTATTTTCTACTAAATTTGCGTTACTAAGATACTAAAAATATAATTTATTTTTAAAGCATACAATTTAACCTATCTTTAGATATATTAATATATATATTTATATATTCCTTACAATTGACCCTATATTACAGTAAATTTAATAAAATGGAAGCCATTGTCCAAAACTGATCAACTCAAAATTTAAAATTTTTTCCGCTGACTGGAAAATCTTATTCATTCATATAAATATTTGTAGCTGTAATATTGTAGCTGTAATATCGTAGCTGTTGTCTTAAGAACAGTTATTTATTGTAATGGTGATATAAGAAAATATGGAATTAGAATACAAAACAACTAAGGTAAATATGTTTGAATTAACAACTTTCCATACAAGGGCAAATCATTTCATCATAAAAAATACACCATAAAAAATCAAATAAATCATATATATTATAAACCAAATAAAAGAAAAATTTTCAAACTTCAATAATTTAGTTTTTATTATCCACTGCCAGATTTTTTTTCAAAAAACTGTAAATTTTGACAAAAATCTGTAACTTCAAAAATTTTGTCTACAAAGGTTTTTTAGTTTTATTGCTCATAAATACATAACAAAAAGAATTTATTTAAAATAAAATAACATAAAGAGTTTAAATAATATTTTACTAAACAGAAAAAATAATATTTAATATGGAACATTTTTATCACATTAGTGTTAATGAAATTAAATTAAATCATTTTTCGTAAATTGTTTTGGCAATTTTTTTGAACAATGCATTCAAAAATTTAATGCAACCTGAATAATTTTTTTACTAGTTTTTTAATTTAATTTTTTTACTAATTTATTCTTTCAAATCTACAATTTTTTAAAAACTGTAATTTGCACTAGGAGATAAATTTAAAAATTGTGCGCTTGTCTAAAATACTGTATTTTACAGTTTCAACTGTTAATATGGCAGCACTGATTATCCATATTAATAACGGTAGTTTTTGAGAAAATAACAGTTTTATATAAACAAATACTTTGCTTTTGAATAAAAATAGCTATAAAACATTAAATTGTCAACAGATTTCATTCATTTAAAATACATATATGTAAAAGCCTTATGTATTACCTTTTATTATAATAGAGCCTTTTTATATAATACCTTAAACAGCAATATCGGTTATACCTGAAGAAAAATACAGCCAGTTTTCTTACCCGAACTAAAAAAAACAAAAATTCTCAAAACATTGATAACTTAGGAACAAATCGATAAATCGATTTTTCCTTCGGCCATTCTGATTTTTTTTAAAGTTCTTCGTGAATCCGTATTCAAATCGCGGCGCCCCGGTAATCGTAGTCTCCCCATATATCTTCATGTATATGGAAAAAAATAAATAAAAAAATTGGAGGCAGCGTTGAAAAATTGTTGGAAAATATTTAATGGCTGCACATTTTGTTAAGAGTGATGATAAATTTTGTTGTTTTGCTATTACTATTTTTCTGTGTGTTTTTAGATACGGATAAATTTCTCATTAAAAAACGTATGAAACTAATTACTTATTGTTGCGAAATTATTTAATGATTTTTTTTTAAGAGAATAGTTAATGAAATTATTTTACTACTCTTTTTTGGAAACAGTTGACTTTCATGCTGGCTTGAAATTGTGCGGTTGAATCCTCCGATGTTTCTACAACAAAAACTTAAGTATAGTAGTGTGATTTGGAAAAAACTACATTTGTGATTCTTTACTGACCTTGCTTAAAGTTCAAACTGAAAATGCTATGTTTTTATATGACATTATTGTTGAAGTTTTTAAAAGAGGAAACATTAGGTCTGTTCGCGTACTCAAAAGATTTCAACAATTTGTACAAATTTTACAAATTGTTTAAAGAAATCCGTTCGTTTACCTATAAAACTTGCAAGTTAGAAAGAAAATAAAAGAGTACGATTTTTCTCTTCAGTCCAGTTTTAAAAAGTTTTGGCTGGCTAATTTTCTACTTGCAAGAATTTTCATGAAATAAAAAAAAACAAATTTCTAAAACAGATGTTTTAAAAGTACAAAATAAATAAAAAATGCGTAAGCAAATAAAATAATTTTTTTTTTAAATATTTTTAACATTATACCATGAACATATGGTGAATTTGTCATGCGCAAAATTTTTTCGCCTTTTTTCAAATTTTAAAAATTTGCTGAAAGTCGTATTTTTTTTTTTTTGTTATTTTCTTTTCAGCTTTCTGACAGTTCGACATGCATTGCAAATTTTAACAAATTTTCTGTTCGGGTACTTTTTTAGATTTACATTGTATTGCGAGAGAATTTTTTTCTTTCTCTCAAAAAATTGTTACTGGCAAGTTTTTACTGTAAAAGTACGCGAACATACCTATTGAATAAAAAAAAAAACTAATTGACTTCTAATATGACGGATTAAATAAATTCGGTGACAATGTTGCCAAACTTAATTGACTTCAAATATATTTGTCATTTGTTTCCAAAACTTCATTGTAAGAATGCCTTAAAATTATATCAAATGTTGAATCGATATCTCGTTACATCTATCATTACATTTCCATCAGTACCAAAAGAACTGACCACTTAAAAAAAAACCATAAAGCTCGTAGAAATAAAGCCCAAAAGAGTTCTAAGTGCTGCGTAAACATGTTGCCTATCTTGAAAAGCTTTCTTGATCGTTTTCCGGATTGGTATGAATCATCAAAACTTACTTTGTATTTGATAGACATATAAATTGCATTGATAATTCTCAAACTATTTATAATACGTTTTTTACTACCTCAAATCACTAAATTCGACTGCATTTTTTAAAGTTAAATGTTAAATAAATTCAAAAAAATACACCTAATAAATTGACTAATGAAACGAAATGCGATTTAATATTAATAAATAAACCATATATTAATAAAATGCTCGGCGTATATCAACATTGCATTTTATTTTTATTGTCAGTGTAAAATGCGACCCAAAATTTCAAGGTTATTGTTGTCATTCAGAGTTTCACAAATCCTACGAGCTGAGCGCAAAAGTTACGATATGAAAATTTTTTTCATGGCAATGCTGAAAGCGTTATTTTGACACTAGGCATCTGTCAAGTTTTCTTACTACCGACTTAGGTTGCGAACATAGTGAACGCTTGTTGCTGAGCCGAGCCGAAAAACTCATTGGATCAATAAGGAAACCAAGTCATCTCTTTTGCTCCAATGTGTTTTTCTGCTGTTAACGCTTTTTCAGATAGGCAAGCAGATCAGTGGTGCGTTTATGTAACTATTCTATACTAGTTTTTTCTCAACTGGTTGAGATTGTGGAATTCATAATGACGACATTCTCAACTAGAGCGTTCCATGATACAATCATGGTGTAAGAAAACCAGGTGAAAGCGTTTTTTTTCACCTCTCTCACAAAAATTGTACCCGCATCTGTCAAAAATAGCAGAAATAAATGGCTGTGTTCAGCAGGTACAATCATGTTTCAATCATTGGCTGCATTCAGCGGAAAATTTGCTACGTAGCTGTTGAACAACTTTCGGGCTGAATGGTATGTTGCATAAAGTGCTCGCACAACACGTTCCCTGAGCGGTCGCCATCTTAGGTAGCGAAAATATTTTATGCTACTTCAGTTGAGCGGCTTACGCTTACTTTATTTTGACAGATAAATATATATAAATATATATATAAATAAATATAAATATACAAATATTAAATTTATTAATTACTAAATTATTAAATTGCTTAGTAGTGCTTTTAATTAAACCTATTTGTTCGAAACGTGTGCACACAGAACATAAAAAAATAAATTTGAGACAAAAAGCATTTATTGTCGAACAGCTGTTTCCCGTTTGACGTTTCGAAAAAAAAAATAGTTCAGCAGAAAGTATCACTTTCTTATAATGCATGGCAGAATTATAAGGTAGGGCCGGTTGGCTCAGTGTCCTCACGCGTCAACGAATAGTGGATAATGAAAAGTGTTTTCTATTGAACACGATGAACTGTTTTGTTCACAGCTGCGTGTCTAGTTTCTTGTTACCTTAGACACCCTTTTGTGCCCAAGCTCTTGGTACTTGTGCACAAATGTTTTTTATTGAACACGATGGACTACTTGGTCCACCGCTGTATCCAGGCTCTTGTTACCTAGACAATTGAATCCTTTAATTCCTTGTACTTGTTACCTGTTTTGTGCCCAAGCTCTTGGTACTTGTGCACAATTTTGGGCTTAAACAATCTGAGAAACTACCCTCGTTCACTAGTAAAAGATAACTGAACTTTATTGAATAAGATTCTTACTTTAACAGTTGATTATTACCAATTATATAAATTTATATACACTATGTACAATTACAATATAACTACACTAGTATTAAAATATAAATATATAAATATATAAAGTAACAACAAAAGCCAAAAAATATATAAAGTAACAACAAAAGCACTCAGCAGCTCAAGCACTTGTCCAAGGCCATGTTTTTTTTATTCTTTTTGCAGTTAAACAATTTCAATGCCAAGTTGCGGCCAAAAATGCAGTGCCGTTGTCGTGTGGAGAATATGACACCGGTGTCTTCTGTTGCGACTTTTTTTTGTTGTTGTTGTTGTGGCTGGTTACAGACATTCTCCCCCTCGTTGAGCCTTGAGCTCAACAATCTGTATTCAGGCATTAACAAAGAAGTCCAAATTCTGAAATCGTCGTGGCAATGGAATAGGCTGCTCAGTCGGTTTACGGCTGTTATGTGTTACTTTCATCTTCCATGTTAGTAGTATCAGAAATGCTATGATGATGACTGCGAGCCCCAAAAGTACGTAATTCACAATAAAATGATGAGCATTATTGTTATTGTCGGTTGTCGGAAGCTCTAAGATTTGCGATGCGAGTTGATGTATTAATTCATTTAATTTTGCTTGTTGAGTTTTGTAGTGAAGCAAATGGGTTAGGTTTCCTTTTTTTAGAGACAATTTTGTCATCATTTGATGATGTGGTGCTGGCTTTGTGTTTCTCGGCGTGTTGTACTGTCTTATCACCATAAGCGATGTTTGTTTCATTTGGCTGTGCTAGATTACCTTTGGTAAACGTATTATCTTGCTTGCAAGGAAGTGGTGAAAGTCTGCTGATGGGTCTTCGAATAATTCCCTTTGAAGTTTGGATATCTGCTACACGTACGAAACCATCTTGCCCCTTAATAGTCTTTATAATTCTTCCCAAGGGCCATTTCATCACAGGTTTGCAGTCATCTTGAATTATAACTATGGTATTTGGTTCAATATTGCTGCACGGCACCTTCCACTTACATCGATTTTGCAACTCGTGGAGATATTCTACTGACCATCTTCTCCAAAATTAATTTTTGATGTAATTAACCAATTTCCATCGTGATAACCTTGTTGATTTATTTCTGCATTTGGATGTATGCTGGCTGTTAAAGGCTCTCCTATCAAAAAATGACCAGGAGTCAATGCCGTTAAATCATTTGGGTTGTCTGACATGGCGGTTAGTGGTCTAGAATTCAAGATAGCTTCGATTTCTATTATCAAGGTTTCCAATTCCTCGTAGGTAAGAGATGCAGTTTCGATACTTCTGTGCATCAAATGCTTGGCTGACTTGACCGCAGCCTCCCACAATCCACCGAAGTGGGGTGCTCTTGGTGGTATGAAGTGAAACTCCATCATCCTTGAGCTACATTCGTTTTGTACCATTTCCCTTCCTCTTTTTGAGAAAATGTTTTCAGTCAATTCATCTAGTCGGTTTCTTGCGCCAACAAAGTTTGTGGCATTATCACAATATAAAAGGCTGCAATGACCGCGACGCCCAATGAATCTTCTTAGGGCAGCAATAAAAGCTTCCGTTGACAAATCGCTTACTATTTCTAAATTTATTGCCTTAGTAGCAAAACTGATGAATAGTGCGACGTAGCTTTTTTGGGGTCGTTTTCCTCTGAGACGATAATGGATCCAAATAGGCCCACAAAAATCTATACCTGCATTCACAAATGGACGCGCTGGCTGAACTCTGCGTGTTGGTAAAATTCCCATTATTTGATTTAGCATCTTTGGCTTAGCTCTGGCGCAACGCATACAACGTTGCACAATTGTTCGAGCAAGTATTTTTCCCTTGATGGGCCAGAACTGTTGTCTTGTTGTTGACAAAAGACCTTGCGGTCCGATATGTAAATTCTCTCGATGCAGCGCCTCCATTAGTAGTTTGGTTAAGGGGTGTGAATATGGTAGAAGTGCTGGATGTTTGGCATCATATGATAATTGTGACGCTTCTAGCCGCTCTCCAACTCGTAGCACTTCGCAACTGTCCAGAAATGGTGTAAGCCCAATGAGAGGACTCTTCATTGGTAACTGACTCTTATTTTTTAAATACCGTATTTCTTCTTTGAATTCTTCAGCTTGCATCAATTTAATGACCTCTTCTGACCCTTGGCTAACTGTCTGAAACGTAGCATATAACTTATTATTCTTTGCAGTCTTCTAAATGAATTCCGATGATGTATTTGGTCAATTATATGCACTTCTGAGTTCTTTTCTAAAGCAAATAATGTAGCTGGTTCAATCTGTGATTCTTTGCTTTGGCTGCATTGCTTGATTGATTCACTTCCTAACTCTTCAAGTAGTGTGATTGGTTCCACCTGTGGTTCTCTGCCTTGGCTGCATTGAGTGTTTGATTCCCAGTTCTTCCTCTGAGTTATGAATGGTGCCTTGTCTTCGTTCCAATTCGGGACTAGTGTTTTTTTGAAATGGTGGTGGCTACAAGGATTCATTGCCATGCAGGAAGAGTGGGCCGTAAAACCAAAGGCTGCATGAGATTAATTTATCTGGTGAAATGCCTCTTGATAGAATGTTGGCTGGGTTTTCCTTACTGCTTACATGTCGCCATTGGTGTGCTACAGAAATATTTTGAATTGACGTAATTCGATTTGCTACAAAGGTATGAAAGTTTGTGGATGTAGAATTGATCCAATTTAATACTATTTCCGACCAAAATTATACCTTTACATTGGTTAACTTTAGTGCCGCCTTAACACGTCCGGTAAATTCTGCTGCAAGTTTGGCAGCACAAAGTTCCAGCCGTGGAATAGTACATTTTTTCAGCGGAGCTACGCGTGTCTTAGCGCGAAGTAATCTTGCTATTACTATTCCGCTTTGATTGATCGACCGAATGTAGACTGCAGCTCCGTAAGCCTTCTCAGAGGCATCCGCAAATGCATGTAGTTGCACCTCCTTAGGAATATCATGTGCATATACATGTCGTGGGATGTGGATTTCATTGAGCGCATTCATGTTTTCACGAAACTTGATCCATCGAGTATGCATTTCCAGTGGAAGCGCTGCATCCCAATCTAATATAAGTTGCCACAAACGCTGCAAGAAGATTTTTGCGGTTATCACAATGGGTGCCATTATTCCCAATGGGTCGAAAAGTCGAGCTATATCTGAAGCCACTATTCTCTTAGTTACCTTGCCATTTTCTGCTTGGTTGCATTTGATACGAAACAAATCAGACTTTGGGAGCCACATTAGGCCTAATGTTTTAATTTGGGTTTCTTCATCTTTGTCGAAGTCTAATTCAATTTCCTGATCTTCTGGAGCTATGTCTTCCAATAACTTCTGATTATTTCCGCACCATTGCCTTAATTTGAATCCTGCCGACTCCAACAATGAACTGATTTGTTGTTGATAGTCCCTTGCGATAACAAGACTATTTGAACCTGCCATGCAGTCATCGACGTAAAAGTTTTGCTTTAATATTTCTGCACCTAGGGGATACTGTTTTCTTCCTTGGTCCGCTAATGTTTGTAAGCATTTAATTGCTAAATATGGGGCTGACGTTGTCCCATACGTTACGGTGGACAACCGGTATGTTTTCAGTGGCTTATTTGGATTATCCCTCTAAAGATGAGCTATAAATTCTGATCTTCCTTATGAATGGGGATCTGGCGATACATTTTTTCAATATCTGCCGTGAACACGAACCGTGGCATTCTGAATCGGAGTAGTATTTTGAATAAATCATTCTGTAGTGTCGGCCCTACCAGGAGAAGATTGTTCAGTGATACGTTAGAAGAAGTTTTCGATGACGCATCAAAAACCACTGAATTTAGTCGTGCTACTATTTGGTTTTAAAATGCAATGATGTGGCAAATAGTAATTGGGTATTCGAATGTCGATTTCCCTTACTTCTTCCATATGGCCTAATACCAAATATTCATCCATTAAACTGGTGTATTGCTCTCGTAGATCATTGTCTTTACATAATCTTTTTTCGAGTGACAAGAATCGGCGTAACGCAATGTCCTTAGATACTCCCAACTTATCTGTATTCTCTGAAAATGGAAGGCGAACAATGAATCGTCCATCTCCTCGTCTTTGGATAGTATTCTCAAAATGGATTTCACATAGTTCTTCCTTTGGAGTCAAGGTCGTCTTTATTTCATCTGCATCTTCTATCTCCCAGAATTTTTTTAAAGCTTCATTAAGAGACTTGTTTGTGGTTATTACATTACAGGTTGAAATCTGTTGTGTTCCATCTATTTTCCCTGACACTATCCATCCAAAGACCGTATTTTGGAGAGTTGGCAAGTTTTTACTTAATTTTATTTGTCCAACAAAAATTAATTGATGATAAAATTCTGCTCCAATCAGTAAGTCAATGGGACCTGGTGTGTTGAACTCTGGATCAGCAAGGTTAATGTTTTTAGGGATGCGCCATGACGCAATTTTTATTTCGCAAGATGGTTGCGTAGATGTAATTTGGGGAAGCACGAAAGCTTCCATTCTAGTAGTGTAATTGTTTTCTCTTGATCCTAAAATGAAGTTAACTCTACCTTCAATTTTTAAACGTCCATTTTCGATGCCTTGAATTGTTGTGGAATTGCCCTTGGGGTGGAGTCCGAGTTTCTTTATGAGATTCGTTGTTATTATGTTTACTTGGGATCCAGAATCCAATAATGCACGGCATTCTACAACTCTTCCATTGTCTAGACTTAGTTTTACCTTGGCGGTGCTCAACATTACATAGCTCTTAGGGCTGACATTACTAAAGGTTGTTAATGACAACTTAGGATCCGTGTTCGGAGGTGGATGCGAGCATTTGCTTGATTGTGGTTGATTTTGATGGCCTTGTCCTGATGAACCTCTTGAGGTTTTCAGTGCTTCATTGTTCAGGTGAACTAAACTATTGTGTTTTCGCCCGCATACTGTGCAGCCTCTTAGAGTGCATTGTTTACTGCCGTGTCCGCCTTTCATACAGTTTACACATAATTTATTTTTTCGCACCAATTTTAATCTCTCTTCTGGTGATAGCTGGATGAATCCCTTGCATGCGTAAAGTGGATGGTTTTTTTGGCAAACTGCACATCGAGCAACAGTTGTTGTGAGCGTAGTCAGCCTTCTTGGATTGGAATGACCCTTTTGTTCAAAGGTTTGTTTTGGCTAATTACCTATGGCTTCTAAAGATTGAAAACGATTTTCTAAGAATTTTAAAAAGGATTTTATTGTCTGGATTTCTTTAGGATCATCTAATGATTGTTCGCATAAAATGTGGGTTTGATTGTCCAATTTTTTTATTAATAAGTGTAACAATAGTGGGTCCCAAGATGTTATATTTACACCTAGATTTTCCAGTGCCAATAATCCTTCTTGTGTCGTATCGTGCATGTTTTTTAGATCAAATGCTGATGCAGTTCTTGTTGAGTAACCAGGTTGTCCTACAATTTGTTGTATAAGGCTGGAAGACAGGAGTCGTTGATTGTTGTATCTATCCTGCAACATTTTCCATGCTGTCTCGTAATTCTCGCTGGATAACGTGAGATGACGTATAAGTCTCTCTGCTTCGCCAGTTACATTCATTTTAAGGTACCAAAACTTTTGTATGTTTGGCATTGCTTTTTTATGGACAATTTCGCTGAATAATTCGTAAAATTGTCGCCAGGTGATATAATTACCATGAAATTTTGGTATAGTGATTCTTGGTAATTGCACTGGGTTTTCGGCTGACATTGAGTCTGGTACATTCATTGTGCAATGGCTATGTCGCTCCTTTGCCTGAATTGATAAATTAATTGTGTGCTCTTGAACCAAGTCCTCCATCTCCAGATATTCGTGAACAGTATACCCTGATGTTTCTGGGATTTCACACATTTCCCATATAGCGAGATTTCCGTCTTCGCATTGTTGCCAGAGATGACTTAATGTTTTTAATTTGACATCGAAATATTGAGCTGGCTGATTTTCGGTTATTGCTGGTGATGTTGACACAAATCGGCGAATTGAGGCAAATGTCACAGATTGCCGGCGTAGCAATCTTATGATGTCATCATCGAGCGCTTGTGCTTTTTCTTGTGCACCTTTTGATACACTTCTTGTGGGTGTGGGATTATCGGTGTCGGCATCACCTTTTTCAGGTGCTGCCCTTGCTATTTCTGTCGAAAATAGTTTCTGATATTGCCGTACCAAATTCTCTATTTGGTTGTAATATTCAGACGTAAAATATTCATGGTCTAAGGGTGGCTTATCTAGAAGACGAATTTGGTTATCCACGTCTTCAAATTTCAACCAGGCTTGTTCAAGGCGCCTTGCCCGTTCTTGAAAGTAGGCCAAAGTTTTTCTCTCCGACTAGTCCCTTTTAACATTTCTGATGAGCTGTTGAATCTATTTACCCGTTTGAGTCTGCTCCTGCACAAACTTGAGGAAATGGACCATGGTCGCTGTTGGTAATTCTGCAACTGGTCTTTAGTAGAATCGTTAATCACCTTGGCGTGATCACGTCGGGGTCACCAAATGTTCTCTATTGAACACGATGAACTGTTTTGTTCACCGCTGCGTGTCTAGTTTCTTGTAACCTTAGACACCCTTTTGTGCCCAAGCTCTTGGTACTTGTGCACAAATGTTTTTTATTGAACACGATGGACTACTTGGTCCACCGCTGTATCCAGGCTCTTGTTACCTAGACAATTGAATCCTTTAATTCCTTGTACTTGTTACCTGTTTTGTGCCCAAGCTCTTGGTACTTGTGCACAATTTTGGGTTTAAACAATCTGAGAAACTACCCTCGTTCACTAGTAAAAGATAACTGAACTTTATTGAATAAGATTCTTACTTTAACAGTTGATTATTACCAATTATATAAATTTATATACACTATGTACAATTACAATATAACTACACTAGTATTAAAATATAAATATATAAATATATAAAGTAACAACAAAAGCCAAAAAATATATAAAGTAACAACAAAAGCACTCAGCAGCTCAAGCACTTGTCCAAGGCCATGTCGTTGACTCCTCAGAAAAAACTGTTTACTTGCAGTTTTTTTTATTCTTTTTGCAGTTAAACAATTTCAATGCCAAGTTGCGGCCAAAAATGCAGTGCCGTTGTCGTGTGGAGAATATGACACCGGTGTCTTTTGTTGCGACTTTTTTTTTGTTGTTGTTGTTGTGGCTGGTTACAGACCAGTCAAAACGACGAATTTACAAGGAATTGCAAATTAAGAAACATTTTTATGTTTCCAAGTTGCAAGTAGTGGGGTCGCGTGTGTTAAATTTGTGATAGTTTGAGTGAAAATATTATTAAAACAGTGTAATAACAATTTTAAAATGTGAAAGAAGTCTTAAATTGGCAAAAAAAAAACTGTAAAAATGTTAACCTAAAATCGACTGCGAAACATGAACATAAAGAAACTTGAGATGAACAGCTGATTTTGACATCTAACCCGCTTTATTCTGCTTTCTACTTCATTCCTCTCCAAGTAGGCCCTAACTTATAATTCTGCCATGACTTTATGCTACTTCGCTACCTGAGCGCTCTTTCGGATAGAATGCAGCCATTATAAGGTTATCCAGGTATTTGACATACCCATATTATCGTAGACGTAGAGTTTTTTGTTTGCTATATTTTTTGATGAATTTATTTAAATCTTAGGTTTAATAAATGGAAATAAATATTTCGGAAAAATATAAAATTTTTATTTTTCCCAAGTAAAGAGCTTATATATATCTTAAATTAATTTGAAAATTTAAAATTTTAACAAACAAAATACATTTTTAATGTGTAATAAGTATAAAATTAGTTCAATAAATAATTCGAATTTACTATGATATTTAAAGAATCAATAGAGTTTTCATAGCACAATGACCATGCGCATTCTCTGCGCATTTTTGTAGCTACATTCTGGCTCTACAGCAAATCTCTATAATATATCTGTATTGTTTATTTTATTTCTCTCGCTGAAGATAAGCAAAAACAATAACAAACGATAAAAATTAAAACAGCTGATATGCATATATAACATAAATGTAAATTTTACATACGTATTAATAACAACAACAATACAAGCCGTTACTGAGAAATATTTGTAAAACAATTCATTCCAAGAAACAATACGATGTTGCGTTCGTGATTTCGGCACGAACAAAAGCAACAACCATAAGAACGTCAGCAGCAACTGAAGCATCAATGCATGATTTTTCTTATTATACAGATTTAAGATATAACTCATTTTTGACATATATTTTATCTTTGTAAGATGAATTTTAAAGGCTGTAAGTATTTTCCAAAGTGTCCTCCAAAAACGTTAGGATGTGCTTGAAAAAATTTGTGGAAAAGACCCCCAAAAATGACAAACGTGCTGTAAGACGTAATTCTACGCCAAAAATATTTTTACGTTCTTGAAAAATGACAATGGTTATATCACGAAACACTTAGAAGACATATTAACACAACCAATGTTGTTGTCGTCGTTAATGTGTTTAAGCTATTATTCTTGTGAGTTGACGTCAAATATCTGAACAAACTAATAATAATTGAATAATGGGTACAACATATTGTGTCTCTGATCAGGTATCAGTTTACGTTCCTTTTTCATTTCTGTGAACACAATTGTTTAAATAATAAAGTGATAAAATAGGGGAAAAACTGTGTTTTCTCGTTATATTTTGCGTTATTTATTTCATTTGTTATAAAAGCACAGTTATTCTAAACAAGCCAAATTTTTAACTAGAAATACTCAATACGTTGAGCAAATGTATCAAAAATATAAAGTGCGGCGAAAGACACTCATTTTCACATGTTGTGATTAGACACTGATATTTTTTCGTTCAGCAGACACACACTAACCGGTTGCACAAAAGTTGTACTTGCTGAACGCAGCCAATAGAATTTGGTACTAATCAACAGTTGCTCTCTACCTGTCAGAATTTTTTGACAGACCAGGGGCAATTTAAAGTGTGGTGAAAAATTCGCTTCCACCTGGTCATGATACAATGATAAGGTAGTGCCGCTGTGCTGAGTGCTCTCACTCATCAACGAAGAGTGGATAATGAAAAGCAACATTAATGTCAAAACGACGAATTTCGTAGAAATTGCAAATGAAGAAAATATTTTATGTTTCCAAGTTGCCAACAGTACGGTCGCGGGTGTTAAATTTGTGCTAATTTGAGTGAAAATATTATATAAAAAGTGTAATAAAAACTATAAAATGTGAAAGAAGTCTTAAAATTGCAAAAAAACCTGTAACAGTTTTAACCTAAAAACAACTGCGAAACGTGAGCATAAAGAAATTCGCGATGAACAGCTGGTTTTGACATCAATGTAGCTTTATTCTGCTTTCTACTCCATTCCTCTCCGTGATGATCTTACCTTATAATTCTGCCATGGTTTTCTTACACATGGATACAATAATATGGTAGGGTAAGGAGATTCACCACACCGACCTCTAATGTCAAAAATTTAAAATTTAGTGCTGCCGTATCTTAAAAAATATACACGAAAAATCCATGCTTGTTCTGTGTGTTTTTTATGAATTACTTAGCTGTGTTGTCATGTTATAACGTGGTAAATATCGATGTTCGACAATTTGCCGAAAATTGGTATCTTGTAACACATTTGACAGGCGATCATTTGTGTGGTTCTTTTCAGACAATTCTGTTCAATTTTTTTAACGTACTACTTACTTTAATATTGATATTTCGCTTCGAAAGTGAAGTTATATATGTAGCCACTGGAATAGGGAAGCACATTATTTTATTATAAGAAGTTTTTCTGTTGGGTTTTTCCAATCGCTATAAATTCTTTCTCTGATACAGTAGTGCACTTCAGTTTGTGTGATTTGTGAATATATTAAGTATTTATAGTTAATTTAAACATTTTTAATAATTAATTTGTAAATTTATTCGACCTCTTTTCATAAGTTTTTGTGTAATTATTATAACTCTAATAATTTTTCAATTATTAATTAAGAGTTATATTTTCGAGCTCAAGGTCTATGTTGCTTTCTGAAGAAAACAACCAACAACAACAACAATACCCTTTATATAGAGTGGCAATCATACAGCAGACTAGACAGCTGTTTCGTTGGCCGCTACACCAACTCATCAGTAGCCTTTATATGATAGCGATGATAAACTTAGCCGTTCATGTCTATTTGTTTTCGTCAATGTTAGAGAAAATTACTCTGAATTACATTGTACACACAAATCATACGAAAAGCAGCTAAAGTTCTTCGAATTTTCAGATTCACACTTATTCGGTGTAAGCTCTTTCTTCGAAGATATATCAAAGCTTTTTACCACTCACAGGCATGTTGTAGTTTTAGTTGTTGTTCTTCTATTATTCACTGTCCGTCTTAGTTGCAGCAACCTGCTGCTATTAAACTATGACGTCATGAAATATTTTGTTTGAAAACTAAGATTTTTATTTTATTGTGTGTCAACACACAAATTAATTATAATTTTGTTTTTCAACGGCCGTGCTCTGCCAGAGAATTAATTTGTAAATTTATTCGACCTCTTTTCATAAGTTTTTGTGTAATTATTATAACTCTAATAATTTTTCAATTATTAATTAAGAGTTATATTTTCGAGCTCAAGGTCTATGTTGCTTTCTGAAGAAAACAACCAACAACAACAACAATACCCTTTATATAGAGTGGCAATCATACAGCAGACTAGACAGCTGTTTCGTTGGCCGCTACACCAACTCATCAGTAGCCTTTATATGATAGCGATGATAAACTTAGCCGTTCATGTCTATTTGTTTTCGTCAATGTTAGAGAAAATTACTCTGAATTACATTGTACACACAAATCATACGAAAAGCAGCTAAAGTTCTTCGAATTTTCAGATTCACACTTATTCGGTGTAAGCTCTTTCTTCGAAGATATATCAAAGCTTTTTACCACTCACAGGCATGTTGTAGTTTTAGTTGTTGTTCTTCTATTATTCACTGTCCGTCTTAGTTGCAGCAACCTGCTGCTATTAAACTATGACGTCATGAAATATTTTGTTTGAAAACTAAGATTTTTATTTTATTGTGTGTAAACACACAAATTAATCATAATTTTGTTTTTCAACGGCCGTGCTCTGCCAGAGAATTAATTTGTAAATTTATTCGACCTCTTTTCATAAGTTTTTGTGTAATTATTATAACTCTAATAATTTTTCAATTATTAATTAAGAGTTATATTTTCGAGCTCAAGGTCTATGTTGCTTTCTGAAGAAAACAACCAACAACAACAACAATACCCTTTATATAGAGTGGCAATCATACAGCAGACTAGACAGCTGTTTCGTTGGCCGCTACACCAACTCATCAGTAGCCTTTATATGATAGCGATGATAAACTTAGCCGTTCATGTCTATTTGTTTTCGTCAATGTTAGAGAAAATTACTCTGAATTACATTGTACACACAAATCATACGAAAAGCAGCTAAAGTTCTTCGAATTTTCAGATTCACACTTATTCGGTGTAAGCTCTTTCTTCGAAGATATATCAAAGCTTTTTACCACTCACAGGCATGTTGTAGTTTTAGTTGTTGTTCTTCTATTATTCACTGTCCGTCTTAGTTGCAGCAACCTGCTGCTATTAAACTATGACGTCATGAAATATTTTGTTTGAAAACTAAGATTTTTATTTTATTGTGTGTAAACACACAAATTAATCATAATTTTGTTTTTCAACGGCCGTGCTCTGCCAGAGAATTAATTTGTAAATTTATTCGACCTCTTTTCATAAGTTTTTGTGTAATTATTATAACTCTAATAATTTTTCAATTATTAATTAAGAGTTATATTTTCGAGCTCAAGGTCTATGTTGCTTTCTGAAGAAAACAACCAACAACAACAACAATACCCTTTATATAGAGTGGCAATCATACAGCAGACTAGACAGCTGTTTCGTTGGCCGCTACACCAACTCATCAGTAGCCTTTATATGATAGCGATGATAAACTTAGCCGTTCATGTCTATTTGTTTTCGTCAATGTTAGAGAAAATTACTCTGAATTACATTGTACACACAAATCATACGAAAAGCAGCTAAAGTTCTTCGAATTTTCAGATTCACACTTATTCGGTGTAAGCTCTTTCTTCGAAGATATATCAAAGCTTTTTACCACTCACAGGCATGTTGTAGTTTTAGTTGTTGTTCTTCTATTATTCACTGTCCGTCTTAGTTGCAGCAACCTGCTGCTATTAAACTATGACGTCATGAAATATTTTGTTTGAAAACTAAGATTTTTATTTTATTGTGTGTAAACACACAAATTAATCATAATTTTGTTTTTCAACGGCCGTGCTCTGCCAGAGAATTAATTTGTAAATTTATTCGACCTCTTTTCATAAGTTTTTGTGTAATTATTATAACTCTAATAATTTTTCAATTATTAATTAAGAGTTATATTTTCGAGCTCAAGGTCTATGTTGCTTTCTGAAGAAAACAACCAACAACAACAACAATACCCTTTATATAGAGTGGCAATCATACAGCAGACTAGACAGCTGTTTCGTTGGCCGCTACACCAACTCATCAGTAGCCTTTATATGATAGCGATGATAAACTTAGCCGTTCATGTCTATTTGTTTTCGTCAATGTTAGAGAAAATTACTCTGAATTACATTGTACACACAAATCATACGAAAAGCAGCTAAAGTTCTTCGAATTTTCAGATTCACACTTATTCGGTGTAAGCTCTTTCTTCGAAGATATATCAAAGCTTTTTACCACTCACAGGCATGTTGTAGTTTTAGTTGTTGTTCTTCTATTATTCACTGTCCGTCTTAGTTGCAGCAACCTGCTGCTATTAAACTATGACGTCATGAAATATTTTGTTTGAAAACTAAGATTTTTATTTTATTGTGTGTAAACACACAAATTAATCATAATTTTGTTTTTCAACGGCCGTGCTCTGCCAGAGAATTAATTTGTAAATTTATTCGACCTCTTTTCATAAGTTTTTGTGTAATTATTATAACTCTAATAATTTTTCAATATTTCTAAATATAAAGGGTATTGTTGTTGTTGTTGGTTGTTTTCTTCAGAAAGCAACATAGACCTTGAGCTCGAAAATATAACTCTTAATTAATAATTGAAAAATTATTAGAGTTATAATAATTACACAAAAAATTTTTAATAATGTCAAAAAGAAGATCTGAAATCTGTCAAAGAACGTGCAACAAGGAAAAGTTAAGTTTCTTTAAGTTCTAACAGATTAAATAAAAAGAGTAAAAATGTGAAATAAAAGCCATGTGCCAATTTTCACAAAGAAATTTTTGATTTATGTTCAGCAGTTTATCTGTCTAATGGAAGTAAAAAAATTATGTATTACATTTAAAGTGGACATTAGAATAAAAATTATATATAAAAATTAAGAACACAAAAAGCTAAACAAAACCCAATTGGCTAAAATAATTTACTGAACAGAGCTTTAAACAGCGATGTATTTCATTGTAAGCACATTTGTCCTAAATAATCCTATTTATCCTACAAATAATTCCCTTTCTTATAATTTGTCCCACATTTATCAATAATACAGAAAAGTGGCAGTGCTAAAACACATTTTGACATTCGAGATCGGTGTGGGGAATCTCCTTACCCTACCTTATAATTGTATCATGGAGCGTTCATAGAACTGTGGTGAGTTGAGTATTGTATTTTCTACTAGTTGAAAAGTTCTCGTCAGCTTTATACTTGTAGAGTCTGTCAATTTGTGATTGAGAATGGATGGTGTTGTAAGTATGCTTTTTAATTCGTTTAAATTTATTAAAATTTTTTATTTATTTCGGGTGACTGAAATTCAAAAACAAAAATTAAAACATTTTCTCAAAATTATTGTTGAAATTCAACAATAACGATTGCTAATAAAATCATCAACTGCATTGCTAAAATTTTGTATTGGTTTTAAGAATTAATTTTTCTTCAATTTGATTTTTCTCATATTTATACCCCAACGCGTACTGCGTAAGGGGTATATTAACTTTGTCATTCCGTTTGTAACGTCGAGAAGGAGGCGTAGAAAAATAGAAGGTATAGAAAAATATATATATTTTTTATCAGCATCACCTCTTCAGTCGATTTCCGTGTGTCCGTCTGTCTGTCCGTCTATCGGCACGATTACAGCCGTAATTTTAAAGCTATCGCGATGAAATTCAAAATATGACTTTATTTTTAAAAAATATTTTTTCTTAAATTTTTAAGAAAAATAAATATACATTTAAAACAATTAAAATTTCACAAAATTAAACTCTGAGTTCACTCAAAATTACTCCAAACATTGAAATAAAAATCATAAGAACAACTAAACAGAAAACAAAAAAAAAAAAAAAAAAAAAAAAAAAAAAATAAAACAACAAAAAAAACTAAAAAAATATATCAGCAGAGTAAAAAAAAAAAAAAAAATTAAAAAACACGAAGCTTTAGTTGGTACCTGCACGCTCTCCTTGTTATTTCTATTGTGCGTGTTTATTGTCGCGCCCGCATTCACCCCTGCTGCCTATCATCTGCAGCTGTTTGTTTTGTTTTGACTTTCTCTCAAATATATTCTGTACCCAAGTGTGGGTGCAATTTTTACCTCACTTGCACCGATGCTACTCCTTATTTGCTGTTGGCTCTGCTGTGATTTTCTCTGTTGTGCTTTCGGCTTCGATAAAGCGATGGGAACTAGATCGAAATCATCTCAACTGAAAAATCTACTCTCGACGCCAACGATGAATTCCTCTCCAAGCACTAGTGTTTCGAACACTGCAATCACTCTTAAAAATTTGGACGATCGGCTTGAAAAACAGAGTGAGTTGCTTATCAAGAACATCAATATTGAGATTAGTAAATTGCGCGAAGAGTTTGTTGTTAAATGTGATGAAATTGAGAGAAGCTGGACTGCCAAAATAGAGGACGTAAATGCAGAGTTTGTTATTAAATGTAATGAAATTGAGAGAAGCTGGACTGCCAAAATAGACGGCGTAAATGCTGCTATTGCTTGCGTTATGGAACGCGTTGATAAAATTGAGGCTGAGACTGAATCTTCAGAAGTGAGTGAGCTCAAAGAAGCTGTGAATGAAGCCAACAAGAAAATTTCTGCGTTGGAGCGGCGAGAGGTTGCTACTGACGCTGTTTTGCTTGGGATCCCAGAAAGTACTGATGAAAACCTATCACTTATCTTCAATAAGATGTGCTTTTCTGTTGGCTGCAGACCTCCTCCACTGAAAAGTATATTTCGTGTAAAAGGAAAAGCTGCCAAGAATGGGACACTGAATGCGCCAATAATAATGAGGTTCTCTGGTTCCTACGAGAGAGACACAGTTCTGCGGTCTGCATCTGCATTCCGTAGAAACAATCGCAGAAACTTATTGTTAAATGATGTTGGACTTGACTCAACCGGCAGTTGTTATCTCAATGAGAGTATAACAAAACGTGATCGTCTGCTTCTCCAGAAAGCTGTTAAATTGAAGCGAAGTAAAAAGCTGTCCTCGGTGTATGTTAAAAGTGGTCGAATTTATGTTAAAAGATCCGAGCAAGAGGAAAGCATTGCTGTTGAGCATGTTAGCGAGCTAAATGACATTGTTTCTGAAGAGCAGGAAAATGGAGAAGAGCAATTTTTTCGTGAAGAATAATTGCTACCAGCAGATACGATGTAGTTTTTTTGAATTTGTAAAAACTCATGATTTTTCTTATACTAGATGTTCATTTTCTGCTTTTTTTCACTTTAATTTTTTTCCTTTTCTTCCTATTTATTTATTTTTGATTAATTGTTCTAAAATAAACTGGTTATTTACAATTTGTTCAGTGCTTAAATGTCTTTGGTATTCTATGTCTGTTGTTGGTTTCTCATATTTTAATAATGATTAATATGAACAGTAAATGTAGTGACGTTAATAATAAGTGTCTTGTTGAAGTCCTATGTAGAAATCAATCTGGCTTGAAAGTTGTACATTTCAATGCAAGAAGTTTAAATAGTGTTAAATTGGACTACATAAGATATATTTTTGAGGACTCGTCTGTTGATGTTATATGTGTGTCTGAAACATGGTTCTGTAGTGATGTCATAGATTCTTTATGTAGTATTAAACATTTTAACCTTTTTAGAAACGATAGGCCTGATAGGAGGGGCGGTGGAGTAGCAATTTACTGCCGAAGTACCTTGAGTGCAAAACTGATTAAAAAATCAGTAAAATCAAATGTTGAATTTATAAATATTTGCATCTTTGACAACAATACGAAAATCTTCCTGTCTTGTGTTTATAATCCAAGTAAGTTAAATAGTTTAGATTCATTCTTCTCCGATGTGTCTGATTTGTCTATAGATTTTAACCATTTTATTATATGTGGCGATTTTAATATTAATATTCTACATAATGATAGTCTCTCACTCGTTCCTTGTTTGATAGTATTGCGTCCGTCGGTCTGTCAGTTGTTAATGATACCATACCTACCCGATTTTCATCTAGTGATAGTCCTAGTCTTCTTGATTATTTTATAGTGTCTGATGTTTCTTCTGTCTTGTTGTTTGATCAGATATACTTTGTATCTGATCATGATCTAATATTCTGTACACTTGACATATCTTTATCGCGTTCTATAACTTCTAACGTGTTTTCGTACTATGACTTTAAGTCCATTGTTATGGCAGATCTTTTTCACGATGTATCTCTAATTCCTTGGAATCAGGTTTGGCTTAGTCCAACTGTTGAGGAGAAGTTGGCGATTTTCTCAAATTATGTCAATACTCTTTTCAATAATAATGTTCCTATTAAAACTGTCACCATAAAAAATGTGTCCTGTCCATGGTTTACAAGTCAGGTTGAGTATGCTTTAAAAAAGCGAAACAAGCTGCACAGTATATGGAGAAAAAATCCTACGCCTGACAAATGGGAAAATTATAGGTGTGCTAGGAATGCTGCTGTTTTGACAATGAGGAATTCAAAAAGAAATTATTGTTCTGCTAAGCTTAAGACATCTCTCCCTTCTAAGGTCTTATGGAATAATTTGAAGAAGCTTGGAATATGTGAAAAACAAAGCTATGAATGTCGTATTGACCCAGATATTCTCAATGATTTTTTTCTTTCTAATTCTTCAAACTTTCAACATGATTCTTACGAATTTTCTAGTCCCGCTGCTGAACAAATCTTTGAATTTACTTGTGTAAGTGAAGCTGACGTAGCAAGGTCCATTATGAATGTTAAATCGAATGCGGTTGGTGACGATGGAATTAATATAAAATTTATAAAACTTATTGCTGGTCAAATTCTTAGCCCTCTTACACATATTTTTAACCATTGCCTCACTACTTCGTCATTTCCTGATTCTTGGAAAATCGCTACTGTCACGCCTGTGGCAAAACATAACACTGCTTCTGAGCCTAAGGACTTCCGGCCCATAAGTATTCTGTCGTCACTATCTAAGGTCTGTGAAGCTCTTATGGCTGAACAAATGTCAGTTTTCCTGACGAATAATAATCTTCTCTCTCCATTTCAATCTGGATTTCGTGCTGGCCACAGCTGTTCAACAGCTACAGTAAAAGTACTTGATGATATACGGTGCTCCTATGATAATAGTTTAGTCACATTGTTATGTTTGCTTGACTTCTCGAAAGCGTTTGATACGGTGAATCACGCACTTCTTTGTCGTAAACTTAAACATATTTATGGATTTTGTGAAAGTGCTGTTAATTTGTTAAAAAGTTACTTGACCAACAGATCTCAAAGGGTTAAGGTGAACAATAGATTCTCACAGTATAAGTGTATTGGCAGTGGGGTCCCCCAGGGGTCTGTTCTTGGCCCTCTTCTATTTTCTGTGTTCATAAATGACATTTTTCTTAATTGCAAGTATTCCAGAATGCACGCATATGCTGATGATGTACAACTTTACTTATCTAGTAGGACTAGTCTTTTAGAAGACTTGGTATGCAGAATGAATGAGGATTTGCTTTTGCTAATTAGTTATCTTAATGCCAGAAATTGCATCTTTCTTCACAAATTAATCAAATTAAAAAAACCATCATACCTATATGATAAATTACAGTTTAGTCAGTCGCGCAGAAGTCATATGCTCAATTTGCCGAATTTTAACTTCTTAAACTCTACAAGGCTTATTTTTATTAACGCTGTCAGGCTATGGAATGCGTTACCAACAAACTTGAAATCAATTGTCGGATATGAACGCTTTAAGAATGCCACAATTGCACATTTCTCACAGAGCATATTGTAAATTATCAGTTTATTTGCCTCTATATCTATCTCTTTAATAATACCTTTCTTCAATTCTCTCTTAATTTTGTCTTCTTAATTTTTTTTTCCTTTTTGCAAAACTCATTCTTTCTAATTTAATTCTCCAAAATTTTTACTTATAATAATAAATCCTTTGATTTTCCTTTTCTTTAATTTCAAATGTCAATTTTTCATGTGATTTAACTTACAATTATTTTTGATTTACAATTTTTGAATATATATATTGTTTCTTATTTATTTATATAATGTAATTGCTCTGTTATTAAGCCTTTGTACTTTAAAAGAACATAGTTCTTAATGTACTTATACCATGTATCAATAAATTACAAATTACAAATTAAAATATTACATTGAGGGAAAGGAAGATTAAGTTCGAAAATGGGCCAAATCGGATGAAAACCACGCCTATCTCCCATACAAAGTGACTTTATTTTAACCGTAAAATGTTATTAAAATCCACAAAAATGAAAGAAATGCCTTCAAATTTGGCACGTAAGCTTTGGTCTTCAATCTTTATCTTGTCTAATTTGGAAAAATCGGATAAAAACCACCCCTACCTTCAATACAAAATGACTTCATCAAAATTGAAAAACTTTCGTAAATATATAAAACTGGATGACATCGCGTCTTTATGTACCCAAGTTCCGCCCACGTCGTTTATCCAACCCATACATATATTCTTCGGTAAAATGTGGAGTCTTTATACTAGAAAAGTGGCTGTGGCATTTTACTTTGTTTACAAATTACTCTAGGTGGCAGCCAAGGGTAAAATTAAATTAAGCGTCTGACACAAATATTTTTGTAGATTATACATAAAAATTTTATAGACGTCTAAAGACTTCGGTCATACTTCAGTACGGCCGCGGGGAGGTATTTTAGCTTCGGTACCCTGCCGAAGCTCCATTCGTTACTAGTTTGATATTTATTTTCATTTTTTTGACATTTAATTTTTAATACAAATTTAAATTTCTTTCGCTTTTATTCGCTTTTTCTATTTTTTAGAGTTTTTTTCGAGTATTTTTCGATATTTATCGATAAAAAGTTCGAAAAATCTTCGGAAAAATATAAAATGCTACATATCTCAAAGGGGATATTGAGATATGAAGTAATTTCTTAATTTTTTATTTGGTGAACCATATCTTAAGCGCCATATCTTAAAGAAGAGAGAAAGTTCATCATGCTTTGAATGGTTGTCACATTAAATTTAAAAAAAAAAACAGTAGAATGTTCCCTGTATCGGGTATTTCCTTACGTCAGATCTCAGTGAACGTACTATTTTATTTGCCCCCAGCCCCGATTGCAGTGTGCTGGTGCTCGGTGCTAGCATGTGGATGCTCGGCGATTTCTGTTTGAATTTTTTACATGTGTTTGCTGTTGAGAGTGCAGCACACTGTATAGAGCTCCGGTGCTGGGGCTTTTGGGTGCGCACTATTCCGAATCCCGCTGGACAGTATCAACTACATAAGCGACAGTACAGCGCGATCAAGCATTTCAATACAAAAAATGAAAATTTTTCAAGTTTTCAATGCCGAAATTCACGAAAAAAAAACTAATCATTACAAACAATTTTCAAATTAAAATTATACAGTTTTTACCTTATATATTGATCTAGATGCAGTTGAGATTAAAAATTTATTTTTCTATTTACTTGATTGGCACAAATTTTTCTCAAACAAGAATACAATTTCAATCACAAATGTCAAATTGTCAACCCATCATGAATAGCTCAATTGGTGAGTTTCATGATGTACATAAACACTTGTTTTCTATCGGTAGAGTTTAGCAGAGTGATTGAGCATGACGTCACTGCCAGTAGAGAATTTCTCAATTAAGTTACATGAACGCACCACAGATCAGATCAGAAAACACATTAGAGCAAAAGAGATGGATGACTTGGTTTCTTTATTGCTCCAATGTAAAAATCTGATCTGATCAGATCAGAAACACACATTAGAGCAAAAGAGATGCATTACTTGGTTTCTTTATTGCTTCAATGTGAAATCTGCCTACCTGTCTGAACCGGCGTTCACTCTGGTCGCAGCCCTAGGTGTCCAACTTGGTGCTTTTTTCAACAGATTTGGTGCATTTTAAAAATTTAAAAAATGAGGCTTAGTACCTGATGTATTTTTTGGTGTTTTTTTTAATTTATGTGACACCAAATGTGCCTTAGCTTAAAAACATACTCTTAAGTACTATTTTCTGTTTTCAAAAAAGGCACGAACAGTGTTCTACCACCAGTATTCGATAAAAAATAAGTTTTTCGTTACTTTCCAAAAATTAATGCAATCGTGGGACAATCGGCATTGATATTTTGATAAATTACTTCCAATATTTTCTGCCGCTTAAACTACCATCATATTTAGAAAAGGTATAATAATTTATTTTATAAATGAAAACTTATTATCATGTTTTTTTTAAGGTTTGCACAAACCTGTTAAAGGACTTACTTAATATAATCTGAAGAATATAATTTAATTTCCAAGCATACGATAAGACATTTTACGCTTAAGATTCGTTTAGTAAATTTTATTTAAGTTTTTTAAGTAAAACCTGTGAAATGAATTGAGCTGCTCAGAGCACAAGTGGCGTAAGTCCATTTTTTAAGGAAATTGAGGTAAGTACATAGAAGTGAAGAGGAATATGTAACCTATTTATGACTCCGGGTTAGAAACTCCTAGCTTATGTAATCTCTGAATAAAATGCAATACTTAGTTATTGTTCTGACAAATTATATAATTTTTTCAGAGGACAAGTGGCGTAAGCCCATTCATTTTATATCTCCCTTAATAATAAAGATAATCACTAGGTGGAAGTTTTGTTCCACTTCTGGAACTAAATGTTATGATTCCTCATCAAAACATTGTTAAAAATATCTCACATTAGATTTCTACATCGGAAATGAGAAAAAAGTTCAGAGGACAAGTGGCAAAGTTCATTTATTTTATATCTCCCTTAATAATAAAGATAATCACTAGAGGAAAATTTTGATCGACTTCTGGAACTAAATGCTATCATTCCTCATCAAAACATTCTTAAAACTATCTCGAATTATATTTCTACAGCGAAAATGAAAAATTTCAAAAAAAGTTCAGAGGACAAGTGGCGTAAGTCCATTCATTTCATATCTCCTTTAATAATGAAGAACATCACCAGGAGAAGGTTTTGTTCGACTTCTGCGGCTAAATGCTAGCGTTCCTCATCAAAACATTCTTAAAATATCTCACATTAGATTTCTACAGCGGAAATAATAAATTTCAAAAATATGTTCAAAATAGTATGCAATTTTCTTCATTATTTTTTTGTATTATTAAGTTAATTTTTTACGATATGAATAGCTCTTTTTATTCTCTTGACATAGCTTGTAAACAAAACTGAGTTTTTTATACATAGAGTTTCTAATAAGAATTTTTCTAAATATTCCATTTTCTCAAAACTACCAAAAATGGACTTACGCCACTTCCAGTATTAGTTCCACTTCAATCTACTTTCTTTGCATTCAACTGGCGAATTTTTTGTGAACATGTCATATGCAGCGGTCAATTACTACCTTTTACATTACTATTCCACTAGTCACTTCACTAGTGCTACAGGGCCAGCCTGTCACTATATTCACTAGTCAGAAAGATAAAATGCAAAAAACCGTAGGCATTGTGAAAGCAATCTTCAGTAAATAAATTTATACTTTTTTCATCACAATATTTTTTTCATGTGCTTCAATGAAATTGAAACACCTTTTATATCATGTTTTCTCGAAAAAATTAGTTCGAACTACATAGGCTTTTTACCCTTTAACCCCCACTGTCGCAGCTGCAACGACCCTAACGAAAGAGAAACATTACCCCATTTTCTATCTGCTTGCCCAGCATTGGCAAGATGTAGATTAAGCGCACTGGGGAAGCCCTTCTTCGCGAACCTAGAGGAACTTTCAACTCTGAAAATGAACGACCTCCTTGTATTCCTAAACAGAACTAGATGGCTATAACGGATACACCTTAGCCTTTCTACGTCACACACGTCAACGCACAGGATAAGAGGTTGTGGCACCAAAAAGGCTCAATGGAGCTAATTGGATAATGCCTGCAGCAGTATCACCACTCTAAGAAACCAACCAACCAACATAGGCTATTGTTACAAAATCAAGACGTCAGAAACACAAACAATAAGCAATACAAGCTAGAAGTTGACTGAACTGACCCTTTTATGCATTACCTTGGGTCAAAAAAGGAGCTAGTTCGTAAAGAACTAGTAAAGTAGCTAATGAGAAAGGAGCAATTGGTTACTTTCGATACTGGCGGGAATTTGGTGTTGAACATTTTTGAAAGTCTTAAAATCTGGTGCATTTTTGAGGAAAAGTCGCAATTTTTCGCCTTTTTGGAAGATTTTAGAAATTAAAAGTTGGCAACACTTTTCACTATGTTTGCAACCTTATAGCTTGAACCAGTGACGTAAAAAGCTTTTAGTTCTGAGGTTCCGTAAAAAAATAATTACCTTGAAAACAATTTCTTTTGAACACCTGAGTACCAGCTTGTTTTGTGACACCGAATGCCATTTTCACGTATGAAGGTATGAAAGAAGAGGCTATGAAATGTCAAATATGTATTTATATTTACATATACGTATATCGGTGGTTAAGCGCATAGAAGTGATAAGTGCTTAACTGTTGGGTTGATTGGGTTAATTCGTCAAGTTATATTGTAAGTTATATTATATTAAGTGAAATCTCATTGAAAGATGATCAGTACAAGGCGAAAATAATCGTTTTCTGCTTAAATGTTTGAAATTCAAAAACAAAATCAGTGCTGCTGAATATTTAAAATTTGTCACTAATCAGTTTTATGAGCTGATCCATCGATATATATTTATTTCGTGTGTAGTTGAAAAAATCGACAATTATCTTCAGTATGTCATATGCTAAGTTAAGTGTGTTAAGTATGTATACAACGCCTGCTATCGGCTCTGTTCATATTTTGTTCGCTTTAAACAAGAGAGGCAATAGTGCGATGCTAGCTTGTTGAACTTGTAAACGTATGGTGCGCGGTTTAATGCGAGCACGGAGTACGAAAAGGCAATTGATTCCTAACAGTTTTTTTGACAATTTCTTCTTTTATATTTGTAAATAAAATATATAAATAACAAAAATTATAAAACAGCACGGTTTGCCGTCTGTTCTGTGAACCTGCCCAGCAGAAAATAAGACCTGACCTTTCCTTGAAGGATCGAACCTGCCAAGACCGAGACCTGACCTTTCCTTGAAAACACCCCTGATTTTTCCGTACAATTGTCCGCCTCTTCAGACCTGAAATTTGGTATAACTTTTTTAAATTTTTATTTATGGTTTCTAGCCTGAATATTAATTTTTATTTCAAATTCAGATATAAAATCCGGCCTGAAATAAAAGAGTATTGATTTTTTGTTTAATTTAATTTTAGAATTTCATTCTTGAAATCTATTAAATTTCATCCTTGTAATCTCAACTGAATAATGGAGGCATGATTATGTTTAGATATTCAGTCCTGAGTTCCAGTCTGACTATTAGAGGCCAACGCGAGTTTTCTGCTGGGTGAATATAAGTCAAATCATCAAATAAAAATTAGCTGTCCTCTTATGTCTTATGGCCATGTTAATAATACTGTAAAAATAATAAAAGTTTGAGGTAAAACAATGAAGAACCATGAAATTTTAATTTTATATCTCAAAAACTGGGAACAGCTCAAAGCAATCAGGGTGCGGAAAAATTCGTTCGCAATAGATTAAAATACGATCTTTGCGTTCTTTTTTTGTTGTGTCTGAATTTTTCAAAAGAAAAATTAAAAAAACCAAGCGAACGTTCGCAATCGAATGAGGAACGCTCTTCTTGAGTCGTTTTTTTTATCACTGATAAATTTGTCAGCTTCGAATTTTTTCATTAAAAATGAGCTTTTGAAGAAAAAATTCAGGAACGTTCGTTTGTATGTGGAATTGTTAGACAAAATTTAAGTTTTTTTTTGTATTTGTGTCAACACGCTGAAAAAAGTCCAAAAATGTAAAAGCTTGAAATGATCGACAAAAGCATGTAAGCTCGCAAGTATCCAGTTATGTAATTGAATTTAAAGCAATCGAAAAAATTCAATGAGCTTGTGTAGGAAAAGCTTAAGCGTATTAGGACTTTTAAGGGTTCGGTAGACTCCGTGATTGGCATTTTTAAGGAAGTAGCTGATTTCGGAATCGATGTCAAAATTTAAAATTCAAGAGGGCGGATTCAAGATAGATTGCCACCTAGACTTTTTTGGATTTTGGCGAATTCTTGTAATTTTAAAATTCTGAATTGAAAAGTATCAGTATAGAGGTGGTGGGGCTAATGACATAATAGGTACTTGTCTCAACAGTACTGATGAATATACGGATTACGGTACGTACGTCTACAACAATTACATTGTGTAGATATGTCTGGGTAATGTTATGTCTGGGTGATATTTCCGGTCATAGTTTTTGTGCGCTTAACCATCGATATATATGTAAATATAAATATGCATTTGACATACTATAGCGTCTTCTTTCATACTTTTTCGACGTTTAAACAAAGTTGCGCTGTGAAACAGATATTCGGCGTCACAAAACACCCTGGTACTTAGGTATTGGAAAAAAAAATATTTTGAAGGTAATTATTTTGTTTACGGAGTCCCCAGAACCAAAAGCTATCTACGCCACTGCATGCCAGTATACCAGATCGTACCGTATCCATAATATAATCCACTGTACCGTACCTATCATACCATCTCATTATAAAACACCAATCTAACAAACCATCCTTTTTGATTTGAGTGGGCATCAAGTTTATTCAAGTTAATTAAAAGCATTAAAATATAATTTTCCTCATAGGCAGGTCTGGCATTTCATATCCATTGGCATTCATATCCACATGTAGTCCACATGTAGTATTGTTTCTTAATTTTTTTCAGCGTATACACAAACACAAAAAACTTATATTTTCTCTAACAATTCCACGTACAAACGAACGTTCCTGAATTTTTTCTTCAAACGCTAATTTTTAATGAACGATAACAAACGAACGTTTGTTGCTTTTTGTTGTTGTGTGTAAAATTCGTTTGAAAAAATACGAAGCTGACAAATTGACAAATTTATCAGTGATAAATATAATGACGCCAGCAGAGCGTTCGTCATTCGTTCGTAAAAATATTCAATCGCATTTTTATGTAAAGAGAACGATAATTTAGAACAATCATATTCCAAACGTTCTTCGCTCCATGTTTTAAATCAACTTGGTCAACCAATTCATACGTAAGATTTACCGGTGAATCGAATGCTATAATTATAATTTGCGAAAACTTAACTCTTCAGTTTTCAGCTCTATGCAAAGTCACTAAAATTTTTTTTTTGCAATTTTTGTTTTCACCGAACGAAGTAGACGCAGACGATAAAACGGGAATAAATTAAGGCTTAGTAAATTTTATGTAGACAGTTAGAAAAAAAAATAATTTACAATCGGATGAGTTTTGGGTAAAAAAATCCAGTTTGAATCAGTAAAAATTTTAATTGTTGGTAATAATTCATAAACAGTTTTTTTATTGTATTATTTATTAATTCTAAATATTGTTTTTTTGTTGTTGGGTGGTAGGTTTACATTTTTTGTTGCAAGGAAATGGTTGACCAAGCTGATTGAAAACCAATTTTAATATCCTTTATATAACAAAACGTGAGACTAAAAAAAAATAACTTAACCCAGCAGGAAAGTAAACGACTAGGTAAGCGAAGTGGTAATCTATGACTTCCCTATAGGAGCAATATAACTTGTTTTTAAAAACAACTAATTAAAAATTTAATTTAAAATAAACTAGTATATGAACTCCTCAGCGTACTGTGCCCTATACTTAAGAAAGGAAACCCAACAATCTGCGCAAGTTATAGAGGTATCAGTCTTATTTCCATCGCATATAAGGTTCTCTCAAGCGTACTGTGTGAAAGATTAAAGCCGATTACAAAAACACTGATTAGACCTTATCAGTGTGGCTTTCGACCTGGTAAGTCCACCATAGACCAGATTTTCACGCTACGACAAATCCTGGAGAAAACCCACGAAAATCAAATTGACACACACCATCTCTTTGTCGATTTTAAACCTGCGTTCGATAGCCCGAGAAGGGATTGCCTATACGCAACAATGTCTTAGTTCGGTATACCTGCAAAGTTAATTAGACTTTGCAGAATGACGTTGAGCAACACGCAGCTCCGTCAAGGTAGGAAATGACCTCTCCGAAACCTTCAATACCGAAAGAGGTTTCAGGCTAGGCGATCCACTGTCTTGCGATCTCTTCAACATCATCATGGAGGGGATCGTACGAAAGGCCGGTGTGCATCGTAATGGCACCATTTTCTATAAAAGTGTCCAGCTCCTTGCGTACGCTGATGGTATTGATATTGTTAGCAGAACCAAGAGAGATGTTACCGCTGCTTTCGCCGCTATCGAAAAGGAATCAGCCAAAGTGAGTTTGACGATAAATGAGGGTAAAACAAAGTATATGCTGTCTACAAACAAGAGAGCGCGGCGTTTAGACTCCCACGTTTCATCCGGCAGCTATAACTTTGAAGTAGTCAAGAAGTTTGTATACCTTGGCACCGCCATTAATTCCAACAACGCAATCAGCCTGGAGATAAAGCGAAGAACAATAATTGCTAATAGGTGCTACTACGGGCTCAGTAAGTTCCAGAGCCCTCTCCCGATCGACAAAATTAACACTCTACAAGACGCTCGTTCTACCTGTGCTGCTTTATGGCGCTGCGGCATGGGTAATTTCGCAAACTGACGCAGCCGCTCTGGGGGTGTTCGAGAGAAAAGTTCTTCGCAAAATCTTCGGTCCTGTTCAAGTCGGCGATGACTATCACATCCGAATGAACCACGAGCTGTATGAGCTCTACGATGAATTTGACGTAGTTCGGCGTATAACTGTGCAGCGACTGCGCTGGCTGGGTCATGTCCATCGTATGGACGACGAAGCTCCAGCGAAAAAAGTGCTCTAGGCGAGGGTCGCTGGTCAACGACGACGAGGGAGACCATGCCTCCGATGGATGGACCAGGCTGAGGAAGCCCTAACCGCACTTGGTGTATCCGATTGGAGAAGGCGCGCGCAAATCAGAGGCGCCTGGCGAGAGCTGATGATGTCGGCCGAAACCCGGACACGGGTTGTTACGACCACCTAAGTAACTAAGTAAGTATATGAACTACTTTGAATTATATTAAGGCGGCAACTACTCTGATTTTGACATGTTTTAATTGCAAATTTTTATAAGATTACAAGTTTATATATATTTAACCATGTTATTTCATTAAATATTATTAACTTAAGGCTTCACTAAAATTTTGTTTCAAAAAGACATATTTTTTTATTTACGACATTGAGCTGCAAGACAGACGTGGTAAACAAACTTTAAAATTGATAAACTGCCTCAAAACCCTGTGAAACGATTAAAAATTCTTTATTATTTAAGATATTTAAATTAGAAACTGGTAGTGTTTAGCATACATTGCACAATTTGGACTCTGTACGGAAATTGATTGCTTAACCATTCAGCAAACACCTCATCATTTCAGTAGTAAAGACTCACGCCTTTCCCTACGTAGCGTCGAGTCTGTTTCATCACTTCATTAAGATTGACATTTAAAAGAAGCACTAAGCAAAATATCGGTGTGTCCATCAACCATGATTGATGGTTGCAAAGCGTAGAAAATCCCGCTGACACTCTTGTTTTGCTCATATTTTGAAATGATTTATTGGAGATTTTCTCGGCATGGAAGCACAAATGCTCTCTCTTTTTATAACATTGGCCGGAGCTCTAAAGAAAGTTCAGACCAACTCAAAGTTTGGAGTTTTTTTTTAAATCCAGTACCTTATCGGAAGCGTGCCTGATGAAAGCGGGATTATACATGTTTGTCGCTCGCGCAAAATTAGAGTAGAACCAAAAGCTCAAGAAAATGTCTAAAGTGATTAAAATTAAAAAGGAAAAAGGCTAAAAGTTAAAGTTGAAAAAAAAATTAAAATCATTAAACTAAATTCTTTGAGAAAGTCGAATGAAAAATATCGGAAAAAAAGCTATAAAGTATAATTAATAAGCAGAAGTAAGATTAGAAAAAAAAAAAAAAGAAGAAAAAATATATCGCGAAACTACGTAAGAAAAAAAACATTTGCAAAAGAATTTAAATCGGATTTTATTTAACAGTTAATTTTTGGTTCTTCTTGTGTCCAAAATGCAAAAGTAAAACTGAAAAAAAATCAATCACTCTCTTGTAACTAAATTAATTTATCGCATGCTTCTTTGTTCATGCATGACTTTTCCCATTTTTGTTGCATGATTTTTATTTTTACCTTTCCATGACCAAATTTATACAAAAAAAAAAAAAAAATACATATCTACTATAACATAACTTGCTGAGTGCGTATAAACTTTTTTCTTTATCGCAAAGCTAAGTGCAACATTGTGTAAGTGGTATGTTAATTTTTTTATTAACGTCTTAATGAAACACATTCCACATAACACATTCCACAGAACTACATCAAGAGCAACAACAGCACGAGAAAGATCTTTCGTCGTGGGACCCGCTCCAAAAGAGAAATTTGTAAATCTCTTTAACTACATTATTTCTGGTGAGTGTGCTTAAAATTTTTTTTTCTTCTCTCTTTGAATCTTAATACTTAAATAAATATGAACATATGTTTTTACGTTGTAATGAAGGTCGTTGCAATTTGCTTAGAGAAGAAAGAAGTTAACCTTTATATGACAATTAATTAAATCTTACGTTTAAATTTTTTTTTAGAAAAATACATTTATCTAGAACTTGCGGTTTAAATTTTTTTTCTTATTGCTTCGTTAGAATGAAAATGCAATACTGCAACTTTTTTTTTAATATATTTTGTTGGAATTTTAGTTAAAGATTATATCGTTAAAATCTTAAGTACCTTGAATTAAACGCTTCGATTTCTAACATTTTATTTAGGTATGATTTAATTATATATAATTAAAATTTTTTTTATATTTTTTTTGAAAAATTTATATCGGTTTTATAAATATCAGTATATTTAAAATTTTTAGTTTTCACATCGTTGTAACAAATTTTCCAACAATGATTTTCGTTTGAACTGTTAAAAAAAAAAAAAAAAAAAAATGATTTGCTAATATAAATAAATTTTTGATTTGGAGCATGTCGCCAGTGGCTTGATTAGGGTTTAAGGGGTCAGTTTTTCTTTTGTTGGGTAACTTAATTGACCATGGCTGGGAGGGCAAAGTGTTGCAATAACATCTCTTGCAACGAACTGTTGAGCCATCAATCCAAAAATGCAACCAGTTTTTTTTTCTTCTTCATCTGTGTGTTGGTTTCTATTTTTTCCCTGTGTTATAACCCTTTTGTTTAAGCACGCAAATTAAAATGATAATTTATTAGCTATGAACTACTGATCAAGGAGAGAACGAATCCCACCCCAATGGCCGACGAGCGGAGCCGGAAGTCGACGCGTGCTGATCCTCCTTTGATCACAACAACATCATATGCCCCATAGCAGTTATATGCTACATTTATAAATATTATAATTATTATTTTTGGCGCCCAACGTGGGGCCTAACGGAATTAAGACTTCCGCTTAAATGAGTTAAAACCTCAGCCTAACTGATTTAAGGCCTCGGCCTAAACGACTTACGGTTTACTTGTTTTGGCTTAGACTCACTAAACCTTACCTTAAATCTTTTTGGTCAAAAAAACCTTAGTTACCCCACTTAAACTTAGGCTCAACTTCTTTTATCCCTACTATTTTTTTTTGTTTTTTTCCTTCCGTTTCATTTTATAAAGTTAGCTGGAACTCATTATTTTGAGAAAACCTTAAATAATGACCACACATAAAAATCGAAACTTCAACTTTTCCTGGTTACCATGAGATAGCAGGAATTTTAAATAATTTTATATACACCGATAAACAAATTTTACCGCGATCTAGTAATACGGTTTCTATTACTTTTTTTTCTAATTTGGTATGAATTGTATACTGCTTCACTGTGCTGAACGTATAACTACTATTTTATTTCTTTATAGTATCCATTCACTGTTTAGCTTTCTTTTTTTGTCTAATACCGCTGACCGGAAATGCAGATTTGTGGACTAAATGCGCTACAATCTGACCGCAGCAAAAACTTTAAACTGACTGTTATTTTCTCTAGCTTGCTTGGAACTATACTAATGGTGCTAGTGATGGCTTAGTTCGTAACCATCAAGAACCTTTTTTTTTTTGTATCTACTAACTTTTTTCTATTTATTGCATTTTGGACTAGATAGGCTTAATAAACCATATAACGGGCTCTGGTTGACATGCATCGAAATCAATATTTATATATACATACATTTTTTGTTTATATTGCTTTTACGTTACCTTTCTCAAAGATTTAGTCAAGTACTAAACTCAAGTACTATTCCACATATGGTTGATATTAAAAACTTTTGAGTTTTTTTTACTTTCTTTTGGGATTTTTTTTTATTTTATTTTCGATTTTTACCTAAACTTTTTCGATTTTTATTCAATTTTGATTGTTTTTTAAAAAAAAAAAAAAAAAAAAAAAAAAAAAAAACTTTGCGCATGATTGAAGATGATTTCGGTTCGTCATAGTAATGAAGATTTGACCGGCGATGCCACTCTTCCGACGTGTCCGATCTGCGCAAAAGAAATCTCTCTCCAAACTGTTATTAAGACTGCTTGTGGTCATGCTTTCCACAATACTTGCATTACTCGATACGCTCAGACAAAGAGTTGTTGTCCTGTTTGTAATATTGAGATTAAAAGTAAGAGTGCTCAGATGTCTCAAGCAACTACACCGTCTAAATCTTCTAATCCCTCCCACAATACCAGGTCTACAGCGCGTAAGCCGACAGCATCTGAAGCAGCTGGTACATCCAGCCTTTCTATTTCTGCTGGCGCACAAGGTCTCCCTGAGGCACCTGCTAGTTATTCACCTGGACAGCAGCAAAGAGATACGTTAAGAAATCTCGTAACTGCTGCTGTCGGGGCACAGCATGCTGAACTTTTGTCGACCCTCAGTCAGCAATTAACACATCTTATTGAATCCAATATCGAAGCAGGTTTTAATAGGTTGCGAATTAACAATAGTCCTCAGAATAGTGCACAAGAAAATTTTATGTTAAACCCTCCTAATCAAGGTCTTCCTGGTAATACCCAGCTTCAACCTCTGGAGCACCAAACGTTTGAGCAGTTATTGGGCCTGCCTCCTGTTGTGGCATCTCATGGCAATAACCGCGCGGATTTAATAGCTGCTATGCCACTGCCAAACGGGTCTCCAGCTGCTCGTAGTGGCAACACTCCTTCGTCTTCCACGGTTCGTACAGATAAGGCCAGCCAAATAATTTTCAATTGGAAGGTAAAGTTCACTGGTGGAACAGATGGTCTACCAGTGGAAAACTTCATTTATCGCATAGAGGCTCTGACAAACCAGACCCTTGATGGAAATTTTGATTTAGTGTGTCGTCATGCAAATATTTTGTTCGACGGCAAGGCCAACAATTGGTTCTGGCGCTTTCACAAAACTGTCAGAGACATCAAGTGGGAGGAATTATGCACTGCTTTGCGACGTCAGTATAGGGACTCGCGCACAGATATTGATTTTAGGGAATTGATCAGGGATTGCAAACAGAAGTCAAATGAAACATTTGACCATTTTTACGATTCTGTCCTGGAACTAATTGACCGCCTAGAAAACCCCATTCCGGAGAGTAATCTTGTAGAGATTTTGCGTCGAAACTTATTACCTGATATACAACATGAAATTTTAAATTTACAAATATTGTCCGTCTCACAATTGCGTGAGATTTGTCGAAAACGGGAGTTCTTCCTGCAGGATATTCGTCGAAAACATCAGGTTGATAAACCGGATTTTTCTCGTTAGCACATCTCTCAGGTTGATGATAATCTTGATGATAATCTCGGTTCGTGTGACGATATGGATTTTTCTGGTGAGGAAGTCGCTGCAGTTTCGCTTATATGCTGGAATTGCAACAAAAGCGGTCATCGCTACCAAGATTGCCTCGGTGAGCGAAACGTTTTCTGCTTTGGTTGTGGTATACCGAATATATACAAGCCGAACTGTAAAACCTGCAACGATCCAAAAAACTTGAGATCGAACGCACCGAAAAGTGCGTTCAAACATCCGTCGATGCAAGCACGCAAACATCAATCCACGAACACCGATTAGATTTGCATTCGTCTTCTCAACCTGAACTCATTCGTAATGACCCTGTCTTTGTTGTTGATAGCCAAATTTCACAGTCTAAAAATTGTTCCTTTAAGCCTTATCATATTCGGCTAGCTGAATATGAAGCCGCCCGAGAACGAATTTTTAATAATCCACCTTCTTGTGCAAAGCCGCGTTCTAGCATAAGAATGCAAAAATTCTGGGAAAATGTTCGTCACAATCGTAAAAATTTTGTTAGTTTTCTTAATTCTTTAAATAAAAATCCTTCAGATATACGCCCATATGCCGAGGTTAAACTTTTTGGAAAAGATATGAAAGGGTTGTTGGATACTGGTACTTCCATAAGCAGGTGTTGCAGGAAGGTGCAGAGGCTGCGCGGAATTTTTTATTATCAAATGTACCTTTCAAGAAAATATTATCGAGTGTGCGAACAGCTGATGGAAAGTCACAAGATATCGTTGGGCAGGTTAACACTCAAATTTCTTTTCGTGGAGTTTCCAAAACTATATCGATTTTTATTATACCTTCACTCTCACAAGAGCTATATTTGGGCATTGATTTCTGGAAGCTTTTTGATTTACTTCCACCTCAGTTAGTTAATGAACTGAACATTGTGATTCCAGATGCCCATGATTTGACAAATTCTCAAAGACAACAACTTCGAAACGCAGTAAACTTGTTTCCCTCATTCGCTATTCAAGGTCTAGGCAAGACCGATCTAATTTCACACTTCATTGATGTTGGTGAAACAAAACCCATCAAACAGAGGCACTTTCCAGTATCACCAGCGATAGAGAATCTTATTTACGATGAGGTGGATAGGATGCTAAAATTAGGGGTGATAGAAGAGTCTGAGAGTGCATGGTCCTCGCCAATAGTCCTCGTGCGAAAACCTGGTAAAGTGAGGCTTTGCTTGGACAGCCGAAAGGTTAACGCGGTTACGGTGAAGGACGCATATCCTCTTCCCAACATCGACGGAATTTTAAGCAGACTTCCAAAAGTTGAATTTATCTCCAGCCTGGATTTAAAAGATGCCTTTTGGCAAATTCCGTTGGATGTTGTGTCGAGGGACAAGACTGCCTTCACTGTACCGGGCCGACCTTTGTACCAGTTTAAAGTTATGCCGTTTGGATTGCGCAATGCGCCTCAAACGATGACGCGTTTGATGGACAAAGTGGTGCCTGCACATCTCAGAACTCAAGTATTCGTTTATCTCGACGATTTGCTGGTGTTGTCTGAAAGCTTTGAAAAACATTTGGATGTTTTGCGAGAGGTAGCGAAACATATTCAACAATCTGGCTTGATGATAAACGTTGAGAAAAGTAGATTTTGCTTGCGTGAGGTTAAATATTTGGGACATATTGTAGGAAATGGAACTATTCGAACGGATCCAGAAAAGGTGTCCGCAATTACCGAATTTCCGCCACCTCGATCAGTTAAACAAGTTAGACGCTTTTTAGGAATGTCAGGGTGGTATAGGAAGTTTATCAGAAACTATGCTTCCATTACAGCTCCTCTGACTGATTTATTAAAGACAAGTCGTAAATTCTCATGGACAGACGATGCTCAAAAAGCCTTCGAAGATTTAAAATCCATCTTAAGCTTAGCCCCTGTATTGCATAGTCCAGATTTTTCGTAACCGTTTTATATACATTGCGATGCGAGCAATACGGGTATAGGAAGTGTATTGGTTCAGATGAATGCGGAGGGTGAAGAGGTTCCGATAGCATTTATGTCGAAGAAACTCAACCAAGCCCAACGTAATTATTCGGTAACCGAACAAGAATGCTTGGCAGCAATGCTAAGTATTAAAAAGTTTAGAGCATATGTGGAAGGGCATGAGTTCACTGTAGTGACAGACCATGCTTCTCTTAAGTGGCTCATGTCTCAAACAGACTTAAGCACAAGACTTGCAAGATGGGCTTTAAAGCTTCAGGGTTATTCGTTTAAAATCCAACATCGTAGAGGAAGCCAGAACATAGAGCCTGATACGCTTTCTAGGGTTAACACGAGCGATCTGTCCTCATTAGAGTATGTTTTGTCGGTTGACTTAAATTCAATTCATTTTAAGTCAGGGGAATATGTGTCGCTTGTTAAAAAAATGAGAGAAAATGGTGATAAGTTCCCAGACCTGAAAGCAGTAAACGATTTTTTATATAGACGAACCGAACACTCAATTGGCGAACAAGTACATGACGATTACGTTTGGAAGCTTTGGATCCAAAAGGACTAGTGAATGAAGTATTGGCGAAAGCGCACAATGATCCCTTAGCTTCACACGGTGGAATCAATAAAACAGTCGAAAGAGTCCGACGATATTTTTACTGGCGGAATCTGGTTGACATTAAAAATTTTATTAATTCTTGTGAGGTCTGCAAATCTACCAAGCATCCAAATTTTGTTACTCGCCCACCGATGGGTAAAACATCCGTAGCTGATCGTGTCTTCCAAAAACTTTATGTCGATTTTCTTGGGCCATATCCCCGATCTCGTTCAGGTAATAAAGGAATTTTTATCGCTCTTGATCACTTCTCCAAGTATCCATTTTTGAAACCAGTTAGAGAATTTTCTGCTGATGTTGTAGTAAAATTCTTGGAACAGGACGTGTTCTATGCTTTTGGCGTTCCGGAGACTATTATTTCCGATAATGGCTCCCAGTTCAAATCCAACATCTTTAGTGGTCTTTTAAAAAAATATAAAATAAACCATGTTTTCACGGCCATTCATGCACCTTAGTCAAATGCAAGCGAGCGAGTCAATCGCTCTGTCATTGCTGCGATAAAATCATACATAGCTCCTGACCAGAAGAACTGCGATGAGAATCTCAGCCAAATTTGTTGTGCCCTTCGTTCTGCTGAACATTCTTCAATAGGTACATCGCCATATTTCATAGCATTCGGTCAACATATGGTGACGGACGGTGCCATATACCCCTTACTTCGTCAGCTAAACTTGCTAGAAGATCGCTCGGTGAGGTTTACTAGAGAAGAGACCATGGATATTGCACGATCTAAAGCAGTTCAAATGATAAACAAACAACAGCAACGGAATGAGAAATCCTATAATATGAGGTCACGAATAGTAAGCTATGATGAGGGACAGGAAGTTTACCGTCGGAACTTCCAGCAAAGTAACTTCGAAAAAGGGTTTAATGCGAAGTTAGCCCCAGCATGGGTAAAGGCACGAGTAAGAAAGAAAACGAGTACCTTCAGGGAAGATTAGTAGCTACATACCATGCGAAGGATATTAAACAATAATTTTTTTTTGTTTTTATTTTAATTTTCTTTGTGGCAGAAGTTGAACTGGTGCTACAAGCGGTTATCAGCTTTTGTGTGGCTTTCCACCCCTCAAAATCTGATTTTGGCTGGGGGGAAATGTAGCGGCGCTTGTAGCGAAAAATTCGTTAAATAATATATTTTGAATTGTTTTTATTCTAAAGCTTTTTGATTTCTGGAAATTCAAAGTCTGATTTTTGGAAATCTAAGCGTACATGAGGCTTACTTGCAATAAACGCAATTATATCCAGCCTTTTTAATACATACTGCCAAAGTGTCAAGTTAACTTTCGTTTTAAATTATTAAAAAAAAAAAAAAGTTTTCTCTAACATTTTCAGTTTTGATTTTTTTTTTACCCTACAATTTTATTAATACAATTGAGAAAAAAAAACCCAAGTAAGTTTTCTTAATTATTTTACTAAAATTAAAGAAAACATAAATTAAAGCTTATTTACCATAGAAAGCAAAACTTGAGGAAACGCTTGATAACCCACATTGGCAGTCGAAATTGCATTATTTTTGAAACTTAATTACCAGTGCCAATCCAACTAAGGGTAGTTTTTTTTAGTTTTATATACTTTAATTTTTGTTTAACATTAAGCGTTTTAACATTAGATTGGCACATAAAAATTTAAAGTCGAGTTTAAAGAGCATGACATAGCATGCGATTTATTGGAGATTTTCTCGGCATGGAAGCACAAATGCTCTCTCTTTTTATAACATTGGCCGGAGCTCTAAAGAAAGTTCAGACCAACTCAAAGTTTGGAGTTTTTTTTTAAATCCAGTACCTTATCGGCAGCGTGCCTGATGAAAGCGGGATTATACATGTTTGTCGCTCGCGCAAAATTAGAGTAGAACCAAAAGCTCAAGAAAATGTCTAAAGTGATTAAAATTAAAAAGGAAAAAGGCTAAAAGTTAAAGTTGAAAAAAAAGTTAAAATCATTAAACTAAATTCTTTGAGAAAGTCGAAAGAAAAATATCGGAAAAAAAGCTATAAAGTATAATTAATAAGCAGAAGTAAGATTAGAAAAGAAAAAAAAAAGAAGAAAAAATATATCGCGAAACTACGTAAGAAAGAAAACATGTGCAAAAGAATTTAAATCGGGTTTTATTTAACAGTTAATTTTTGGTTCTTCTTGTGTCCAAAATGCAAAAGTAAAAATGAAAAAAATCAATCACTCTCTTGTAACTAAATTAATTTATCGCATGCTACTTTGTTCATGCATGACTTTTCCCATTTTTGTTGCATGATTTTTATTTTTACCTTTCCATGACCAAATTTATACAAAAAAAAAAAAAAATACATATCTGCTATAACATAACTTGCTGAGTGCGTATAAACTTTTTTCTTTATCGCAAAGCTAAGTGCAACATTGTGTAAGTGGTATGTTAATTTTTTTATTAACGTCTTAATGAAACACATTCCACATAACACATTCCACAGAACTACATCAAGAGCAACAACAGCACGAGAAAGATCTTTCGTCGTGGGACCCGCTCCAAAAGAGAAATTTGTAAATCTCTTTAACTACATTATTTCTGGTGAGTGTGCTTAAAATTTTTTTTTCTTCTCTCTTTGAATCTTAATACTTAAATAAATATGAACATATGTTTTTACGTTGTAATGAAGGTCGTTGCACTTTGCTTAGAGAAGAAAGAAGTTAACCTTTATATGACAATTAATTAAATCTTACGTTTAAATTTTTTTTTAGAAAAATACATTTATCTAGAACTTGCGGTTTAAATTTTTTTTTTTTATTGCTTCGTTAGAATGAAAATGCAATACTGCAACTTTTTTTTTAATATATTTTGTTGGAATTTTAGTTAAAGATTATATCGTTAAAATCTTAAGTACCTTGAATTAAACGCTTCGATTTCTAACATTTTATTTAGGTATGATTTAATTATATATAATTAAAATTTTTTTTATATTTTTTTTGAAAAATTTATATCTGTTTTATAAATATCAGTACATTTAAAATTTTTAGTTTTCACATCGTTGTAACAAATTTTCCAACAATGATTTTCGTTTGAACTGTTAAAAAAAAAAAAAAAAAAAAAAATGATTTGCTAATATAAATAAATTTTTGATTTGGAGCATGTCGCCAGTGGCTTGATTAGGGTTTAAGGGGTCAGTTTTTCTTTTGTTGGGTAACTTAATTGAACATGGCTGGGAGGGCAAAGTGTTGCAATAACATCTCTTGCAACGAACTGTTGAGCCATCAATCCAAAAATGCAACCAGTTTTTTTTTCTTCTTCGTCTGTGTGTTGGTTTCTATTTTTTCCCTGTGTTATAACCCTTTTGTTTAAGCACGCAAATTAAAATGATAATTTATTAGCTATGAACTACTGATCAAGGGGAGAACGAATCCCACCCCAATGGCCGACGAGCGGAGCCGGAAGTCGACGCGTGCTGATCCTCCTTTGATCACAACAACATCATATGCCCCATAGCAGTTACATGCTACAACTCCAGAGGATATTTTAATGTATATTGGATCGATCAATGAGGATTTTGACGCTGGGCCCGACGGTGTTCCTGCCGCAGTGTTAACATAATGCGGTTCCGTTTTGAGTGAACCACTTTCTTTATTATTCAATAAATCAATTAATGAATGTTATTTTCCACTTTTTTGGAAAAAATCATTTATAAATCCTATTTATAAAAAGGATTGCAGGAATGATGTCAATAGGCCTATTGCCAAGCTCTCATCGATTCCAAAACTTTTTGGGCGGATCGTGTACGATCGGGTAAAAATTCACTGTGGGGACGTCATAACAACTCGTCAGCATGGTTTTGTTAATGGGAGATCCACTGTGTCTAATCTTCTCGATTTCACAACATTCTGCTTAAACTCAATTGATTCTGGTAACCAGATCGATTGAGCTTATACTGACTTTAGTAAGGTATTTGATAAACTACCACACAATCTTATCTTATTTAAACTCGAGTTATTGGGATTTCCACAATATTTTGATAACTGAATAACGTCGTATTGGAAGGAGCGATCTTATCAAATACGTTTCCGAGACGTATTGTCTTCTGAATTTAGTGCGGAATCAGGTGTTCCTCAGGGTAGCCACATTGGTCCACTTCTGTTTATTTTAGCAATCAATGATGTTACTCACATCATTGAACACTCTCATCTGCTTATTTATGCAGATATGAAAATATACAGAACGGTTGATTCTAAAGACAATCCAGATCTACTCAAGTCTGATTTGAAATCCTTTGAAGTTTGGTGTTCTAAAAATAATATGTTTCTAAATCCAGATAAATGCCAAAATATGACCTTTTCGCGAAAAAGGAATAATTTTATTTTTAATTATAAGATAAAAGATAGTGCCTTAAGTCGTGGAGATACTGTCAAAGACCTAGGTACATGCATGCATTCTAAGCTATCGTTTAACATTCACATTGATTATATTTGTAAAAAAGCATCTGCAATGCTTGGATTTATAAAACGCTGGGCCAAAGAATTTAATAGCATGATTGCAAATACAACGTTGTATTATGCAATCGTGCGTCCTCACTTAGAGTATGCAAGTCAAGTTTGGTCCCCAAGTTACAATGTGCATGTTGATCGAATAGAAAGAATCCAAAAAAGTTTTGTTCGGTTTGCTCTAAGGGGCTTAAGTGGGACGGACATATTAGACCTCCCTCCTTATGAGGATCGTTTGAAGTTGTTAAAAATTCAGTCTTTAAGTGACTGAAGGAAGTATGCAGATATCGTCTTTTTAAACCAACTCATAGCAGGTGTATCCGATTCTCCAGAACTTCTTTCTCATATAAATTTTAACACTATCCGTAGAAGCAGTAAAAACGCTAACAACTTAATTTATTTACCATTCAGTAGAACAAATTATATGACTATTGCTCCTTTAAGCCGCATGAGTTCCTTTGTTAACAATTGTAGCGTTTTTGATGTTAATTTGTCAAAAGGTCAACTCAAAAGTAGATTAAAAATAGTTGTGTAATTAGACCTATGTATACACATGGTTAGTTGTTACGTCTTGTGTTGTCCCAGAGCCCAACCCATTCATTGGTGGGTAAATTTTTCCCACATTAACTTGTTTGTGGTCACTTGTATCCATAGCATTGATATTTTTCAATGATTACTGGTTCGTGGCTTTAGATGGGTTAATGGTGAGGAAGTGTGAAAAAGCTGTAGTAGCTGAACTCTATTGTTATTGCATCTAAAAACTAAATTCTGGTGGATAGCATCAGAAATTCTAATTCTGATTCTGTTTATCTTAAAAATGATCCGTGAGCAGAGAAATAATTATAAAAAAACACTGGATAAAAAAATAAACATCAGTGAAATCATTGAACAAATTAAAAATCGAAACAGGGACGTTTCGAACCTAAGAGATAAAGGAGTTAACACTAGCGCATAAAGCCCCCGTCGACGTCGAAACAGGGACGTTTCGAACCTAAGAGATAAAGGAGTTAACACTAGCGCATAAAGCCCCCGTCGACGCTTACTCTATAGGCTCACGCGCGGCCGATCTGATGTCAATGTACCCTGACGAAGCAGATTTGACTTTTGGTTGCTAGTTCTGTTGCTAGTTATTTTGTATTGTTTGTTTGTTTTGGTTAACGATCGTATTTTTGCAAAGCATAGCTGTACGTGCTTATTATTATTTACAAAAACTGCAACTTAAGCATTTCATGCTACAAGCTAATATATATGGTGCGCTAAGCTTAGGTAGTTTTAATAAAAATGGATGTATGTACGTGAGTTTGTTTGTATGTGTGTATGTCACGTATAGATTCCAAAACCGCCAAAGCAATCTATATGAAATTTTCAGGGAGACTGAAGCAACATTTTGAGAGTGTTTCCGTAAAGTTTGGTGTTGATTGGGCAAGAGGGTGTGGTACCTTCCATACAACCCAACTTGGCTCAATCGCCCACAAACCAAAGAAAATGCCATATATCAGACGGTTTTAATCGTATAAAACTAAAATTTGGTAATTTTGTGCAAATGGTTACTCTCGGCGAATGCACATGTAAAATGGGCGTGGTCGCACTATATCTACGCCCACTTTTCAGAAATCATGCTTATTCCTGAGTTGTACATGTTTTGACAGTGAAACTTGATATGCAGGTGCTTTAAGTGGCGGCCAATATATAGATATATAAAGTTTGAACCGCCCACTTTTACCACCTACAATGTAAATCAGACGATTTTCATCGCTCAATACTTAAATTTGGTAATTAAGTTCATACGCTCACTCTCGACAACTTTGCAAAAAATGGACGTGGTAGCACTATATCTCCGCCCACTTTTCAGAAATAATTTTAATTCCTGAGATGGGAACGTCTTGATAGTCAAACTTGGTATGTAGGTTCTATGGGTCCAAGTGACAGTCACTTTATTTATAAATGTTGCCACGCCCACTTTAACCACCCAAAAATCCGTAAAAAGGATATTTATCAGATGTTATTTGCAGTAGAAGATTAAAATTTGGTAGTTTAGTTCTTATGGTTACTGCCACCGTTAAACAAATGGTCGTGTCGTACTTTGTCCACGCCCACTTTTCTGAAATTATTATAATTTCTGAGCTGCACACGTTTTGATAGTGAAACTTGCTATGTAGGTACAATGGGACCAAGTGGCGGTCACTGTATACATATAAATGTTGCCACGCCTACTTTTTCTGCTCATCTATCTATCTGTATGAAATGTATTTTTGTATACTAAGGCTTCTCACGAAAAAAAGTTGTTCGGGTCGGTTCCTTAAAATATTGCTTGGTTCATGTTACGATGATTCCCCACATATTTCGACTCTAGCGATAGCCATCCGTGACTATAATGGTTTGAAATAAAAAAATAAAAAGAAAAACCAAATGGCTATTTTAGCCCTTGAAATGACTTCGACTGAGCTTCTTATGATCAATTGTGTTGTGCATGTTGTGAAATGTTTGAACACAAATGATCGAGAACTGGACCTACAAGTTTTATGCCGTCTCCGAACGGCTTATGTTTTCAAGAAGCTTTTCATGGCAGTTTTTACTTTCTAAGGTTTACCATTATCTGCAACAGAGGTGACGGCCGAACAGAAAAATTAACTCAATGCAGCCATGCACTTCAACCAGTACGCCACGGAATGGTTTGAAATATTCTCCCTCTAAAAATCGAGTTTTTTGTAGAAATATTGGCTGGTGTGGTAGTAAAAAAAAACAAACGTTCAGAAATAATAGTAATGAAAAAGTTCTTCCAATCTGCGTTATTAAATTTTAAATTGTTTCAATTTTTTACTTTTTCATTAAAATTCAAACTATTTTTTTTTTGCCATGTTGCTTTTAGTCAAATAAATTGTCTATTGATGATAAAATATAGTGTAAAGTGAAGAATTAAATTGATGAAATTACAAAAAAAAAACAAATTAAACATTTTTTACATTTTACAATTTATTTGACTATAAGTCATATGGGAAAAAAGATTCAATTTGAATTTTAGTGGAAATAATATGAAAAAAAGTTAAAAAATCCATAAAAATCCGCATTTTCTTTCGTCCGACGGCAAGAATGCATAATTTTTTTGATGAAGATTGAAAGAACTTTTTTATTACTATTATTTCTGACCTTTTGTTTTTTTTAACTACCATACCAGCCAATATTTTTAGTTGAAATTTTTTTGAAAACATGATAACATAAGCCATGGATTCTTTTGAAGAACCGAACCCAACAACTTTATTTTTCTATGGAGCGTGAGGCGCCTTAAAAATATACGTATGTGGGTATATGTGTATATCACATAAGGACTCCGAAGCCGCAAATCCAATTTTTATATCAAAGCCTTGAGAGTGTTCCTGTGAAGTCTGGTGCCGATCGTAAAAGGCACCTTACATACACCTAAAATTTTCGATATCAAACAATCGGTCCAAACAGTTTTGGAATTATAGGTCGCACAGGCTCGGAATTTAGCATTCGACCTCAATTTACACATGGCGTTACACAGGTAACGTTTATGGGTGTTGGACGAGGGGCACGGTACTATTTCCGCACCCAAAATTTTTGGTATAGCTTTCGAAATAAGTCACACATCAATGAAACTCGGTAAGAACTTACTATAAAAGCATGGCTTCACTATATATTTGTGACAAATATAAATGTTGTCACGCCCTTTTTAACCGCAAATCCGCAACCACAAATCAGTATTTTTACGATTTTTATGATTGCGTTAGCAAACTAATAAACGATTATAAATGTGCGTGAACGCTGAATTCCTGTTCTTGTTTTTTATGGTAGGTACTCCGTTTAGTCAATTAAAGGGAAAAAAGGGACGTGCACTTTTTTAATGATGTGTGTTTTTCCGTTGGATACCTGAATGCGTCCATTCATAAGTACCTGTCAGTAAAATATTGAAAAGTACGTAGTATTTATAGGTGTTCACTAGGATGGTATTAAAAAAATCGATGCCAGATTTATTTTGGGGGCACCCCCCTAAAATGTTTCATTTTGTTAGATTTTAAGATTGCCAAAGTTTGAGCACAATTGGAAGATGTTAACCCGTGCCACTGGGGCCTCAAAGTTTAGAAAATCTCGATTTTTTTTGGCAGTTTGTCGACTTCGGCGACCCATATCTCTGAAACGGCTAAAGCTATTTGCTCGTGTCATACATCAAATTAAAGGCCATACTGTTTTTAACATTTTATATTCTGCACAATAAATACGCAACTAGTACTGAAACCGAAAGAATAGAGCCAATGTCCCTAAAAACGTGACTAGGTAATCCCATTTCATTTAAATATGTTTGCTTTACCGTTAGTTTTAGACCCACAACAATGTTTTTTTTTTATGTCAGGTATGTATCTATTTTTTCCTCATACTGTACACTGGCGACCCCAAGCAGGTAAAACCAAACTAGTTTAAAAATGTATTGGGTTAAGTAGAAGTCCAGGGGTTCCGAGTCTGTTATTAAAAAAGAGAAAAGGATAGCTAGGTGGTTCTTGTTTTTATGATTTTGTTTCTTGGTCAGTTGAAAAGTATTCGCTGAACAGTGAAAGACGTATTTTGTTTTATGTTCCTGTGATCGAGTTTAAAAAACCCGCTAAATGTTAACTACAAAAGACATTTTTATTTTAATTAGGTCGGTACCTACAAACAAGTACTTTTTGTTTTAGTTAGTGTCATTTATTCTTTCTTCTAGTGAACATTTTTATTTCTCGTAAAAGTGATGGCTTCTACATCTGGCATGAGAAGTAGTGAGAGACAAAATTTTTCTAATTGACTATCCAGGATGTAAGCTGCCCTCCAATCGACAAGTTCTAGCTAATATGTTCTACAATTTGCGTACTGTAAAGTTAAATGTGAGAGACTCTGCCACAACTACTGTAAAGTTGTACTGTAAAGTTAAATGTGAGAGACTCTGCCACAACTACTGTTGGCGAGGTTTTCGTTTTCGGACAAAAGCTCGAATTCCTACAAAACAAAAGAAAAATGTCATAGTATAGCTGAAAAAACTGTACGATGATTGAAGAAAAAGTTTGGATGGACATCGGGACCTCAACCACATATATTCAAGAGATTTCAAAAATAATGGTCGGGATTGATAAATCCAAGTTCGATGTAGGCGAGAATGTTTTGAAACTACGCCCAAAAAAGAAGTAGAGAATATCAAAGAAGAACTGCAAAGAAAACTAATGGAATGCATTGATATATCTTGGCCATCTTGATGGAAAAGATGTGCGCTTCAGGTCTCCAGGCTCAGTACACCATGCCCGGTGGATGGCAAAAGCTTTTTATTGTCTGAAAATACAACTCTTCCGTGACCAGTTTAAGCTGACTTCCCAAGAACAAGAGGCCCTAGAAGCCCTTTGTGTTTTCATCGTTCGAGTCAACTGTAAAGCCTGGTTTAACGTCCCAGAGCGTGTTTAGCACCAAAACAAGACCTACCCTCATTGAAAATCTATTGAAATACGAAAGCATTGACAAAAAAATATCAGAAAAAGGAATTAACAAAATGATAAATCACCTGTGGTGTCTTAATCCTGAATTTGTTGCCCTGGCATTGTTTGACCCGACAGTGCAAAACACCGTAAAGAGCCAAATGGCGACAAAAATCTTAACAAATCAAGCAGAAGAAAATGAGAAGTGCTCCAGAAAAATGCGACCCAAACTAAAAAAAGAGCAACTGCCGAAATTCCTAGAAAAAGGTCTCCCAGCCCTAATTACAAGTGAGACTTACCTGTTGTTCAAGAGATTAAACATTAACACCGAATTTCTTGAAAAAGATCCTGCAACTTGGCCGCAGAACATCAACTACCAGGAGGGGCAAAGAATGGTAAACAACTTGAAAGTTGTGAACGATATGGCAGAGCGAGGAGTCAAGCTCATCACAGATTACAACCAATTACTTACAAAGAACGAGCAACAAAAACAATACGTTCTCCAAGTAGTCAGCAGATGCCGTCAGCTGTATCCAGATAGCTCCAAAACCACATTATGTCAGTCCCTTGAATAAATTTAAATAAGAATAAAATGAAAAAGACATTATACTTGATTTTTTAAATACATAAGTGTTTTTATTCCAAAAATTGATAATATAATTAGGAAAATGGTTTTTTTCACAATAGGTTCCATCTTCGCTCTAAGGGGTACCTAGTCACGTTTTTAGGGACATTGGCTTCATTATCTCAAATTCAGTACTACTTACGTATTTTTTTATTGCATATAAAATATTATAAACAGTATCGCCTTCAATTTGATGTATGACACGGGCAAATATATTAAACCGTTCTAGAGATATGGGTCGGCAAAGTCGCCAAACTGCCAAAAAAATCGAGATTTTCATAACTTTGAGGCCCCAGTGGCACGTGTTAACATCTTTCAATCGTGCTCAAACTTTGGCAATCCTAAAATCTGACAGAAAGAAACATTTTAGGGGGTGCCCCCAAAAAAATTCTGACATTTTTTTTACCCTCTGACATAAAACCACCCTAGTGTGCACTGATCGATTTTTGTCATTCAACAAGTGTCGACGAACGCGAAAAGTACAAGTGAATTTTTCTCCGGTTTTTAACAATGAATAAGATCAAAACATATAATATATTTCAATATGGAAAATAACAAGTGCCCAAATTGAATTACTTTTGTCACGTTTGTGGTCCCAAAAATAGACAAACAGGATCGAAAAAAATTGTTTACTGAGGAATTCAAAACAGCGTATTGTCATTATTTTGATGAAGCAGATTTAAGTGATTTGAAAAATGACTGTTTGAAATCCATCTTTCCAAAACTCAGTGAAGCTAAAATTAGAAACGGTACGTATCGTTGTCTGTATTTAAATATTGTCATATCTAAAATTGTTCACTTCGATATATTCGCATTACCAATAATATTTTCGCTTTTTTTTTATATTTAAAACAGGTATTCTCAATGGACCGGATATACAAAAATTAATGAAAAGCGAATCTTTCACAAATGTGCTTTCGAACCATTATAACCATCTATGTGCATGGGACGCATTGAAACAAGTCATCGAAGGCGTTTTAGGAAAGAACCGCGTACAGCGAGATGAAATTTGAAAAAATCAATGCTTCTATGACGTTAAAATTACATTTCGTGCATTTCCACCTTGAAAACTTTTTGGCACAATTACCTCAGGAATCAGACAAACAATGAGAGGTTCCACCAGGTGGCCATGCCAATGGAAAAGCGATTCAAAGGCAAAAACTTAGATGCATTGCTTGCGGAGGTTTTTTGGTGGAGTTCTAAAATTATGCAGTTTGAAGATAAAAGCACCGAAGATTTTGGTGGACACACTGAACAAAACATGCCCTTGAATATTATGTCTATCTCGGATGATGATGCAGACTCAGAACATGAATATGAACAACCTACGAAAAAAAGAAGATCATCAGAACCACCAACGTCAACTTCAACGAGGATGAATATTGGCAATAATTGAAAATGTTCTAAATTTTGTTTTTATGCATAGATAACATAAAAATGTCATATTTTCTGTGTAAGAATAGCTGTAATATGAATCGCAATTTTTATTTTCATGCAAAATAAAGTTTATAAAGAAAAAAAAAAATATTTGTAGATTTGTAATCCAGTTATTGGGCAAAAAATGAAGCAAAATGATTGGGCGCATATTTTAAGGGTGGCTATATACCTGATTCAGGTATGCTTTATAAATTTTTCGAAACGTTCGAAACTCATAAATGTGAGTGGAATTATTTTTTATATCTGAGAATCACATTTATTAGAGTTTATTGCTTTGGTACCGCAATCATAAAAATCAAAGAAGCTTTTGTTTATTCCTTTTTTTTTTAATTCTGAGGATCATAAAAAAATTCATCAACATTTTTTCCAAAGAATTTTGAGAAAAATTTTTTAAATTCATACCTTTACTTAATTGTGAATAAAAGTGAAACGCGTACATTGATTTTCATGATCTATGTCTCATTTTGTTCATAGGTTATGTGACTTTACGTGAAAGTAAAAGGACTTGACACTTTTTTCCGTTTTGAATTTTTTATGAATTTAAAAAAAAAAATTTAATTTTCAGACAAAAAATATTTTTTTTCTTCATACATTTATTTATAACTGCGAAACTGTTGCTTATGTAGGGAAACAATATATGAACAGATTAAAGGAATTGTAATTCTTAATTTTTTTAAATTTCAGTTTTTTTAAAGTTTCAGCTAAATCGGACTAGTGGTTCTCGAGTTATGTCAAACAAAAGAGTCAAAACGTGACAAATTCCCCTATACGATACTTACTAACTTGAAATCGATATTTAATAATTTAATATGGCATGTAATTAAAATTTAATGGCATGTAGCTTGACAAAACGAATGATGCAGAACTTCTTTTCGGGGCTACTTTCACGTGCAGTTCTCAGAATTGAGTCCCAAAATTACGTGTTGTACTGTGTTATGTACAATTAAATTTTTATAAAAATGTAAAATTGTTAGGCTTTCAGGTATATACAGTTGCAATCCGGTTAGCTTCTTAGTAGTAAATAGAATGATTGATTAGAGCGGTGCTCCCATATGCCAGGCTAGACGGACGAATTCGAGCTCATACATGTGATAGGCAAGGCTTGGTCGAGGGTCTTGCTCTGGATAACCAAAATACATCTATAGCATGTATATTTATATAAATATTGATTAGAGCACAGCTCCCACATGCTAGTCTTACGGCGTCAACCCGGCATATGCCAGGCGAGACGGACGTGGTTTCGCTCTGGACAATCATATTAAACTACACAGCTAATTGTATTGTATAAGTTGTTGCCAAACATCACAGGAAAATATTAAGTATCCTTGGAAAGCATGATCCAGATTATTTTCGGTACTGTAGATAATATTAAATTAAATTGAGTAAACGGATTCATTTAAAGCAATTGTATCTGAAACCAAATTAAAGTCCCCACAAGCGCTTCTGAGTGGTTCGTTTTGCAAGTAATTAGTTCCACAAAAGTTCATGTAAAGTAACTCAAAAGATCTTCTGGTCGGAGAGGAATATTAAAGTAAATTTTGCTCAGTTGATATTGACTGTACATATCCATGTAAAACTTTGAAAATCCAAGTAGCATTTAGCATAATTCTCCGATTATTTAAAGTAAGGAGATTTAAAAGTTGCAGACGATATTCATAAGGTGGTAGACGATAAACCTAGGGTAATAGTTCATGAAACATACAACCATGAACTTTGTGTTGTACCACAACACGGACCCGTTTATGTTTTAAACAAGTAAAACATACGGGGCATCCGGTGTGGCAACACGCACATGGAAGCTGCTTCACAAACACAAAGCATCACCCAGTGCCCTGCTGATTAGGAGCATTATGTAATAAATTACATACTGCCCGTAATAGCAGTACCAGTTTAGACTTCCGTAGCGACGTACTTCCATCCATCTTCTGACGAGACCTACCCAATCTCTTGCATATTAAGACAGATATGCAAGTCCGGTCGTACCATTGCGCAACCCCGCCGGTCAATCTAGACCTGTGTAGCATTCACACGACCAGTACGAGACTACCCGAAGGGCCAGCCCACGACAGTCATCTGGGCAACTCGATCCCGCCAAATGAGGATCCACAACATCCCCGCAAAAAGACCAAGAATACACAAATGCAATTATGAAAAAGTGTATTCTTACACATGACTGTGCTCAATGAGCACTTAAAGGCTAGACTAACAATTTGCAGTTGCCGACTCAGCTGGAAATTATTGTGCATGACCGGTACCTACTCTGGAGGACCTTTGCAATTGCCACTCTTACTCTGGCCATTCGGATTTCAACATCCAGACATAGAGTATTGGCCATTGTTCTCAGGGACTGCCGTTGCCAGTTTGAGGGTTCGAGTCAAACTCATGACAAGCAACACTTCGGAAAGCCGAAGAGTTGACACTTTTATGCACGCATGCCAACACTTCACAACCATAGTTCCAGCCGAATTAAGGTGTCCATGCGGTGGATAGATAGGGTCTACCCCATCTGACGGGTAAAGACTGTCCCCGTACTAACAAGTTTTAAGGTCAATTGCTATACCTACGCAGGCTTGTTTCATATCGATATACCGAATATGACCTGCTACCAAGATGGGCGCCACCCCGAGCTCTTGGTTGGCCCTATCAGTTTTTCCGTTTGCAGGACGTATCCTACAAACAACCCTCCCCCTTTATCCTGGCTTGGGTCAGGCAGGCGCAACCCTGGCGTAGTTCATAAGGTGGTAGGTGATAATTAAAATTGCAAAAAAGATGGCTTAAGCAGAATAAAATAAACTTTTTCTGAACTGATTCAATGTCGTCAATGTAACAGCTGTATAGAGAGCACCAAACAATTGAAGCATATTCCAAAATAGACCGCACAAGAGAGGTGAATAAGGTTTTTGTTATATAGGGATCATTAAACTCTTTTGCCCATCGTTTAATAAAACCTAAAGTAATATTTGCTCGATTTATAATTTTATTAATAGATATCTAAAGACTCTAATGTATTGTCACATATTTTATAAATACATGTGACAAGAGATTTTCGAGTGAAGGTCATGTGCTTGCATTTCTTCATGTTAAGATTCATACGATTCACGTTGAACCAGCTATATAGATGGTCTATGGTAAGTCAGTTTGCAAGAGAACGGCATCATTAGCATTTTTGAAAGGAAGAAATAGTTTCACGCCGTCTGCATACATTAAAATACACGAATGCTTTATGAAAGATGGATTATGAAATCATTTATAAACAGCGAAAAAAGAAGAGGCCCGAGGTGGCTTCCTTGAGGTACACCAGAAGTGACAGGAAACTCATGAAATTTCACTAGTTTAAAAAGAACACGTTGTGTTCTATTGCATAAATAAGATTTAATCCATCTTACAAGTCTTGTGGGAAATCCAGCAAGAGATAGCTTTAAGACTAAGCGCTTATGATTACCAACATCAAAAGCTTTACTAAAATCTGTGTATATAACATCAGTCTGCAAACCTTTTCCAAAATTCTCAATGGTTTTGGAAGTAAATTCAAGTAGGTTTGTAATCGTAGATTTTCCAAAAACAAATCCATGTTGGAGTGGAGACAATAAAGATTTAACACTGTGATAATTGTGAAGTAATGATTGCCTCGAAAAGCTTCGGAATAATAAAAGACGACTTCCAGGCAACTGGAAAATAGCAAGATTTTAATGAAGAAGAGAAAAGCAAAGTGATAGAGTTACTAATTTATCACAGCAATATTTTAATATACATATGACGGTATATTGTCGGGACCACTTTTATATGACGTTTTAAGAGCTTTTAAGTATGATTAAACCGTGTTAGTATCAATTATTTGGAGCAAATATCCCCAGGTTGAACACTAAATGGCTAGCTTAGATTATATAGGACGAAGATGAATAGGAAAAGTCAGCGAAACAATTACAAATGCTATTCTCGCTATCCGATTCAACAGTTTTATCTTTCATAAAAAAAGGATAGGAATCAATTTTGCGTTTTGTGATGACAAAGTCAATTTTGGTTCTTGCTCAGATATATAAACTGAAAGATTATCTTAATCATAATTAATTTCGCGAGTACATAGAATACTTTCTACTTAAGTATTATCTCTTTGGAGTTCTGGCAAACCGAAATTTTAAACGTTTTTCGCCAAGAATGTAAATCGTGCTCTCAATCGAAGCCAAGCTCTCGTTAAAAAAGTTATCATTGCGTGGTATTTCCTGATTATTTTTTTGTTAGCGATGTCTGTGCAAAAAAGCATCGCAAAATTGATTTTTGAAATCGTTTCATAACTGTAACGCGTTGGACATTTGGCAAAAAATCAGCATTATTGCAAACAAATTTCTGAGGAAAGCTTTTTCAGAGAAGAAAACCTAAGTCTTCGTATACCACGCGGTATGTGGGACACAAAACACTATCTACAGTTCTTAAATAAGTGAAACTTGTAAGACCCTTTATGTGTTGCAATAGAAGACGAAAGTAAAAGCATTCAGAATAATTACGATGAATCGTGTAAACTCTACCCCATCTAACCCATCCTTCAACATTTTGTGTTCGCTTCCGTAGATTACATTTCTTTAGTGTTCATGTATAATATGAAGGAACTTGACTTTAGAGCAAGGTCTTCGCAAAATCATAACTCGAACATAGTATAAAAAATGCAATCAATGTGGTTTCAGGTATTTCTTGAATCACTCTATGTATGTTTTCTGCAGTAAAAAATACTCTTTCCGATTTCCAAATGTACTGCCAAGTGTATCAATGCAGTTCATGAATTGAAGAACCAAAAATTCTCCATACTGCTTCAGATGAACTAATATAACGACCATTAAGAAATGTTTAAACCTCGTCTCTGCCCTCTCGTTTTATGCTCACTCAAAGATATAGTGACCGCCCCTTGTATCCATAGCACCTATATATCAAGTTTAAGTATCAAAACATGTTCAACTCAGAAGTTATAATTATTTCTGAAAAGTGGGCGTAGATATAGTTCGACTACGCCCATTTTTAGAACAGTTTCCGAGAGTAACCATACGAACTAAATTACCAAATTTAAGTCTAATACGATCAAAACCGTCTGAAATACACTGTTTATATTTATTAGTGGGCGTTAAAAGGGGGTGTAGCAAAAATATTTTCCGTAAGCCATCTGGTACTCAGAAACAATCTACTGCCAAAATTTCAGCTCAATCAGTGTAGTAGTTTTGGAGTCTTAATGACTTCTCAAAAGTGACCACACTCATTTTCAGTACAGTTGCCGACAGTAATTATTTGAACTAAATTACCAAATTTAAGTCTAATACAACCAAAACCAAAGTAAAAGGGGGTGTGGTAAAATGTGAATAGCCTATTTTTCAATCGGGTATCATTGCAGTTGATTAGCAAAAAAATAATTAAAATCCTCTCAGCCGTTCTTGAGCTTTTACGTAACTAACATACATTTTACTCTTTTATATATGTAGAGATACATACATAGGTTTAAAAAAAAATGAAATAATATTTTTAAAAATTCGTTGACTATTAATTTATCGCTCGTTTTTTTCCAAAAAAAGTAAAAATTGATTTAATTACGCAGAAACTTGAGTACTACCATGGTTAACACTGTGTGTCATTGGTGACGATATCTGCTTTACCTTTCGCATAAGAGCAGAATATGTAATTACTTAAACTCACTATATATTTCATTTTTCCACATTAGTGATGGAAGTTTTATTTTCTGTGTCAGTTTGTTAGGACCAAAATATTTAAAATATGGGAGTTATATTTTAAAATAACTAGAGCAAATGTCTATGTCTGTTCAAAACTTAAAATGCTTCTTCTGAAAAATCATATTTTTTAAGTTGTGACGTTATTTAAGAAAACGAGCGATATAAAAATTATTATAAAATTGAATAGATGTATTAATAAAGGCTAAACAATGATTAGATTCAGTTCGTGATTTTGATCAAAAAAATTTAAATCAAAGCTAAAGTATTACATTGGTACATTAGTTTCTATTTGAATATATTTTTATAATTGTACATTTTTTATTTTTATGTTTTATTTCTAAATCATAACATGACGAATTTTTCATTCTCAAGTAATCTTTGGAATATCTTTGGTATTATAACAAGTGGTCTCTGATTTTCGATTTGTTCAAATTAGTTGAGAAAATGTGCGTTCAACGTTTGCTGACGAATTAGGCAAGGAAAAAATATTAAAAATGAGTTTCTTATAAGGGGAATTGCTAAAGGTTTGCCCCTCTTTTTGATAGAAGAAACTGTTTTTCAGAAATATTCAATTTCCACTTCTTCTAAATCACTATAAAGATGAGCAAATTTCTAAATAATAGTAAAAAATACGAGTCAACTAAAAATCGTCATTTTCGGCATCAAAATGAAAGAACGACATAATTGATGCCAAAAATCGTCAAAGTGATGATAAATCGTCAATGTTCTCATTACTGCTGCCAACTCAGCAACATGAAAGAGTGAAAGAGACGAATACTATTGATATGCCCAACACTAGCCTAAATGCATCGTGAAGTATTACAGTCGTTTTGCACAGTAACTGGTAATTATAAAACTGATAATAAGCAACAACTAAATTAACCGTTATGTGACTGACGAGGTGGCTGGATACATTTTCCAATTTAAAACAAGGAATTTGGTCATTAATAACCAAGCTAAAGGGCCAAGCTAAATTGTTTTAAAATGTAGAATTCACGAATCAACGATTTATGTAGATAAAGAATTCACAGGCTATTTTTCTACATAAATTATATGAAGGTACCTGGGTACCTCGTAAGTCTGATCAAGATGTTTTTGTTGTCAGTCACATAACGGTTAAAAGTTTTCAATTTGATCTAAGTTGGTTTTGTCAAAATGAATTTATCTACAGTTCATTTTACAAACTCGGAAGTTACTTTAAAGAAAAAAATATTTTCACAAAAACCATGTAAGTTCATCCAAAGTATGTATCTATTATTTTCTATTTTTTTCGTTAAAGATTATATGAAAGCTTTCATAAGCAATGCCAACTTATGAAAAATATCTGAAAACTCTATATCCGAATTCACAACATATAAAATACCGGGCTGTTTATTTCGCTCACTTCTTGAGCGCGCTCCAAACGTGAGCGCTCTTACTTTTTCCAAAAAATTTAAAATTATTTTAAGCCAAGTAAAACTTAATTGTTAATACTTGTTACAAAAATACAAGTTTCAATAGTTAAAATGTTATTATACAAGTAAATTCAAGGGTAAAAAAGTTTTAACATTTTTATTTACTATTTTTACATAATGACTGCATTTCAAAATTTAGGGACAACGTTAGTTTCGCAAAGCGGAACAGCCGCCCAACTGCAGCGCTGCTCCGAAGAACTGTATTGTATTCGTATTGCATACGCAGTTGCTTTATAATTTTAAATTTGTTAGTATGCAGAACTGCTATGCTTTTCTCTTTATATAAGTTACAACTAAAATAAATGTTTTGAGCACCACTGCGCACTGGTTTTCCTTTTTCTTTCTCTTTTTCTAAAAAACTGACCGCGCTCAAAAAATGAGCAGCTCAGAATGTGAGCCAGGGATTATATAGATTTAGTTGGAAAAGGGCCAGAATTCAAACAAAAATTGGGCCAATTTGACGTTAATAGGGCTTCTAGTTTAAAAAAATTGCAATTCAATATTGAAGACTTTCTATTTGGACACACGGTCATGCCATGGTCTCACAAATAGCACACTTTTTAATAATCTCAACAAGTCCAGTTTATTTTTGGTAAAAATAGTCGAAATTTCGAATTAACAGTTTTGGGAAATCAAAAAAACTGACTTTTTCGTGTTATATTTCGTTTGTGCCGTTTAAACCGAACATTGAAGGAAGTTCTTGGTTGATCACAAAAATAGCACACTCTAATTTAAATGATTAAATTAAATCACTCTCCATCTTAATAGTGTTTAAGGTGCTTCTTTCAAATACATTTTATTTTACGCATTATTTGTGTCAAAATTTTTTTAAGTCAAAAAATGGCAAAAACAATCTTTAGATATATTGTATTTCTGCAAAAAAATTGTAAGCAAAAAATTGCAAAGCATTTCCACATAAAACCGCAAATCGGTTTTATAGTCGTATACGAATAAAATAGTCGTAGAATGTCAGAAATTAATGAGCAATTTAATGTAAACTCTTCTCCGTTAAGACTTGTAAGAAAACGAATCAATGAAGCGGGACGAAATTGAGTAGAAAAAATTCACTCCTGTCAAAAAATATATTGAGACATCACTGAACTTAACAAAAAATAGTTTCATAAATAACTACAAGTTTAGAATAAAGAATTTTGCAAGAAGAAAATTAAGTCAAATTAAAAATTATTTGGCAATTTGAAATTTGCCAACAAAACTTTTCTTAGCGTTGATATTGAATTGATAACAAAATGGATTAATTTGAATCTATATTAAGGCATTGTCAGGACTACGATGGAGCCTTTAGGGCTCGCTCTTTTCATATAACTTGGAAAACAAATTAAATTTGTAGTTGAGATTACTAAAAAGTATGCTTTTTATGTGATCATGGATGTATATAACGGAACTTATTTTAATGAGAACAATCAAGAGCCTTTAAAAAGGCGATAGGAAATATTGACTTTAAATAAAAATCACCCAAAATTTCTCCATACAAAATTCGGCTAATTTTCGTTTAGAAACCGCCAAAAAATTATTACAAAGTTTGGGCAAAATTTTGTTTTTTGATTTGGATATTTGCCATACAAAAATACCTAATTTTTTAGGACTAAATTTCAGTTTTTGTTTTCGAGTGATAGTTCACATAGACTACTAGTGAAATGGTAATTATTGCTATACTATCACTCGATCATCATGTTTCAAAAAAATAAAAAGTTTTTAGTTAAAATCGGTCCCCGTTCAGCGGTAGTCCTACCTTTTGATAATTACTAATGAATAATATTTATTTCTTTCTCTAGATATTTTCATTTATTTAATAAATTCAAGAGAGCTTATTCTTGTCAAGCACTCCGACACCGCAAGATTGCATTCTACGCAATTTTTTAAAATTTTGGGCATATTTGTGTTTTCATTGGGTGATTTTTTTTATATGTTTCTTTATTTTTTTTTTTTTTTGGGTAATTTTTCGTTTTAGTGGTTTTTAATTTTTGTGCGATTTTCCTGTGGACGATATTTTCTACCTCCATTTTCTACCTCCAAATTTAAAATTTTTTAGTACGATGGCATAGTACACAAATGTTGTTAACAGATTAAAAAATTGCGATAATTTTTTCGGTTAAATTTTTTCAAAATGGCCTAAAACGACTAAAAAGGGCCTCGGGGCTTTTACAATTAAAAAGGGCTCAAAAAGCCCTAAAAGCCCCCAAATATCATCCCTGATGTGAGCGCGCTCACTTTTCCAAAAAACTTAGCTTGCTCACAAAAAGTGAGCCTTGTGAAAGACTATAAATTAAAGTTAACCTTTATGTTTTTTCAGGAGTTTCTGCTGAAGTTTATTACGTGCGTGATGGTTTTGTCAACAACTATGCTCTTAACTTTGTCGTACCTGTCCCTGCTAATGTGCGCAATATCAGTTTTACTTGGCAGAGCCAAGCGGGTAAATCGTTGCCGTATAGCATTAATGTAATCACTTCAGATCATGAAGTGCTACCGCGACCCACTTTGAATATCTCCCAAATTGGCGAGATACCAACGCAGGTGCAAACATTCTCCATCAGTCTTAAATGTTCCGGAACACGTGCTGCTGAAGTTGACATCACGATCACTATTGAAGTGATCATAAATCGCGTCCTGAACAATGTTACGCATTTAGTATTTCGGCGTAAAAAGATCTGCCTTATAACCGAACCGGAAGATACTACTGTAGACTATCCCTTGCTGCTGGAGACTGTCCTGCCTCCGCCAACCGGTATTATAACACTTGTTGTTGGTAGCATTTTGGGTGCTCTTTTGGTTGTCATTATCATAATAATTGCTTATTGTGCGCGCGGTTCAACGAAACGCCAGAATCATAATCATCCGATGCGCACTTCAAGCTTTCAACGCCTTAACACACACCCAAACTGCCAGACGGCATATATAATGCCCTCAATAATTGCATCAGAACATGCAACACTGCCTCGTAAGATAGAGCCACACCATCCTGAAGAACTTCATCGGAGAATTTTGGAGCTTACGGTAGAACGGTGTCGCGTTCGGCTATCAAATTTATTGCAAGAGGGCACATTCGGGCGTGTCTATCGGGGTACATATAAGGATAGTCAGGATGTAATTGTAAAGACTGTAGCCCAAGATGCCAGTCAGGTGCAGATATCTTTGTTGCTGCAGGAGGGTATGTCGCTGTATGGTGCCTTGCACCCAGGAATATTATCCGTGCTGGGAGTTTCAATTGAGGATCATACTACTCCGTTTGTCTTGTATCCTGACGTAAATAATACTCGCAATCTTAAGGTGTTTTTGCTTGATCCGGCGTGTGCTCGTTCTATCACAACCATTCAAATCGTGATGATGTCATCCCAATTGTCCATGGCACTAGGTCACTTGCACAGTCATGGAGTTATTCACAGAGACATTGCCACAAGAAATTGTGTGTAAGTAGATAAATTTTGTGTAATTAATAATTAATAATTTTAGTAGGTAATAATTATTTTTCGAAATAAAATATTTAATAAAGTAAATTTAAGAATTGGAAAAAGAGTAACATTTGGGCTACCGTTAAATTTTTTTGCCTGTCTGGTAGTCCTTCAGTTTTTGTAAAAAATCGGTTTATTAAAAAGTAATTTCCCATCAATCCAATAAAATTTTGCAACAATATGTCATTAACTATTCGAAATATTGTAAAAAAGCACATTATGAAAAAATAACCATTGTTTTTCTTACAACATAAATAAAATTTTAATAATGGAATTATTTCTTATGTTACTTGAGTCAATGTAAATGTAATGAAAATAAAAATTCAGGTCTTTACCTTATTTCTTAATTTTTTTATTAATTAACAGCTTCGACGATCAATTACGAATAAAACTTTCCGACAGTTCCTTGTCACGAGATCTGTTTCCCGCGGATTACAATTGCTTAGGAGACAGTGAAAATCGTCCTCTCAAATGGATGTCCCTCGAAGCAATACAACACAAGCAATTCTCCGAAGCAAGTGATTCCTGGGCTTTCGGTGTACTATTATGGGAGCTATTCACATTAGCTAAACAGCCCTACGCCGAAGTAGATCCATTCGAAATGGAGCACTATCTAAAGGATGGGTACCGATTAGCGCAACCATTTAACTGCCCCGATGAACTGTAAGTATTGTACACAGAATTCTGACATTCAGCGCTAAAATATTATATCTTGGAAATTTACAAAAAGAAAACATAATCAGAAATCTTAGTAATTAAAGAAACTAAGCGGAATATATGCTTTAAGAACATGTAAAAATTAATAACACGGTGTAACAGTGAAAAAAAATCGGCTCGAGACATAGTAGAGGTTGTAGGTCTGTTTGAATATAAGATAACTGCGTACTTGATTTTTTTAATATGCCCTCAAATTCGTGGTCAAAAACCCGATTTTAGGTAAGTATATGTATAGTTTGGTATGAAACTCCGGTATATCTATCTCGATTTTAAAAATTTAAACGTTGATAAAAAGAAGATAAACAGGCCTTTAAAACAGTGTATAGACTATACCTAATTAATTGACAAAGTTACAGGTAAAATCATTTGAAAATTTCTCGTTTTTTTTAATTTTTTCAACTTCAACAACGTTTTGTTGACAATTTTTGTTTTGCAGCACCTTTTTTTTTTTTGTCAAGATTCTAAAAGCCTGGTAAATTTTGCGTTCAACAAGTTATGATTTACTCCAATCGGCTGAAATAAAAATGCACTATAGAATTTCAAGTCTGTTGACAAACTTAGCGTTTCATCGCGATTGAGACACTGTGCTTTCTACTTTGTGCTTTACAATAGATAACTTTGCAAGTTTAAATTAAATCAATCAAATGCAATCGGGGAAAAACACACAGCATGCATGTGAGCGAGCAAGAGACAGCAACAGAGAGAAAACATGCAATCGCAAGCGCGGTATGCCGGCAAAAATTCCGTTGAACTGACTTGTGTTCAATTTTTTTGTGAATTATCCATTTTCTTTCGAAAATTTTTGATACCCGATGACGGGATTTTTTATGTCACGGGCTACGTAAATCATGAAATCGGTGTTCTTAAATCGGAAAAATAAGTAGGGGCTTATGTGAGATTTATTTTACGTTAATGCGTTATGCAAATTATATACATAAAAATCATGTGCAATAATCGAAATATGTTTTTGTGTATCTACATATGTATGTGGTTTATTTGTTTATAAGCAGCATCGGCTGAAATTTACTACATATAGTGCAATAATGGACGTGTATTATAAATCGTTTATGCACCGCTAGTCATTGGTTTGAACCTGAATATATTCTAGGGTGGTTCCAGAAGTACCCGACCTGACTTATAGATAGCGGTTGTTGCTTTAAAAAATTACTATTGTAGAAAATACTAGCCTTATAAAGCTTAAATTTTAAAACGCTACGTTGTTTAGTATTTGTTTGGCAGCCATAATAAGTGAACGCTTTCAGTGAATTTGTAAACATGGACAAAATTGGTCAATACAATACTTTCATTTAAAAGGTCTAAGTCAAACCAATATTAAAGCCGAGCTATATTCTACTCTGGGGGAGTCTGCTCCTTCGTTTACAACAGTAAAATATTGGGTGGCAGAGTTTAAACGAGCCCGTACGAGTAGCCAAGACGAACATCGCAGTGGCCGACCAAATGAAGTGACCACGCCAGAAATGGTAAAGAAAATCACAAAATGGCATTGGATGACCGTCGATTAAAAGTACGTGAGCTACCAGACATGGTAGGTATTTCAAAAAGTGCATTGGACATGAGAAAGCTGTGCGCAAGATGGATGCCACGTTTCCCGTAGAAAAAAAGAGCGTTTAATAGTTTTATTTCCTTGTGTATTAATTTTCTGGGTAACAAGAAGAGTCAATATTACTTAGATGTTCATACGAAGTATATTAAACTAAGTACGCAGTTATCTTATATTCAACCATACCTACTACTTCTACTATGTATCGAGTAAAGTTTTTTGAATTTTTCTCATTTTGTAACACCGTGTAATATATCATATCTCAAATAAAATTCAAGTGTTCCATTATATACACAGTTAAAAATCTTGGGCTTTATTTTAATTAAACATTTATTTTTTCTTTTAATTGCTACCTTTTTAATACATTTTATTAGAATTAAACTGTTTAAAATTCTGGGTGGCTAATGAATATTGCTACATTAAGAAACTCAAATAAGTTTTTGTTAAAATAACGTACATTTCTTTTTTTGGGCTAATTAAATGGATCCAACCTCGGTGTCATGTATCTTATCGTATGTGTCGAACATGCTTCTAATCAAAAATGTTGCCTCAACTCAAATTTGGAATAGTCTCAGTTATCATTCGGCACCCGTAAAATTTTTAAATAATATTCTCACACCCCTTATCCAATTATATATGTATATAAAAATCTAATGGTGTCCGTATGTTACTCCATCACATCTGATCACTTCCAATGGTGTGGTTAAAATTTTGAGGGTGTGTTTGGCAAGTCTTGGCACGGTTTATAGTATTTGTTTGTACAACATCGTATAAGCGGTTTTCGAGATATTGCAAAAATATTGGATCCCCTTTCGCCCATACGATTTCTCATATAAAATCGCTAAAAATCAGTTTATCGTGAAAGTGAAGCCACAGAACATTGACACTCAGAATGGAGTTACTACTAAGTGATGTCTTTCTTATAGAAAACTTGGACTAGCATTGGACAAAGGGCTCTGCGCACATAAACCAAATTTTTGATGTCGAATAGCTTTAGAAGTAAAAATCACAGAACATTCAAAATCAGAATGGAGTGACTTGGTGATGTCTTTTAATAGAAAATATGGACGGAGATTGGACAAGGGGGTGTGGCTGCACTCATACAAGCCAAATTTTTGATCTCGAATAGCTTTGGAAGTAAAAATCACAGAACATTGAAACTCAGAATAGAGTTACTATTTAGTGATGTCTTGCTACCGGAAAACTGGGACGGACATTGAATAATGAGCGTGGTGTCAAACAAAGGGTCAAACAAAATTGTTGAATATATTTAGTAATTCGCTCCAATACTGTCCACCCGAATACTATAAAATTTTTTCAATTTATTGCTTGCACTAACGTAAAGGTCATAGGTTGCGTGAACATAGGTTCCTCTAACAAGAACAAATCTCAAAAAAATTGCGAAAAACTCCTAAACCGCTGATTGAAGTTTTGTGAAAATTTGTAAATGGCGGTTCTCTTGTACGGTGAGTATTTTGGACTTGTCGTTTTTCCTTTATCTCGAACTCCAGAGATAGCTGTAGTACAAATCTCTAAAAAAATTGTGAACAACTCTTAAACCGCTCATTCGATTTGTATGCAAATTTGTATTTAGAATGTTATAATAGAATTAGAGGACGCTGTATACAAATATCTCTAAAAAAACGTAACACACGAAAAAAGAACACACAGGCACACAACAAAAGCTGCAAATAATTGCTATCAAGACGAAGCACAGCGCACCGGGTAATAGCTACGAGTATCTATCAGCCCTGTTCTGGAATCCGATTTTGATCGGAATCGGGGACAACACAAGAATACTGCTCAAAACTCCGCAATGCTTTTGTTTATGGAGGAGCATTCAGATATGCCTAGTTTAATCCATTTTGGGCATAGGAGGCGTTCCATATAGTTTAATATGTTCGGGACCACTTTCGACACTACATTCTTCTTAAAGCTTTGTTTGCATCATTTTTCACTAAACGCTGATAGCCTCCTTCAGCAAGGAACCGTCCGAAGATCGCAAAAGACTTAACACAGGGCAAAAGGCTTAACTTCATTTAAAACCAAATGAAATGCCCCCTTATTTAGACGATATAAATTGCAATAAATTTAAAAGAAACATCAACAAATGGTCTTAAATAAACCTTGCAAGTTGCTACATACACTGAAATAGAAAAATCCAAAGGATTGCTGTGATCGCGTAAAACCTCCGTTTTGCTTTTTCGGACGCGTGGTTCTCGCACTCAATAAAATTGCTGATTTTGACACATTCGAATTAATTTTCATTTTGTTTCGAGCATCCCATTTACGACCGGAATGCAGACCACCATTTTAAATCCGATAGGATTTGATCTCCGAATTTTGTGCTATTCCTACTCGGAACTTAGAACAGCGCAGTTACTTAAGATCTCACAACCGGTAACACCTAAGACCACCAAATTTTGGACATATGATATTTGGGTTAATATCTACGCAGAGACAACAAAACTAGATGCACGGAGCAGCTTTTTCTACACGTCTAGAAAAAGTATTTTTCATACCAAATATCTACATGCGGCATTTTGAAATATGAAAACTAAACGTATTTGTGGAAAAACCACACAATCGAGTCAGAACTAAGAAGTCGCATGCAGTGTTTTAGGTTTTCTGCACGAAATTCTAGAAAATCATAAGCTACATGCCCGTATTGAAAAATTGCATGAAATGTGAAACTTTCAGCTGAAAAGGTCAAGAAAAATCATAAGGTTTTTTATGATCGAAAACTTTTTTATTTTTTAAAAAAGAATAAATGTGCTAACTTTCGCGAAAGATGAAATCGTTGCGTGCTACTGAATGCTTTTTAACAAGTGATTTTATTGCAGTTATTTAATTTTTTCTATCCATTTTTCATAATTCAGCAAACTATATAATACATAGAGGCGAATTTACAAAGCGCGCAAAATATGAAATATAAATTCACAATAGGTTACTTTGAAGTTAGTTTAATTCAATATTTAATATTTAAGTAAGATTCGAAGTTTATGAGTTCATTATTATGGAAAATCAAAAATGAGTGTTCTGACGAAACACCGGCCGCGTTGACAGGCTGCAAGTCTTCAATGTATTTCATTCCTTTGGCAGAACTGCTAGCTTATGAATTGGGTGGCGAAGAATTCCTCTCTTGGTAGCGACGTCGACGACCCTGTCCTTTCCGTCCAGCCCGGCGAGTGCCTTTTCGACTCTGCAAAGGGTGCATCGTTGCGGAGGGACTTTGTCCTCGTGAACGTCGACGAGCTTTCCGACGACGAGATTGGGTTGATCCTGGACCTATTTGTTGCGAGCTTGGAGACTCAATAGGTGTTCTCTGGACCACATTCACCAAAACTGCTGCTTGAGAAACGAGACAAGCTGCCATCTCTTTAAGTAGGCCATTGGTGTTTCCGGTACTTGCTCCGGTGGTAGCGCACGAAGGGGTCCTGCTATGAGTAGATGAGACGGCGTCAGTGCTTCTCCATCATTGGGGTCTTCGCTTAGTGGTGCGAGGGGCCTTGAATTTAGAATCGCATTTACTTCGACGAGCACTGTTTTGAGTTATTCTTCTCTGAGGAGAGCGTTTCCGACTGTTCGTTGAAGTAGACCCTTGGCTGATTTCACCCCTGCCTCCCAAGTGAGGTGCCTTTGGAGGAATTAAACGGAATTTCATTCCTTACTCCGCGGCGTACTTCCTGATTCTCTCTCTGTCGCTTTCCAGGTGTTTTTGAAGTCCCTTCAGTTTCTTCTGAGCGCCCAAGAAATTTGTCGCGCTGTCGCAGTGTATCTTCGTTGGAATCCCTTGACGTCCTTCGAACCTTTTAAAGGCGAAAAGAAAACAATCTGAAGAAAGATCAGTGACGAGTTCTAAATGCATTGCTTTAGAATTGCAACAAACAAACAGCGATGTAAGACTAATCGGTGGTCGCCATCTAATCTTAGACGAGGTGAATACGGGACCACAGAAGTCCACACCAGATATTAAAAATGGGCGTAGAGCTCGCAACCAATCGGCTGATAAGTTGCCCATAATTTGAGTTAACAATTTGGGCTTATACTTGAAGCAGTGCATGCAGTTTCTAACAATTTTTCTGCATTCTTCTTGAGCATTGACGAGCCAAATTGTCTGTCTAAGTAGTGCAACCAGCGCCTTGGGGCCAGCGTGGTAGTTCTTATAGTGTAGATACCTCAAATATATTATTACAAAGTGTAAACTTTTTGTCAATAAAAGTGAAAATATGGCATCATAGGCAATTGGCGCATTAGCTAAACGCCCCCTACTCTCAACAACGAAAACGAGAAACAATTATCCTGAAACTCATGTATGAAAGGATTTAATTTCTGTAAGTGTGGCGCAGGTGCAAGTGTGGAAATTCATTATTTTGGATGACTTCGATGATTTTTAAATTCGCTCCTTGGAACTCTTTTGCTGTTGGGATTCCCTGAATATTATCCTTGTTTCCCTTGCTTATGCTATGATTCTAAGCAATGTTAAATAATAAGATTCCTTATTAATCAGTTTAATTAAACTATTTTCAGGGTTTTCTATATTGGCGATTAGAACTGTATTAGATATCCTTTTTTCCATAGTTTCGACTTCTGGCGACAACTACAAATGCTTACTTTTTGGCCAATGTAAAGGCTCTTCTATGAAGAACTGTGGACTTGTGAACCAAATTGACTCCTTTAGTTCATCCACACTACAACCCCTTGAGACTATACCTGCAGGATTACTTTTTGAAGGAACATGTCCCCATTCAACATACTGCGACCACTCTTGGATCTCCGACACTCTGAGAACCATACCAATATTATCATAATAAAAAGAAATGACAATAATTTCCTACATAATTTGTGTTTTATTCAAAATCAACATCGGCCCTTAAAATTTAACCACCCTTTATTACTTTGATGACGGTTCTAATATTATATTATAAAAATTTAATTATAAGTGCGCTTAACTCGAGTGTTTATTATTTAAAAGTATAATGCTAAATTGGCTTCAGCATGTCATGAGAGAAATTATGTGATTAGAAACCAGTCGACCTGGCACAACCTGGTAGGCAATTCGATGTTGTTATTGTTAATTCGTTGTATTTATTGTCTGATTTGTTTATTCCACTTCAATAAACTTAAAGTAAAGTGTAAGATGCCAAAAATGTAAATTTCCAAAACTCTGTGATTTTATATGTTGCAGCAATGGGCGCTGCTGTAGCTGTTAAAGCAATATGTGGCAAATACGCTTAGCTTTGGCTTTCAATTTTTCGCACTTGGTACCTGCTCTTTCCTTGGGCAAACCAAGCCCAACTTGACATAACTTGGGGTTATGCTCCATAAATCCTCCTGGTAGAAAATCCTCTGGATGATGCAACGTTGACACCAATTTTTGCTTTTCCAGAAACTGGCGATTTGCAATGCACGAAAACGGAAACGCTAAGCAAATTACACAAGTTATTGAGAACGCGTTGACTATGTGTAAAAAAGATAAGTCACGGTTTCAAGAAAGTAGTCCCTTTTCGGGCGCCATGAAAAATCATAAGGTTTTTTATGATCGAAAACTTTTTCTATTTTTTAAAAAAAAAATAAATGGGCTAACTTTCGTGGAAGAAGAAATCGTTGCGTGTTTCTCAAGACTTTTTAACAAGTGATTTTATTAGCAGTTATTTCTTTTTTTCTATCCATTTTTCATAATTCAGCAAAGTATATAATACATAGAGGCGAATTAACAAAGCGCGCAAAATATGAAATATAAATTCACAATAGGTTACGTTTAAGCTAGTTTGATTCAATATTTAAAATTCAAGTAAGATCCGAAGTTTATGAGTTCATTATTATGGAAAATCAAAAATAAGTGTTCTGACGAAACAAGTACGATGCTCACATCCCGCAAATTCAAATCCCAAAGCTACACGAAATGTTTAAGTTTTCTGCACAAAATTAAGTATACAAATTAAGCTGATTGACTGTACATATGTTTTTGTGCCTGCCAAGTTCAACTTTTCACATTGTTTCAATTCAAAACTATAATTCACATATGGGCAAATCCCACCGTGTCGGACGTTTAATTCGTACGCTTCTTTTAAAACTTTTTCATACGATCCAGAGATATATTTCGGATAAGTGTATATCATCGAAAAGCTATAAATTGGTATAGTAAAAAAAAATAAAACAAATTTGTATTCAACTCAAATTTATACCAAGATTTTTAATTTAAACATGCGTTCGGACGTTTTACGAAACTGAAGTCATTTTGGAACTAAGTTCATACTATGCCTAGATCTGCAAATTTATCATCCGTATAAAAAAGTCAGAACACCATATTTTTTACAAATTTAACAAGCTTTCAGAAAAACCCTGCGTCCTCTTTATTAAGGGCATAGTGAGGTCACAGTAAATTATTTTATTTGTTCGGACGTTTCGTGTTGGACGTTTCAGATTTTTCCATTGTGTATATATTGGGTAATTATTAAGAAACAAATTTAATATGTTGTTCTTTCCTTCTCCCAATCATTTCATCATTATCTTTAGCCAATACCTTCCATTTTTAACAAAACAAAAACATTTATTAAACATTTACTATAAAGAAAAAATAAATGTGAAACACTGCGGGCAATTTGACCATCATGGTGAATGAACTAATGTATGAATTGCTTAAATAAATGAAATTTAAATGTTTCTCCAGGATGATATCCTAAAATTATATAAGATTTTAATAACTTTTAATTTTTCACCTGTTGTTGACCATTTTTGGGATTTGCCCACATGGTTTCCCACCAATTCTTCGATCCAAGACCAAACATTGGTTGTATAAGGCGCAGATGGTTCATGGATCTATATATGATTATTAATGTTAATGGTACAGGATAATAAATTTTCATTGGTTTTTTAAATATTTTTGGTCCGGTACAAATCTGCAACGTAAGTGTAGAAAAGCTAAATGTAGATTTAGAAACCCTAATTCAACATCCGCATATAAAAACTTAAATGCCGAGTCTAAACCTTCACTTTCTAAACGTACGTGCAGAGAAGTTGCTCAAACGTGATGGGTGCACAATCCCGGTCAAAACGTGAGAAAAGATGCATATGCGTATTGCTTTTCTTGATTTTGTGTTTTTTTAGTAGGCTTATGAAAAACATGATGGGACACTCGCTTTTATATATCAGACGGTTTTGATCCTATAAGACTAAAATTTGGTAATTTAATTCATATGGTTACTGTCGGAAACTTTACAAAAATGCGCATGGCTAACTATAATTACTTCCACTTTTCAGGGGATAAACGCGAAGCGAAGCCGGGTATAAGTTAGTTAAATTATATAAATGAAAAGCAAAGCATAGTAAGCACACATCATGTATAAGATAATTTTTATTTATGTTCATAACATATTTTTTTAAAGTTGCAATTTTGTTGTTTATAGTGAAAGAAATATAAAGAATATTATCCAAAATAATAAATAGTCCATTATAAATTATTGTTAATGACTTTTTTATGCTGCCTTTGCTCAACTATGATTGAAAACCGGGGAACCGGTTTTTTCAAACTTAATTTTTTTTTTAAAAATACATTTTTTTTTTGCTGAATATGTTCTTCATAGTCTCTAGAACCACATGGTGTCTGTACACCACATACACCAAAGAGTACATCACATAGTCACCGAAGGACAGTTACCAATTACCGAATAGCTTTTTTACATGAATGCCTACATGTTTCTAAAGCGATACCTGGCATTGCAGATTAAATAACAGTAAGTTAATCAACCGATAATTTTGGAAATATATGCAAAATTTCGAAAAACAAAAGCTTTAAAAGCGATTTCCTCAAAAATAGTTTTTTTTTAAACGGTTCCATAGATAACTCGAAATCTATTGGTTAATTTTCAATGAATATTTTTGCATTACGTTTGTAATTTTCTCCTTTAAGCATCCCCCTAAATTCCAGTACCTACTATTTTTTTGTTTTTTTTTTTATCAATCTCTTTTTTCTATCTCTTTTTTTAAAAACCCTCCGGGGGTGGAGCATAGGGGGGATACTAAATTAGTGGTCTGTACTTTAGAATGACATTTGTTTTTTTTTGTTTCAGATACATGGGAAAGGCGATATTTATCGAACCGTTTTGGATGTCTTTTTTTAATGTCATTTTCAGCGCTCTCTATATAAAACAGTGTCGGGCAAAAAACACTTGCACTGTTCTTTCAGTTATAATGCGCGCACATGTGAGAGTGACAGAGACAGAAAGGGCTTACTATGCACGCGTGCATAGGCGCTGAACCACACTGATATATAAGCCTGAAAATAATTAAAAAAAAAAAAATTTTTTTTATAAAGTACTATTTACAGCTGTGGTCAAAACAATAGCATTGCTCTCACACGGTTAAAGCTCCCAAGTATTGTATTAGTTCTACTATCTTTTTTTTCTGCTGCACTATATTTTACCGTTAGTGGCTCTTTCTTGCATTAAAAAAAAAATATAATCAGGTGATCGAAAGTTAAAAAAGTTTTTTCTCAATTACGTTCTGATCGTTGTCAACAATAGTTGTTAAAAGTCAAAATAATAGCAGTGGTGACAATTTCATTAATAAAACATGTTATTTTTATTTTTCCTATAGTACAATATTTTTTGTTATAATTTGCTCTTAAAAGAACAATTGTATCTTGTTTTAAGTGAGGCGTAGTAAGCACTGCACGCCGGAAAAGCGATAATTAATAAAGAAGCTACTTAAAGATGGAAAAACCTATAAGGAAATTCAAAATTAAGTTGGATGTTCAGCAAAAATGATTCTTAAGCAAACAATCCTTTAGCACCGGCTACAGAAATTAGAAATGAGTTAAAAGTGTCTGCAAGCCTCTCATCTGTTCAAAGGGTAATCAGACATCACAATTTATATGCCTAAAGTCCCCGAAAGGTGCCACTTTTGAATAGATTAAGCTTCGCCAAGGAACACCTGGAATGGTCAATTCAAAAGTAGCGCAATATTTTATGGACAGACCAAAGCAAAATTGTTTTGTTTGACGGCAAGGGTTCACGAGAATATGTAAGAGGACCACCAAACACAGAATATGACCCTCGTTTCACTAGAAAAACTGTTAAACACGATGGATCTAGTGTAATTATACGGGGCAGTTTTTCATACTATGGTATTAGTCCATTACACTGGGTCAAAACTATATTGGATCACCATGTTTACTTTGATATTTTGCAAAATGTAATGTTGCCTTATGCAGAATACGAAATACCACTGAAATGGATTATGCAGCAGAGCACTGATCCTTAGCATACCAGTAAAAAGGCTAAAAGTTGGTTTCGCGACAACAAAATAATTCTCATGGACTGGCCTGTCCAGTCACCCGATCTCAATCCAATTGAGAATTTATAGACCGACGTGAAAAAGGGCGTATCCGACGCTAAGCTAAAGAATATTAGAGAACTTTGGGAAGTAGTCGAACGATCCTGGAAGGCGATTCCTATTGAAAGATGCCAAGGGCTTGTCGATTCTATGAAACGCCTATGTGAAGCGGTAATTAAAAACCATGGCCACGCTACAAAATATTAAAATAATTTCAAGTTAATACCTTTTTAATGTAGTAAACACAAATTAATTTTTTTGTTTTTTTACGTTTCGCTGCTATTATTTTGACGCGCCTCTATCTTATGTTACATTGAAAAACTATTTTATTTTTTTTTTTTATCTTTGAATATGTTTTGTTTTATTTATTGTATAGAAGTTGTGAAGTATAGAGCTTTTAATAAATATAAGAATTTAAATTTAAAACTTAATAAGCTGTTGTATTTTTAATAAGTCCGTCATTTTGTAGAGCACTGGTATTATTTTGACCACAACTGTATGGACAATAAGCTGTTTAAATTTGAAAAAAATAATAACTCCTTGCATCTAAAAAATTTTTTTTAAAAAAAGCGGTTTTTTTTTTTTTAGTTGTTAGACGTATATTATGCCTTAAGACTGAACAATCCGTTTTGTTATGATTTGGGCATAAACAAAGAATTAACAAAAAAATAAATTTATATATTTTTTAATAGCTAAACAAAGTTCGAGTGAACAACGCAGGCAAGCTTATACCCGGCGCAATCCGCGTGGGCTTATAGTGAGGCCACACCCCTATCCAATTATTTCCTACTTTTGTTGTGTGCCTGTTTGTTTGATGGTAATTTAATAAGTGTCCACATTTGTATATACAGAAACTGTTTGTACCGCTTGGATCAATAGATCCTACATACCAAGCGTGGTATTTCACTATCAAAGCATCTACAATTTTAATGATTTCTAAAAAAGTTGGTGTAACTATAATGCGACTATCCCCATTTTTTGTTAACTTTCCATTTAAACAAAATTACCAAATTTTAGTCTTATACGATCAAAATCATCAGATATGTATATAGAAGTTTTTTTATTTATTTTTATTAATTTATCCAGCGCACGTTGCTACGCCTAAAACAAACAACTTTTATTTGACACCACTCTCATTGTCCACTGCCCGTCCCAGTTTCCCGGTAGCAGGACATCAAATAGTGAGAAACGCCATTCTGAGTTGCAATGTTCTGGGTGTGTTACTTCCAAGGCTATTCGATATCAAAAATTGCCTTACATGGGCGGAGCCAGACCCATTTGTCCAATGACCGTCCAAGTCTTCTATTAGAAAGACATCACCAAGTGGTAACTCCATTCTTAGTTTCAATGTTCTGTGGCTTTTACTTCCAAAGCTATTCGATATAAAAAATTGGCTTATATGGGCGGAGCCACACATCCTTTTCCAACGGCCTTCCAATTTTTCTATAAGAAAGTCATCACCAAGTCGTAACTCCATTCTGAATGTTCTGTGATTTTTATTTCCAAAGCTATTCGATACTGAAAAATTTGGCAGGTAATGCTCGTCCAAGTTTTCCATTAAAATGACATACCAAGTGGTAACTCAATTCTGAATTTCAATATTCTATGTTTTGTACTTCCATAGATATTCGATATCAAAAATTTGGCTTATGAATATGGGCGCAGCCATACGCGCTTGTCCAATGCCCGTACAAGTTTTCCATTAAAACGACATCATCAAGTGGCAACTCCATTCTTAATCTCAATATTTTGTGATGTGTATTTCCATAGCTATTCGATATCAAAAATTAAGATTGTGTGGGCAGAGTCACACCCCTTGCCCAATGCCCGTCCAAGTCTTCTATTAGAAAAACATCACCAAGTGGTAACTCCATTCTGAATTTCAATGTTCTGTGATTTGTACTGCCATAGCTATTCGGTATCAAAAATTTGGCTTATATGGGCGGCGCCACACCCCCTTGTCCAATGTCCGTCCAAGTTTTTCATTAAAACGACATCACCAAGTGGTAACTCTATTCTGAATATCAATGTTCTGTGTCTTTTACTGCTATAGCTATTCTGTATCGAAAATATGACTTGTATGGGCGAAGCCACGCCCGTTTTGCATAGGAGGGTGAGAAGTACTTTACAACCTATTCTCATACCTACCAAATATACAATAAAAATTTCATTAAAATTGCTCGAACCGTTTCGGATGAGTTCGGTCACAAACATTGTGACACGAGATTTTTATATATTAGATTATTACCGGCAACACTGCCAACTTTTGGCTTGTCATATGTTTATTATTACTAGCAGACCACAGTGGCCCGCGGCTTAGCCACGGATGTTTTTTTTATCAATAAAGAGCGTTACTTTTTGAATGAGTGTGGAGAGGAATAGATCGCAAAAAATTCATATAAAAAAATCCCATACGCGCTAAAGGTGGTCAGTGAATCTCATTGCGTTAATAAAATCAGAAAATTTTGATCGCTCTACAATGTGTTCATCCGCCCACACTCTCACTGTTTTCACAGTTTCCATTGAAAGCAACAGCAAAAACCTTTGAACGCAATTTAAACGATCATCGTGTGACCTCAGCCCTTAAGACATGCTTGTCAAACAAAATAAAAAAATGTTTTGTTTTGTTTTACAACTCAGCACTGCATGTTTATTTATTATTCTTGTGCGTATCTCACTTTTCGCTTTGCTTGAGGATCATCGGTTTTTTATGTTGTGCTGTGCCAGCTGAGCAGAAAAAGAGAAGAGTAGAGAACAACATAGAGTTTATTGAAATTCTCGCAGCACAAACACGTGAAAACAAAACGAATAAGCAATTCGTGGCATCGGGGATGGTTTCTAAAAAACTTAACTCTTTAATTAAACATATTTATTATTTAAATTTCGAAATAAAAATACCCCTTTGCTGTGCTGTAGAACGCCCAGTACTTTTGGAGTTTACCTGAAAACAAAAAGTTTCACAGTTGCAATTTTACATAATAATGTGGATATAGATATTTAGATATTTCATTTGGATATTTAATTGTATTTAGATTTGGATAGAGACAAAAAAAAAAGGTAAAGAGATAGATGGAGTGAATGAATAATTTTCATTTCGAAGACGTTTTAAACAGCGCCGTCGCACACTGGGGCCGCTTGTATGGTAGGGTTGGCCAAAACTCCAAATCTCAATGTATCTTCACTTAAATTGGTATTCTAATATTTTGGGACCTTAACATTATAAACTTACTCATATGAAGATATCATAAAGTGGCGTGGTACCTCCCATACAACCGGATGTCAAATTTTGAAATATTTCAAAACCTTTTTAGAAGAAAACAACGAAAATTATAAATTGTCATTACATGGGCGTAGCCAGGACTATGTTCAGGGGAGAACAAAACTATTTTTTCATGTGACTAGCAAATAAATAAAAATTTCTTGATTAAATACTAAAATTTTTATTTTTCTAATGTTCAGGGCGGAGCAACTTCCCCTTTCTGCCCTACCCTTGCGACGCCCATGTACCGTTACATTTATTATATCAAGTACCTAAATAAGTTTGGTCAAGATTTGACAAACAAGGGTGCAACTTCCCATACAACATTTTTTATGGCATAATCCTTTTTTAATAAATCAAATTCTGTTTTTTACTTCGTAGTTCATTTAATAAATTGATATATTTTTTGTAATAATTTGTTTAATATATCAAATTTATATGGTTACAATTTGTAGTATTTATAAAATAAAGCTGAGCGAACACGATGGCCGCTGAAGAACGAAGGATTGTGCACAAAATAAAGAATACATTAATAACACGGTGTTACAAAATGAGAAAAATTCAAAAAACTTGTCTCGAGACATAGAAGAGGTAGTTGGTATGGTTGAATATAAGATAACTGCATACTTAGTTTTTATAATAGGTATATGTATTATATAGTAGGTATATGTATAGTTTGGCATGAAACTCCGGTATATCTACCTCCATAAAATTTAAACGTTGATAAAAAGAAGAAAAGCAGGTCTTTAAAACAATGTAAAGAATATTTTTATACCGAATGAATTGACAAAGTTACAGGTAAAATCATTTGAAAATTTCTCGTTTTTTATTAATTCTTTCAACTTTAACAATGTTTTGTTAACAAATTTTGTTTTGTAGCACCATTAGTTTTTGAAGGATTCTAAAAGCCTGTTTAATTTTGCGTTCAACAAGCTATTATTTAATTCAATCGCCTGAAATACAAATTTTGTATTATTTTTATTTATTTAAAGATGTTTATTTGACCTTTTTCGTTTATATATCTTATCATCGGTTTCACGTAATAATGACCAACAATAGTCTGCCAACATGTTTATTGAACTATAGCTTGCATCTCCTGGTGAAACCTTTCTCCTTGTTCATCACTAAACTGCCCAAGGCTGTTCCATGAAAAACTTTATATGGGAGTACAAAAAGTTCATTTTGATTGACATTATGCATTCTATTTCTTCGTATGCACTTATAAATTCACTAGCAACATCTAAGTAATATTGACTCATCATGTTACCCAGAAAATTAATACGCAAGGAAATAAAACTTTTAAACGCTCTTTTTTTCTAGGGGAAACGTGGCACCCATCTTGCGCACAGCTTTCTCATGTCCAATGCACTTTTTGAAATACCTACCATGTCTACTAGCTCACGCACTTTTAATCGACGGTCATCCAATGCCACTTTGTGGATTTTTTTTACCATTCCTGGCATGGTCACTTCATTTGGTCGGCCACTGCGATGTTCGTCTTGGCAGCTCGTACGGCCTCTTTTAAACTCTGCCATATTGGTTGGACTTGACCTTTCAAATGAAAGTATTGTATTGACCAATTTTTTCCATGATTACAAATTCACTGAAAGCGTTGACTTATCATGGCTGCCAAACAAATACTACACTATTAATTCGGTATAGTCTATACACTGTTTTAAAGACCTGTTTTTCTTCTTTTTATCCACGCTTAAATTTTTAAAATCGAGCTATTATATATATACCAGATAGATATACCGGAGTTTCATAGCAAACTTTACATATACTTACCTAAAATCGGGTTTTTGGCCACAAATTCCGGTTTTGAGGGTATATTAAAAAAAGCAAGTACGCAGTTATCTTATGTTCAAGCAGACCCACAACCTCCACTATGTCTCGAGCCGAGTTTTTTTACACTGTTACACCGTGAAATTGGTGGTGGCGGCCGTGGCGCAGTGGGTAGAGTGTGTGGCCCATACGCCAGAGAACCCTGGTTCGAATCCTACCTGACACTGAAAGTTTTTTTCAATTGAATTAATTTTTCTGTTCGGCCGTCACCTCTCTGCAGACAATGGCAAACCTCAAAGAGTAAAAATGCTATGAAAAGTTTATTGAGAACATAAGCCGTTAAGAGTTTGCATAAAACATGTAGGTCCAGTTCTCGATCATTTGTGTTCAAACATTTCACAACACACACAAAACAATTGATCATTAGAAGCTCGGTCAAAGTCCTTTCAACGGTTGAAATGGCCATTTGGTTTTTTTTTTTTGGTAGTATTTATTAGAATATTTTTCAGTGGACTTATCTCCGCCAATCTTGGGTCACCCGATGGATTTTCATTATCTGCAAAATATATACATTTCAACAAAATTGCGAAGCGATTTCTTAACATTGCTTCACGGACTACTTCGTTACGATATAATTAATTTTTCGACCAATAGAGCCGTATTTTTGAAATCGAGCAAAAACCCATTATAATAATAGCGAGAAATTTTTCGATTTAAATTTTACTTGTATCCACCCATTTGGCCATAATTGATTGTCAACTAATTTTATGTGATCGTATGAACTGAGCTACGAATCTATAAGTCTCTAATACAATTAATTCTAGAACTTCGGTGATTAGGAAACGCCTTCAATCTTTCCTAAAAATGGAAAATCTTCACAAGATACATGTTGTTAAAACTTTGCGTTAGGCCGTTTCTCCAGTGAAAGAAGTTGTTGTTATTGCGCAATTGGTTGGTGGTGCTCACATAATCGCAGCTGAGCTTTAGTCAGGAATATCTGCATCAATCTCTTCGTTTTCATCGTCACTATTTTCATCATCAACTTCACCTTCAGAGCTACAATCTGAATATTGCGAAGGTTTATATAAACTTTCTGATCCTGAAAATCACCATTACTATCTTCTTTCACAAGCATAGCATGTATAGCATCTGCGTCAATTTTTATTAGTTAATCTCTACAAAAACTCGTTTGCAAATTAATAAAAATTAAAAATAAAATGTGGCCATGCGTAGTGCACGACGTCTGGCAAAGATAAATATTAAAATTAGACGTAGAGTATCGTCCGTGGTACACACTCAAAAATGCCGTTATTACTACAAAAGTCACAAAAATTTAATTTTGAGCAACACAAATTACTATTTATTATACACTCACAAAACTATTTTTTTATTAAGTTTGCTAGTACGTCCAAAAGTAATAATAGAGTTTTTAGCTATCGTCGCGAATGTGCTAATTTAAAGTGTTGCCAATGCATTTCGTTTCCGGTGCAAAAGACACAACGGTGTCAGTTTATTTCCCACGAAAAAAGCAACATACTAGCGGAATTTCTTGTTATTTAGGCTGCTCGCTTGTTAGTTGGGCACCGTTTAAATTATGGCACGCGTCATAGCTTCGGTTTTGTTTATTAATGCTGATACTGAATTTTTATGCAGTTGCACTTGGACTTGACTTTGAACTTGAATTTAGCAATTCAAGGCTGTTGTATGGCACAAAAGGTTGTGTCTACAAGTATGCATTGGTTTATTTGACGTTGTGATTGATTCACAACACTTCAGTCTTCAGCAAAGAGCATTTTAATCAGATTCAAAGTATCAAAAAAACCTTTTTTACCACTTAGATATCAATTTCACGGGCCAATTGTTTGCGATTTAAATTTTAATTAATTTAAAAACAATGTTTAAAGCATAGTCGAATTATGAATTTTAAACCTGATATAATACCGTGTGCTTGGTAAATAACTTTCTCACCTCTATGCCAAATAACAATACCATGGTGTAAATATTTGAGATAGAGTGTAACAACTAAAGCTAATCGCCCCCGAATCAAAAAAGTAAGAGGTTTTTTTTGCAATATTTGTACAACAGCACTCTCTGGCTGTCGAGATAGAGCAAAAAAGATAGTGTTAAAGCACTTGCCGTACTCGAAAATCCCTATATACCGATTTGGATCCAAATAGAATGAGCGATTTTGGAGTTTTGGAGGTTTTGGACTACTGAACCCTCTGGTCTTCTAGATAGATCAGAATAAATAAATTTAAAATACTCACCGTATCCGAAAATCCCCCTACACAAATTCATACAATTCGAATAAGCGGTTAAGGGTTTTTCGAGGTTTTTAGAAAATATAGTACAAATATTTTTATTCCCTCTGGACATTAAAAAGAAACAGAATAGATAAGTCATCAACACTCACCGTACCCAAAAACCTCTATATACATGCAAATTGAGTGAGCAATTTCGAAATAAATTTGCTGTAAATCGATGGCAGTGGCACCTACCGAGTCCATTACAATGGACAGATTTAACACTTGAATGTGAATTATCAGCTATTTTCACCTGGCACTATTAGTGTATACTAAAATATTCCACGTTTTCGATTTTTGTGCAGTTTTTTTTTTCGTTTGCCAGGTTTATTCGTGCTTCGATTAACATCTCTTGTAGTGCACGCGTTGTCAAACGCATTGAAATAAAGTTTAACATGAGACCAAAAGACTCTGCCTTCCGGAAAAATATTTGGATGAGCGGTTTAGGAGTTTTTAGCGTATTTCAACACAGTTTGTACTATAGCGCCATCTGGTGTTCGAGATAGAGCCAAATATATAGCTCTTAAACACTTATCGCATCCTAAAACCACTGCATACAAAACTTTATGCGAATCGGCCAGATATCGGCCAAGATATCACGTTTGAGGTGTTGGATTTGTATAGGAGGTGCCGCGCCCCATTGTCTAGTACTACCCTTAATTATTCAAAAATATATAGCTCTTAAACACTTACCGTATCCTAAAACCATTACATACAAAATTTTAAGAAATTGGTCAGATATCGGCCAAGATATCACGTTTAAGGTGTTTAGATAAGATGTGCTCCCATTATCTAATACTACTTTTCATTATTTCCAAACCATCTCGTACACGAAACATGTTTGCTGCCAAAATTTGAGCCCAATCCGCCCAGTCGTTTTCGAGTTTTAATTCTGAGTTATAAACTCAAACGCCTTAAGTAGGCGGTCAGAATGGGTGCGGAAAATAAAATAACTCTTTAAACCTGACCGAAGTGATAGTTTACTTCTCTTCCAAATTTCAAAAGAATCTGTTAAGAACTTCCGGAGATGTGTGACATTTTCCATTCAAAATACAAAATTTCTATACAAAAACGCGAATTTTGTTTCGCGAATTTCCAAATTTTCGAATAAAGTTTTCTATTTTTTCTTTTTTTTTAAACCATCCCTGAACAATTATTGACAAAATAAAAAAAATCCATGCCAAATCGGTGGAGCCATTTTTGAGTTTTAGCTGGACTAACGCACAGCAATTGATTTATATATATATATATAACTACAGTAGGCTGCCTCGAAAAAAAGTTACCATTGCCACCAACTAAAAGTGAGCCTTGATCTATTTTATGACGACACCTAAAATATTTTGGCTGTCACGATAACCGCCAGTGAGCTAAACCATTTTTAAATAACCTCCAAAAATAATGTTTTTCAAACATATGTCTTTACCGTTTAACCAAAGACAATGTTGATTTTCACGCATTTTTTTGATATTTTTTTATGCTAATTTCACTAAAATTTAAATACTTCATTCTTTTTTATACTTTCTTCGTTGTGAAGATATCTATTTATTTATTCCTAGATATTTATTCCTGTACAGAATTGCTCAATTAATTTACAATTTAAACTAAAATATTTATCACTTGTTATTGCTTACATTATTTTTGCCGTACTTGTTTGTTGCAAAATACAATAATGTTTTTTTGAAGTTTACTCCTTTAGAATCGATTTCATATAGAAAATTTATAGCCAGTGGAATCGAGCGTTATCTAAAAACTCAAGCATTACGCAGTCAGCGTTGCACAGCAAAATTGTACTAACAAACAAGATATACCAACAAAATACGTACTCAACAGAGAGAGTTTCAATAAATTCGACGTTGCTCTCTACTCTTCTCTTTTTATGTTCAGATAGCCACAGTACAAAAAAAAAATTGTGTGTGTTTGAATATGTGTGCATTTGCAACGTAGCCGTTGCTCATACGAGTAGTTTATATTAAAGTGCGCTTTTATTATAATTGATAACAATATAAAAGTTTGGTTAATTACACAGTATGTAATTTTTTAAGTCATGGCAAAATAACCATATACGGACACCACTACGTGATAAAAGACAAAAAAAAAAGAGCCCTGTCTCCCAGCTTTGCCCAAAGTCCTCCAGGTTTATTTTTATGGGCCCCCAAAGAAGTGGGGCCTCGGTGTCATTTTTGGAAAAAAGTGATCATTTTCTCAAGCTCATATCTTGGCAAACTGTTCGGAATTTTGATTTACTCTCTGAGGCAAAGTTGTAGCTCTTGTCATAAAGAACAAAAATTGTAAACATAAAATAAAAAAACTTCATCTTCAGGTCAAAATCGCAAAAAAAATTCACTTTTTTCCCCTGTTCAGGTCCATAGGTAGCAAACCATTCAAAATTCAAGGAAACAATCAACTACAAAAATGAACATAAGATCTCAATAAACAACTTTTTTGAACATATGAACTTCCTAGGAATGATTCTTAACACCGTTTAGGTAGCGCTTAGGTAGCCGCAAAAGTGAAAAATTTCCCGAAAATTTTTTAATTTCATTTGTTTTTTCTTTACTTCAACATTGAGATACTATAAAGCCTTTTCCCGTAAGTGAAAAAGCATGTTGCAGGTTTCATTGTTATACTATTACTGTTAATCTTAGTTCTTAGGTGGTATGGATTGACATTTAGAGTAAGGGTTGTAACAAAGAGTAGTAGCATGGATATTTAGTAATAATGATTCAGTGTTGTAGGGATTAGAAGTCTCAGCAGGGATGGCACTACAATACTATGCTATCTATTACAAAAATTATAAAAAAAAATATTCGTATTATGTTTATAATGTTGATGGCCCTGGACTTGCAAATCGCACTCTCTTAAGTTGTGGATCCAAATCGTCCGAATCTGACTCTGATTCAGAACTTATGGTGTCCACAGGTACGTTACTTCCAGACTGCCCTCCATCAGCTTTTTCTTCATCAGATACTTCATTAACATCATACAGGGTGATCTTGTGACTCCACCAACATACCTGAAATGAATTAGAAAAGAAATCAAAAAAGGAATGCAAAACAATGCATCAATAAAATTGATATTACCTCTGCAAGCAATGCGTCGAGTTTTTTGCCTTTGTACCGTTTTTCCATGGGCATTGTGGTTTGGTGAAACCGTTCTCCTTGCTCATCGGATTCGGTAGGGAGTTGTTTGATAAAATCGTCAAAATGAAGACGTCGTTGCCGTCGCGCTGTGTAATGCCTCGATGTGAGCGTCGTGTCGCTTTTATATTGTGTGCTGCGTCCCTTGTTGCGTGTGCTGAGCTTATTGCATTGCCTGTGCTGCTGCAGTCGGTGCGTGATCACGTGATACATAAGCGCTACCTAAACGGTGTTAACCCTTCGACAAACACATGGTTCTGGCCAGGAATATTTAATTTTTGACCGTTAATTAAACATACAAGACATTAAACATGACAAGAGCTACAATGTGAATTCAATGCAGATGTTTGCTTCCAGGTAGTTTTTTGATGCAAGTTTTTTTGATTCACAATTCACAATTTGAATGTTCACAATTTCATCTCTATGACAAGAGCTACAATGTGTTCCTAGGTATTTTTTTTTATATTTTGGGTTTTTATGTGAATTCAATGCAGATGTTTGCTTCCAGATAGTTGTTTGATAGTTTGGGTACGGGAACTCACCCACCAGCTTGAGAATTTTTATTAGAACGCACTTACTATCAGTGAAGGTACAGTGCACTCACACACTCGGCCTCCTGACTGACAATTATTTACGTTCAAAGTTTTGAAATCAACATTTTTTTTAAGAAATCGCTTATTTTCTTACACTTCAATTGTTTTTAAGCGAAATTTTGTCTCCCAGAAAATACTTTTGTTAGAAAAACCTCACTATCTCCGGTCTTAGAAGGGTTAATGCGGAGTATTATACCTTAAAAAAAAGCTTGAAGTGTTGTCTTTTACTGAGCCTAGGAAGAAATAAGTTTACTAGGGCTGTTTTTTGAGAAAACCAGATTTTTAATAAAACAGTGAGGTTAAAAAATCTTTTTTTTTTAATTTGTCCCAATGAGTAAATAAAAATTAACATATTTATATACAGATTTAAAGCGTTTTCAAAGGTCTTCTCAATGATACCCATCTCAGCCAGATCGGATAAGAAATGGGTGAGATATAAGCGATTATATACTCAAGCTATAAAGGCCTATATCTCAAGAAGTTGGATCGGCCTCCTTAAAAAATTTGGGGTTTTAATCAGCGCTGTAAGCCCTACCAGGCCAAAGAAAATTGGCGCATTTTTCATAAAGTAAATTTGTTCGTAAAAGCGGAAAATAAAAAAAAAAAGTTTTTTGCGATTTTGACCTTGAAGATGAAGTTTTTTTGATTTTATATGTTAACAATTTTTGTTGTTTATGACAAGAGCTACAACGGTTTGCAAGATATGAGCTTGAGAAAATGACCACTTTTTTCCAAAAATGACACCGAAGCCCCACTTCTTTGGGGGCCCATAAAAAAAACCTGGAGGACTTTGGGCAAAACTGCGAGCCAGGCGTCTTTTTTTTTGTCTTTTATCACGTAGTGGTGTCCGTACATGGATATTTTTTTCGTGTTGCACTGTGTTATAAATCCAACAAGTTTTATTTCATTGAAATTAGTTAAAAATTCGTCGATTTATTTAAATTTTAAGCATTAATCTTTTAAAAACAGCTCAAAATCGTTGTTTTTCATGCTGCTTTGCCTAAACCTAGTTTTTCGCAAAAAAGATCAAGCAAAATTTAGTTATTTTAGTGATTTTGAAGTGAAGTAGAAAAACTTCAAATTGAATACTTACTTACTTACTTAGGTGGCCGTAACAACCAGTGTCCGGGCTTCGACCGACCTCATCAGCTCTCGCCAGGCGCCTCTGCTTTGCGCGCGCCTTCTCCTATTGGATACACCAAATGCGGTTAGGGCTTCCTCAGCCTGGTCCATCCATCGGAGGCATGGTCTCCCTCGTCGTCGTTGACCAGCGAACCTCGCCTCGAGCACCTTTTTCGCTGGAGCTTCGTCGTCCATACGATGGACATGACCCAGCTAGCCTAGTCGCTGCACAGTTATACGCCGAACTACGTCAATGTCTTCGTAGAGCTCATACAGCTCGTGGTTCATTCGGATGCGATAGTCATCGCCGACTCGAACAGGACCGAAGATTTTGCGAAGAACTTTTCTCTCGAACACCCCCAGAGCAGCTGCGTCAGTTTGCGAAACTACCCATGTCTCAGCGCCATAAAGCAGCACAGGTAGAACGAGCGTCTTGTAGAGTGTTAGTTTTGTCGATCGGGAGAGGGCTCTGGAACTTAGTTGCTTACTGAGCCCGTAGTAGCACCTATTAGCAATTATTGTTCTTCACTTTATCTCTGGGCTGATTTCGTTGTTGGAATTAATAGCGGTGCCAAGTTGTACAAACTCCTTGACTACGTCAAAGTTATATCTGCCGGATGAAACGTGGGAGTCTAAACGCCGCGCTCCCTTGTTTGTAGACTGCATATACTTTGTTTTACCCTCATTTATTGTCAAACCCACTTTGGCTGATTCCTTTTCGATAGCGGTGAAAGCAGCGGTAACATCTCTCTTGGTTCTGCCAACAATATCAATACCATCAGCGTACGCAAGGAGCTGGACACCTTTATAGAAAATGGTGCCATTACGATGCACACCGGCCTTTCGTACGATCCCCTCCATGATGATGTTGAAGAGATCGCAAGACAGTGGATCGCCTTACCTGAAACCTCTTTCGTTATGGAAGGTTTCGGAGAGGTCATTTCCTACCTTGACGGAGCTGCGTGTGTTGCTCAACGTCATTCTGCAAAGTCTACTCAGCTTTGCAGGTATACCGAACTTAGACATTGTTGCGTATAGGCAATTCTTCTCGGGCTATCGAACGCAGCTTTAAAATCGACAAAGAGATGGTGTGTGTCAATTTGATTTTCGTGGGTTTTCTCCAGGATTTGTCGTAGCGTGAAAATCTGGTCTATGGTGGACTTACCAGGTCGAAAGCTACACTGATAAGGTCCAATCAGTGTTTTTGTAATCGGCTTTAATCTTTTACACAGTACGCTTGAGAGCACCTTATATGCGATAGAAATAAGACTGATACCTCTATAACTTGCGCAGATTGTTGGGGTCTCCTTTCTTAAGTATAGGGCTGATGCATGCGCCTTATCAATTCATCGCCGCCGGTTTTAAACAATTCAGCTGACAGGCCGTCAGCACCCGCTGCTTTATTGTATTTGAGTCTTTGGATAGCAACTCGAACCTCTTCATAGCTAGGTGGTGACACTTCCACTACGTCATCGTCGATTGGTGACACTGAACTGCGCTCTCCATGGGCCGCAGGGTTTGGGTCCCGCCACATTACTACTGCCCAATGAAAACTTCAAATTGAATAAGTCGGCGAATTTTCAACCGATTTCAATTAAGGAGGTATTCCTGGTTGGCAAACATTTTTGTTAGTTTTTTTTGCATATTTTTATAGCTTGGATATTTGAGAATAGCGGTCTAAAAGGGTTCTTTGAAATTCGAAACACTTTAGGAGATATGGTCTTTTTTGTCCAGCAATGTTATCGCCAAAATGCGATTTGCTTAATTTGGCTACTTTTTGAATGCAACGCTTTGAAGCAACCACCAAATTTCGTTCAACACGTTGTTTAGTAGATAAAACCTTGTTTGAATACGCATTTTAAAAATATATGAATACACATTTTAGAGCTTAGGTATTTGAATGTTGGCAGCGTTTAGTTCACTTTAAATTGAGTTATAAACCGGACGAGCGCGCGCATACAGTTTTGAAAAGTACAATTTTGATAACAATTTTTGTTTGTGCTAAAGACAATGGATAAAAAAAGTAGTAGAAATAAAATTAAAAAAAAAACACTGGTAGCAATCGAAAAACTCGCCCCTTGAAACGCCAGATTCGTGGTATTTAACACGAAAGAGATGAGGACACCGGATTCACAAGTACATCGGCAAAATATTGACAACAAAGTATTGACAACAAAACGGAGAATTACATGTTGGGGTTTTTTACAGTTTTCTCAAAGAACTTTTGAAAAGGTCCGAAGCCAGAGCTCTGGCCGCATTAAAAGAAGGTAGAAATGCCCGAAGAGCACAAAGAGCCGCTGAGTCCTCATTTTTTGAAGAAGAGGAAGGAGCTCTTTATGGGACTGGCATTGCAGATTGATATATGTAAGTATTTCACAAAAAAAAAAATGTTTTTTGCCTAAAATTTTCTGAGTTTTTTCAAAATCACGTTTTTTAACTTCGAAGTCACTTTTCTCCGGTTCTATTCAACCGATTTTGATGAAACCAAGTGCAATCGGCGCAGAATTGTCGAATGTCTAAAACTGCATACTCAAATTTTTCATTTCAATTTTTTTGGATGCAAATAAATAACTTCAAACTTAAACCCGTTTATCTCGAAACCACGTTTTTCAAGCTTGCGGCCCAGATTGCGCCCGTAGTTCTGAACCGATTTTGATGAAACAAAGTGCAATCGACGCAGAATTGTCACTATTCTGGTCCCTACCTCAATCACAATTTTAAACAATGTTTTACTTTTTTTTACACTAAACTACAAAAAAAAGGACCCAAAATCGGTTTTTCATTTTTCAATGACCGCCATTTTGTAAAAAATAATCGAAAAATTATAATTGAGGTAAGGACCAGAATTACATCTGTACTGAATCTAACCCCGTTTACTTCTTCCATTTCAGATGATCCGAAGTCGAGTTATCCGGGCCCTCGTACAAAGGAAAAAGAAATTTTGGGCCCAAAGAGGGCCCATTTTATTGCTATGACATAACGGGATATTTAATACAGAATAGTCCACAAATTGATCATAAATAGAAAAAATATGAAAAATTTAAGGAAATTTTTAACTGTTTCATCATACAGATGAAGGATTGCGCTTAATACAATTTTTGAAAGAAGAAGTTAATTTAGAAATTTAGATTTAGTATCTGGAAGAACAATGGGAACTACTACATATGGTACAACCATTGATGCTATGTTTCACGATTACCACAAACCTAATATTACAGTATTTAATAATAACTATTAATGAAATGAAATGAAATTCATCAGTTTACCTTATAGTGAATTTATAAAATATATATATTTTAAAATTTAAAAAGTATACAATCCTTTTACTAATATAAGAGATGCCTTTATTCGCCCATTTACCTTTAATATACATCTGAAATTCCAAGGTAATCGATCTAGAGGAGTAAACTCCAGTCGCACGTCGTAGCTGACACGCACACTTATTTTTTTCAATATTTCAGTTTAAATACTATTGAAATTGATTAACTACGTCTAGGAATAATTAGAAGCAGTCAAAACCTTTCCAACGATATCTTCACACCGAGGATAGCATAAAAAATAAAGAAGTTATTTGAATTAAAATGAAATAAACAAAAACTAATATCAGAAAAAATCAGAATTATCTTTGGTTAAACTGTAAAAATTTGAAAAATTGAAAAATTGAAAAATTTTTTTGATGCAGTTTGGAAAAACTTTTTCAGAACTATTATTTCTGACCGTTGGTCTTATTTTTACAACCACACCAACCGGAATTTTTACGAAAAACATGATTTCTGGAGGTTATTCAAAAATGGTTTGGCTCATTGGCAGTTTAACGTGACAGCCAAAATATTTTGGGAATCGTCATAAAATAGACCAAAGTTCATTTTTAGTCTGTGGCATCGACACCTTTTTTTTGTCTATAGAGGTCGAGACACCTTTATATTCAGTCTTATTTAAAAGGTTTTCTTAAACAATCGTTCAGTGCATGTTTAGTTACGCACTGTTTAAGGCTTTACGCATCCTCTACGAAACCTCGCTTAGATTGTTATTATAAACATTTTTTTATTCATTGCCTAATTTTGTAAGGTTTGTGTCAAACAAGCGAAAATTTTTTGCAGAAATTAAGAATTCTTGTACATTTGGTAATCTGATACTGAAAAAAGTACTACAAAGGCGGGTTTTGTGGCAGTGAGTTGGCTTACAAATTAAAAATAAAGAAAACAATTAGAATTTCGATGGCGACGAAAAAAATAAAAAACAAAAACAACTCGCACAACTTCTTTATGTGGGCGCTACGAGAAAATAACAACAAAATTCAGACAGCAGCAAGCAAACAACAACAATTCATGCACATTTTTTGTCTTGATGGCACGCCGACGAAGTCAATTCTTCGAATAACAACACACACGCAAACATTAAAAGTGGTTGTAACCCAATAAACAAAATGATTCACTAATGTTATCGTTTACGAATCGTTTTCTCGTACATTTCATTCATTTGCAATAACTAGTAGCGATTCATTTATAATATCGCGAGCGGGAGAAATTCCTCCTTCGTTAATGAATCGTCAAAACCGAAAAAAGAAATTCGTTAACGAGTCGCCAAAACTATTAAAAGCAATTCGTTAACGTGTCGCCAAAACTGTAAAAAGCAATTCTTTGACGAGTTCCAATTCTTTAGAGTTCCCAAAACTAAAAGAAACAATTCGATAACGAATCATATAAATCATATAAAAAAATAATATATAAAAAAAATAAAAACTAATTTCAAGCTTACCACGTCAAGAATCGAAACCACGTCTCCTGAATGCTAGTCCGGCACCTTACCCACTCAGCTATTTCAGATGCTGAATATATCTTGCTCAATTTGCTTGTTAATAAAAGCCAGCATTCGCGGACACGGGTTCGAACCAGGGATGATATTGGCTTTTCTGTAAAAGGGCCAAAATTCATATAAAAATAGGGCCAATTTGACATTAATAGGGCTTTAAGATTTAAAAATTGTAACTCAATATCAGAGGCCGTACCAATTATGCATTTTATAATAAAAAGCAAAAAATAATAATTATATTTTGACTTTAAAAATTTTTAGCAAAAAGTAATAATTATTTCTAGTTTTTATTTGTTAGGGCAAAAATAAAAACCAAAATCTAACCTATAATTTTTTGAGCACTAAATAACTGGTAAGTTTTAATTTTTATTTTTTAAGAGAAAAATAAAAAGCAAAATCTGACCGATATTTTGTTGAGCACTAAATAACTGGTGAGTTTTGATTTTTATTTTTTAAGGCAAAAATAAAAAGCAAAATGTGGATCTAAGGTTACGGTTGTACCAAAGTTTTACTAATTTTAAGGCAGGAAATGCACGCTCCACGCATGATGACGATGATGATGATGACTCATTAAGAACTGTAATTTAAATGTTTAAATGAAATCACTTCCATCTTAAATCAAAAATTTTGGGTGAAAGTGATATAACTAGTTTCAGGTTATTCTTTCAAAATATTTTATTACACGCGTTGTTTGTAAAAGTTAAAAAGACGCCAAAATAAATGTTTCTAAAAGAAAATTTTTAACAAGAACATTTTTCTGATTAGTCAATCCTAAATTTGATAACTAAAAATAATAATTGTAAAGTTTTTCCACAAAAACCACACACCAGATATTTCCATCTTGAAATAATCGTAGAATGTCAGAAATGAATAAGCAATTTAATGAAGACTCTCCGTCAAGTCTTGCAAGTAGTCTAATTAATGAAGCGGGACTAGGGTTCACTCTTTTCATCTAAACTCAACTTGGGAAATAAACTAAGCTTGAAGAAATTACTAAAATGTTTGCTCTTAATGGGACAATGACTGTATTTAAAAAAACTTGTTTACTGAGAACAATTTTAAAGGCGTAGGAAATCTCGCCTTTACATAAAATACAAACAATAAAAAATAACATACGAAATGAAATGAAAAATCACCCAACATTTTTCATACGAAATTGGGGTGAATGAAATAATAAATGAATGGGAAATTCAAAAGAAAAATCACCGAAAAAATTGGACAATTTTGCACATTTTTTAACGAAATTTCGCTTTTTGCTGAGGGTTTTTTTTATACAAAAATCACCTACTTTTTTGGATGCAGTTTCGCTTTCTGTTTTTAACTGATAGTTCACATTGACTACTAGTGAAATGGTAATTATAACTCTTTTTTATTTTTATCACTTGATCCTTATGTTTTTTAAAAATTTGAAATAATTAACTTAAATCGGTCGAGGGCTATCCGTCACCTCTCTCCACCCGCGGTTGTCTTACCTTTACATGATCACAAAAAGATAACTTTTTTTTTTCTCCAGATATTTCTATTTACGAAATAAATCAAAGATAGCTTACAATTGGCTTCCAGAAATTACGAACGAAAAAAATTACAAAAAACCCGAAATTTTCCATACAAAATCGGGCTGAATTCGTCGAAAAACAATTACCGAAATTTTTACCGATTATGTCATTTCTTCGGGTGTTTGTACCAATAAAATTAAGATTTTTTTTGCAAATACTTGAAAAGGAAGAAAGGGCCGAAAAATAAGCTTGTAATTTAGGGCCAAAAAAAAATCGCGCATTTTCGCCAAATTAAAAATAAAAAATCGCCCGAATTTTTGTTTACTGAAAAGATAAGAAATTTCAAATTCATTACGATAAAATGGTTCGCCCTTTTACGGAAGATAAAAGAATATTGTAAAAGAAAAAAAAAACACCATCTAAACCTTATCCCTACATAATGTCCATGGACCCCTTGTTCATGAATTACATCAAAAAACAAATAAAATGAATGAAATCTTTGCAGATATTTTTACAGGGCAATATTAATTTACTACTCAAATCTGTTCTTTTATACTTTGATAATCTTATTTATAAATAAAGACCGAAAAACTGCTGAAAACTTCGGTCGTAATTTCCATTTTCTTTCGAGTCTTATTTCCAAACCATTCGTGCATTATTTCTTCCTTTCGGGCTCAATTGCAATTTCAAATTCGGGCGTTTTTTCCGAAATTTAATGCTTCCAAAATTTCGGGCTTTTTTGCCATTTTTTTCGGGCGTAAGTTCTAGAAGCCTTATAATCACTTGTTCGTCGTCGTCTATACAAGCAACAATATTTTCAATTTAGAAGCAAAACCCTTTGTGACGGCGGATATTGGTTGTGTCATTTTATTTTTGCCAAGCACTACAACGCCGCTGAATTGCATTTTGGAACATTTTTCCAAAAAAATTTTGTACCCTTTTTCGTTTTTATTGTGTAAACATTTTTTATTCTTTTCGTTTGGGGGATTTTTTATTTTATTTTTCGGTGATTTTTCTTTGGCATATTGAAATCATATACATCAACCAGTAAACTTTTCTTTTAAAAAATTCCGATTTTTTTTTTCGGTAGAATTTTCCAAAAGGGCCTAAAATGAATAAGAAGGGCCTCGGGGCTTTTGAAATGAAAAAGGGCCCAAAAAAGCCCTGAAAGCCTCCAAATATCATCCCTGGTTCGAACCCCAAATTGGTCAAAAACAAATTTTTTTTTTTGTTATTAAGATATTTTTTTTAAAGATTTGGCTTTTCAAAAGTTCCAAATTATTTTTTTTATCATTTTTTGACCAACTTTTTTTCGGCTTCGTTATACATTCGTCAAAACCGAAAAAGCAATTCGTTGAAAAGTCGCCAAAACTATGAAAAAGCAATTCGTTAACGAGTCGCCAAAACTAAAAAAAGCAATTCGATAACTTGTCGCCAAAACAACAAAAAGCAATTTGTTAATGAAAACTTATTCATATGAAAATCTTGAGCAAATTATAAGTGGAAATTATTTATATAAAGAATAATCACGAAATAACATAACAGAAGATAAAATATTTCACAAAATTTTTTCATATAAAAATTTATAAAAATTTATATTTAAGTCTTTTTTCACCTAAAATTAAAAAAAAAACATAAAATTTAAAAAACAAATATTCGCTTAAATGACGTATTGATAATAGAAAGTTAATAAAAAATACTTTTTTTTAAACAATTTTTATATTGGAAAGTCGAAAAAAATTGTTTTTTTTTTTTGTTTCAAAACATCTTAAATGGAAAGTCATGATTTTAATCGGTTCTTTCTTTAATCATCAAGCCAACCTCTGATGAAGTCGGTATGAAACTATTCAAAAACTTTAAAAAAACTATTCACAAGCGATTCGTTATCGAATCACCCCTCGCCACAATGCTTATTGGGAAGTGAGCTAAAAGAGCTAATTGAGCTATTGGACTTACAACGCTGGTTTAAAGGTGGTTTAAAGTTACGTAACCTCTAAAATGAGATTATGAGTAAGGCTGATAGATTATAAAATTGTAGTTGAGTACAAACCTATGTTTAAACATTTGTTTTTATTTTTATTTCGTGTTTTATAGGTGAAGAGTGTGATTTTGTCAATTTAGAAGTTAATATTTAAAAAAGCACTTTATTTCAGCTTGCGCAAAGTGCAAGCAAATCTAAAAGCATTTTTTGAAAGTCGAAAGACCATATTTAACTAATCATATACTAATCTAATCATTATCATAAGCATATGTTAAAAAATATCAGAAACTCATAACATTACAGATTTTGGTTCTTATACCTCTATTAACTTCAAGTATCGTCAATTATGCAAGCAATCCTTCGATATTTATCAAATTAAAGTTAAGTTTAACATCAGTCTGATGCTTAATCATTCTGGAACTTTGTCAACACAAAACGGAACATTGATTCATATCCAATTTTTTGAAATATTAAACTGTTGAGTCGGATAGCGAGAAAAGCATTTGCAATTTTTTCGCTGACTTTTTCAAAGCGACCTATTTATCATCAATCAATGATAATGTAAGCTATCTATTTAGTGTTCATTCTGAGGATATTTGTCTCCCAATAATTGATACCAGCAAGGTTTTATCATACTTGAAAGCTCTTAAAACGCCATTATAAAAGTGGCCCCGACAATATACCGGCATGTATATAAAAATATTGCTGTGATGAATTAGTAACTCCTATCACTTTTCCTTTTTCTTCTTCATTACAATCCTGCTATTTTCCAGTTGCATGAAAGTCTTCTTTTATTATTCCGTTGCACAAGTCTGGTAACAGGTCTTTATTTGATAACTATGGTGGAATGCCTAAGAAAAGCCTAAGCTTTTCGAGGCAATCATTATATCACAATCATCACATAGTATTAAATCTTTATTGTCTCCATTCCAACATGGATTCGTTTCTGGAAAATCCACGGTTACTTACTAACCTACTTAAATTTACTTTCAAAACTATTGAGAATTTGGGAAAAGGCTTACAGACTGATGTTATATAAATAGATTTTAGCAAAGCTTTTGATGTTAATCATAAACTCTTACAGCCTTAGGTTGCGAACATAGTGAACGCTGATTCATACAGGTAGGCAGATCAGATCAGAAAACACATTAGAGCAATAGAGATGCATGACTTGGTTTCTTTATTGCTCCACTGTGAAAATCTGATCTGATTTGCGTGCCTGTCTGAACCGGCGTTCACTATGTTCGCAACCTTATTCAATACATTTTCTTAAACAATCGTTCAAAGCTTGTTTAATTACGCACTGTTTAAGGCTTTATGCATCCTCTACGAAACCTTGCTTAATTTGTTATTCAAAAATATTTTTTTATTCATTGCTTAATTTTGTAAGGTTTGTGTCAATTGTATCGAAAATCTTTTACAAAAATTAAGAATTCTTGTACATTTGCCAATCTGTTACTGAGAAAAGTACTACAAAGGCCGGAAAAAGTACTATCATAGAATTTATCTATGATAAATTGTCATAAACATCAACCTTAATCGAAAAGATGACAAACAATTTTAGGTTAAATTAACGCAGCCTTTAAACTCAAATTTAAGTTACGCAGATCTTAAACAAGCCGGAAAAACCTTTATGAATAACGATGTGTTGTTAACTATTTTAAAGTTACGCAGCCTCTAAAATAAGATTATGAATAAGGCAGTTAGTCTTAAAGTTATCTCTTGCTGGATTTCCCACAAGACTTGTCAGATGGATTGAATCTTATTTAAGCAATTTCTGGTGTACCTCAAGGAAGCCACCTCAGGCCTCTTCTCCTTTTACTGTATATAAATGATTTGCCATCTGTCATAAAGCATTCGAGTATTTTAATGTATGCAGACGACGTGAAACTTGTCCTTCCTTTTAAAAATGGTAATGATGCCGTTCTCTTGCAAAATGACATCGACCATCTTTATAGCTGGTGCAACATGAATCATATGAACCTTAACATGAAGAAATGCAAGCACATGGATACTGAACTTCGCTTCCATATCCATATCAATATAATTATAAATCAAGCAAATAGTACTTTAGGTTTAACTAAACGATGGGCAAAAGAGTTTAATGATCCCTATATAAAAAAAAACTTTATTCACCTCTCTAGTGCGACCTATTTTAGATATGTTTCAATTGTTTGGTGCCCTCGATACAGTTGTTACATTGACGACATTGAATCAGTTTAGAAAAAGTTTTCTCTGTTCTGCTTAAGCCAACTTTACTGCATTTCTTATTATGAAATACCACCTTATGAATATCGACTGCAGTTTTTAAATCTTCCTACTTTAAACAATCGGAGTATATGCTAAATGTTACTTGGATTTTAAAACTTTTACATGGCAACGTAGACAATCCATATCTACAGTACCGCCACTGATCTGAATCATGCCTTCCAATGCATACTTGTTATTTTCCTGCGATGTTTGGCAACTCTTTATGCAATCAAGCTGTATAGTAGACCGGATCGCTTTTGTATGGAGAAAAAAAAAGTCAGCCGTACACCGTCTCAAAAGTTAAAGGAACTCATAAAACGATTTCTGTATACTTTTTTTCAAATCTGAGAAAATTCCACAGAGCGTTTTTGATTCTACTGAAGGTCCTTATTAGTAAAAAAACATGTTTTTTGCTTATAACTTTTTATTTTTCACAGAACATATACCCAAATATGCTAAAAAAATAAACTTCTTACCCCTGCTAACATTTTGGCATAAAATTTTTTAAAATGATGTATTATTATAACTCTTATTGACCTTAAAAAGTCGAATTTTATGCTATTTTTAAAAACATATTTTGTTAAAAACGCTGTAAAAAACACATTTTTCATTGGATTAACGTGAAATTAATCTAGTTGGAAAGGTTCTAAGTTTAATTTTTTTATATATTTGTATTTGTATTTGTATTTGTATTTATTGATTCAATTATTAGTACAGTAAGATCTAATAAAGTCTTTTGGCGTACAACAATTTTAAAAATTTAACAATTTAAAAAATTTAAAATTTAAAGAATTAATAATCAACTTTTAATTTAAATTATGGCTTAAAACTAACAATGAAAAAAAAAGTAGCAAAATTTAAAAAATTAATAATCAACTTTTAATTTAAATTATGGCTTAAAGCTAACAATGAAAAATGTAGCAAAACATAGTAATTAGAGATAAAAAAAAAAAAAAATTTGCATTACATTTTAATTAACAAAATTAACTTAACTAAAAGAAAGAAGGAGTAATTAAAAATGAAGCAGAAGAGAGAAGGAAGAGATTTAAAGGTTAGAGAAGTATGTTGTAATTGATAGCTTAAATTTGTTCGTGCTGACAAGACTTTTAATGTTTGAAGGAAGCGAGTTCCAGAGCTTGATGGCGTTGATGAAAAAGAGCCTCTCGGACTGTAAACAAGTGTATCTTGGTATTATCAAGTTGGAAGTTCTGTTCGATGCACTGAATCGGAGTTTATCGAAAAGGTATGATGGAGTCTTATTGATTATCAACTTGTGCAGTAATATGCAGTTTCTTACGTTTAAGTATCCAATTAAACTGCAGCCTAAAATTTCCTTACTTTTGACAGATACATGGTCAAAACGTCTTAAGTCAAATATATATCTAGTCAAATCATTAAACGCAACACGAACTTTGTGCTCAGAATGGGAGTCCAATTTACTATAAACTAGCTCGGAGTAAGTTATTATGGGCAAAATAAGTTGAATAACAAGTCTTTTTTTTGTCAATATATATCAAATTCAATTTTTGTCAAATATATCGATTTGATTGATTAGCTACGAGCGTTTAAGGTATATCTATATAAAGGTGGGTCACCCCTTATGAAAAAAAAACGCAAAAAGGACCACCCCTCATTTGAAAGCTAATACGAGGGGTGCCTTTTATATTTCGGGATTAGAGAACAAAAACAAATATTAATCATCGAAAATCACTTTATTGTTTTTCAAAATATTCTCCATTAAGATCTATACACTTTTGCATGCGTTTGAACCAATTGTCGAAGCACTTTTGCCACTCTGATTGAGGTATCTCCAAAACATGCATTCTGAATGCCGCAACCGCTTCTTCGGGCGTCGAAAATCGTTGTCCACGCAGTTTATTCTTCACGGTTGGGAATAAAAAGAAGTCATTCGGTGCCAAGTCAGGACTATACGGCGGATGACCCATCAAATCGATGTTTTGGGTGCTCAAAAATGCAGTTGTTTGAGCCGATGTGTGAGAGCTCGCATTGTCGTGGTGAAGAGTGATCCGTCTTCGGCGGTTGGTTTTCCTGATTTCTTGGAAGACAACTGGCAAACAAATGGTTGTGTACCACTCAGAGTTGACTGTTCTGCGTTGTTTTAGTGGTACGGTTGCGACATGTCCATATTTTCCGAAAAAACAGGCGACCATTTGCTTGGAAGTGCTTCGTGCGCGAACAACTTTTGTTGGATTTGGCTCATCTTGAAACACCCATACAGTCGACTGCTGTTTACTTTCGGGCTCATACGCGTAAATCCACGATTCATCACCTGTCACGATGTCATAGACGTGTTTCGAAGCACCGCGATCGTATTTTTTGAGCATTTCCTTCGACCAATCGACACGAGCCTTTTTTTGAGCGATTGACATATTGTGTGGGATCCAACGCGAACAAATTTTTTTGACAGTCAAATGTTTATGCAATATTGAATGTATGCTGGTCCCACTTATGCCTAAGATTGCCTCAATCTCACGATAGGTAACATGACGATCTTGCAATATCAGTTCGCGCACAGCATCAATGGTTTTCGGACGACCTTCACGAAATTCGTCTTGGAGTGAACTACGACCACGATTGAATTCACCATACCATCGATAAACACTGGTCCTTGATGGAGCTTCATCGCCAAAAATTGAATTAAGTTCATCCATGCACTGTTGCTGTGTTAATTCACGTCGAAAGTTGTAAAAAATAATCGCACGAAAATGTTCACGATTTAATTCCATTTTTAGACCGAGATGAATCTTTTAAGTTACTATAAACAACACAAATAGCGCTCGTATGTCAAAACGTTCTGAGTACGTATAAGCCAACAAATGTCAAACTTTGCGATAGAGCTTTCAGTTGACAGATTGCAACACCAGGATTGCCAAATCCCGAAATATAAAAGGCACCCTACGTATAAAGAGGGGTTTAGTACTATAAAAATTAATTTTTTATGTGGACGCAAAATGTGGCCGAAATGGTTTTTTTAAATAACTTCACAATTTCTTAACCGATCGTAAAGAAAGTATGTCGTTTAATAAGTCTCAATAAGGAACAACTTAATATCAAACAACTATTTTGCAGCTTTTCCTTGCCACTCGCAGAATACTGAACGCTACGTAAAAGCTGTAAGTCAGTCCTGCAAGGCGGTTATGAATAAAAATCGCTTAGGACATATTTTTGCCGCTTTAAACTCTCGTGAAAAGTACACGAAGTTGGAATCAGGTCAAAATTTATTATAATAACAATAAAGACTTTTTTACAACAATTTTAGCAAAAAGTGTTTCTAGAAATAGAAAAAAATTTCATTTTTAGAGGTCAATAAGAGAAATAAAAGGTAATATATAATTTTAAAAATGTTATATGGCAAAATTTTATGAACAAGAAATTAATTTGTTTTTTTAGATTTCTAATGTCAATTTCTAACGTTTTACCATTTTCAAAAAAGTTTCTGGGTATAAGTGTAATGATTTTTCTTGTAAGGCTTTATTTTCTTAAAATATATAATGAAATTTTTTAGGGTAATAATATGAAATTAATATCTAAATATAACGCCTAGACCAACTTTGGAAAAATGTAAGCACGAACGTTTGTTCGTTGATTGTCGTTCGTTCGTTAGTAGAAAATAGATGTTTTTTGTATGGGAACTCAAAGAAGGGTGTGGATATGTTCGGAGAAAATGTTGAGGGGCAAAAAATAATAGGACCAGCTCATATACGTATATTTGACGCCTCTAGGAGTCCAGCTACGGCCGATATAAACTATTTTCGACATTTTTTGTTTTTTTTTTTTGTATGGGGACCCAAAGAAGGGTGGCATAGGGGGTTAGGTGTGTTTGGAGAAATGCTGAGGAGCAAAAATTAAATAAGTGATATCAGTGGCGTAGCTAAGACTTGCCAAAGGGGGGCTATCAATAAAATTTGAAATTATGTTTAAAAGTAAATAAGGAATTAATTTAAGCATGTTTTAATGCTTTTGCACTCCTAGCAAACTTTCATAAAGAAGTGAAATTATTAAATATTGCACTAAACAATTAAGTCAAGCCGCCTTGGCTTTTTGTATAGCTCAGCTTACTACAACTGTTTATAAAACAAATTTAAATTGTAAACTATAGCTGTAAACTATACCTGTCATGTTAAATTCTTAAGGGGAGGTTCTCATGAAACTCGACCAGGAAACTCAACTGTTTTTTTTCGATAATTTATAACGATAACGATTAACGATTGCATAAAAAAATGATCGAATAAGAAACGAACCCATCTTTTTCACAAAAATTGGGAGTAAATTATCAAGAGTATTTCACTAAAAATGAGTATCTCACATCAATCTTTTTGAAATTCACGCCTCTATTCCCTACCATACTGTAGTAAAAATATTTACCTCAGGCACCACCAGATGCGCTGTGGCGTTGAAATAACGGATAGCTAATAACTCGAAAAAATCGTTAACCAAATCTTACAACGCGTTTTCTGAAAAACTATGTTTCTAAACTGTTTTGCATGATATCTCAAGAACTACTTTATGGATTGACTTGGTTTTTTTTATTTCAAAGTAGATAAAATTTATTGGATCCTTTACCTAAATTCAAATAAATTCAAAATTTTAAAGACCAAAAAATTTAAAAAAAACGGTACTTAAAATTCAAATGTCCGCCATTTTTGTAATTTTCAACTATTCGTTGATATTATAGATATAAGCTCCAGTAAATATAATATAATTTCTAGAATTTTTTTGTTTTTTATTTTTGATGACATGATCGTGCTGTGCGATGGGTACCTTTTTTTCATGTTATGTTTGACGGCGTATTGACACTTTACATTACACTTTTATTCACCAAAACAAATATTTTCCTATAGTTTAAGAATCAATAAATAACTGCCAAAAACTCAAGGGGTTCATTAACTTCCTCTATGAAAAAAAAAAATCAGCAACATGGCCGCATTTTTCGAGCTCTAGATTAGACCTTGGGTCTCATGCATTAAAGTGAGAAACTACTTTTTACTCGATTTTTTGAGCAATTACTCGTTGTCATAAGCATAAAAAATCTTTTACTCGTTAGTAAGATCTCGTTCATTAAGATGGATTCAAGGCCTAAGAAACTTCTTTAAACGAAAGCTCTTTGTGAGTAAGTTCTCAAAAGGATATGCATAATCTTGAGATGCAGCTCCCTTGCTTGAGAACTTTCTCGTTATATGTTGAGTCACCTATTCAGTGAACTCAAAATTTTTAGAGTAGTAAAGATCGCCGAATACTATTGGGAAAATAGTCCCATACAACTCGTTAGTTCCCGAAAATATTTATTCTCTCGTATCGATTCTAATTAAAAACGGTAGAACCACAAATTACCAGCCTACCAAAACTCATGAATTTGTTTTTTGATTTAATAATAATTTTGAATTAAATAATATCCTAATTAGTCTTGAAGAAGTTTTTGTTATATTTACATAAAAAAAAAATCCTAAACTTCATTTAAAGAACCATGCCCTGATATCTCCAAAACTGGTCATTGGTCATTTTTCATTGCATTATCTGCTAGTTTAGTAATGAGTGAATATGAAAATGAATATGTTTGTTGGAAAATTTTTTCATTTTACCCAAAAATTGGCATTATTGAGTCCACAAAATGTTAGTCTATCAGCCATGGTTGCGGTCGATTTGTTATTTATCAATCCAATATATTGGACAAGCAAATATTAGTCTAACTTCATTATTTTGTTTTAATCTGTTGCAGTACAAGCAAATCTAAGTTTTCTTTTTCTCAAACACACAGTTGTAATTGCGCATCACCTTTTTTAGCTTAATTTCCGATATTTTTCTTCCACGCCAATTTTTTGATACTCAATGGAAACAAATTACAATATGACCCAACAATTTATTGTTATTTAATTATTAAAAAGTAAATTTGATGAAGTTGGAAACAGCCTCATCCAATCAAAATTTCTAAGCCCTTGAACTGATCGAAATACAAATTCATGTCATAAACAAAAAAAGTTTTACACATTCAGCTTTATTTATTTCGTTATATCTTCTGGATGAAAACAAACTTTTAGCCAAAACTTTACAAGAAAAAATTTGTTTAAAACATTTTTTTATAATATTCTCCACTCCTTCATGACTTTCTTCAACTTTTTAACGAAATTACATTATAGAAACGTATTGAAATTTAAGTTTAAAGAAGTTTATCTCTTCTATTTCTAGGCAAAAAACAAAATGAGCTTTACCTCGTGCAAATTACATTTCAAACTTAAGAAGAGCTTTGAGATCGACCTCACTTATGTTGAGGTAATTTTTCATATGCTTGTTCTATTTTTTATGCATACAGTTCTGAGTCCGAGACTGAGAAAATTTTTGTAACTCACTGCTTGAGTTTGATCTCGCCAGATAAATCTCCGAGAACTATCTCATTTTTATGCATGAGACCCCTTATGTAGGTCTTTATTCGCTTCATACACGAAAAGGTGCGCTCAGACGTACTTGTTGACACTGGTTGCGTTGCTAAAATTTTTAGCAATGTATTTATATTTGGAAAACGTCTGTTGGACACATATCCATCAATAGAATTTTTTGGTAACACGCCCTTACGGCTAATATGGTAAACTGTTTCCACGGTCTCACTTCAGTAACAGCTGTTGATGGTGGGCAGTCAAGAAACTCCTCGTAAAACTCTAAGGTGGATTTTAAATTATTTTCTAAAGAGCCATCATTAAAAAGTGCCTGAAATCCAGTCAGTATTTTTCTATGGTTTGTGAATCTTTCCTTCAACTCCATTATACTAAAATCTAGAAACTCATGAAACAGTTTAACACGGAAATATTTTTCTATTGGCAGGCCGTCATGTTTCTGAGTTCTTGTAAGTCTTACAGTTATATAAAGGCTTTCTGCCAGCGGCTTTGCTTCTATGAAAATTTTTTTTAAAAGTTTCTTCATTCTCGCGAATTTTTTTTAATTTTAGAAATATCCTCCTAATTCAAACTGCGTCGAAATTTTTGTCAATATCCTATTTTTAAAAAAGTCAATTTTGGCCAAGCACCTCATACAAGCGGCCCCTGTGTGTGTCGTTCAATTTTTTCCTTCGTAATCTTCTTTATTATTGTTTTCATTTAACATTAAACATTTAAAATTTAGGTAATTGGTATCACGTGCCAAATTGCCAACATAATTTAAACAGCTTTTGGTGCACCACCTAAAGCTCAACAAAACATTTGTACCACAGTTGTACAAACATTTTGGTGACCCCGACATTTCGGCTACATTGTGACCCAAGGAATCCATGGCTACTTTCAACGATTTTCTGAAGACCCAACAGGGTACGGGTGCTGAAATCCAGCGACTCATAGTCAACTTTAAAAAGGACTCAGCAAGCAGAAAGACTACAGCTGCATATTTTATTGAGCGGCTTCAGTGTCTTCGCACAGCATGGGACCAGTTCGAGGAGATGGACACAAAGCTCCGTACACTCATTGATCAGCCAATGGATCATGAGTACTTCTCGACTGGTTACTATAACCAAATTACTGATCTTACAAATGACTACATCAAATTATTCGAAGCTGAAATACAAAGGTTAGAAGCATTATCCATACCAGACACAAGGAATCAAAATCCAGCAACAGTCAAGCCTTTGCAACCGGCTAGTCAAAAACAATCAATTCTTAATCATCAAGAGCAGTCCTCTTCCTTGAAAGTCATCAACGACCCTCAATTCGGTTTATGGTGTAGGAAGCAAAAGGCTATGATAACTTCATTGGAGCGCTTATTCGCAGGCAAGTCTAAAGAGGAAGCCCCAGCTCAGTGCCTGATAGTATTGAATAATCTATGGAGCAAGATTGAAGAAGCCCATTTTCAAATTTGGGCTATATGTGAAGACCCAGAGGCGGAAGGATATGACATGCTGTCATATACGGAACTGGAAACCAGAGTTATACTGCTAAAAGAAGAATTGTCAAGACAAAGGTGTAATCCGCAAGCAAATCAATACACATCGATACAACTTCCAAAGATGTCAGTTCCGAAATTTGACGGTGACTACTTGAAGTGGCAGACCTTTTCAGACGTCTTCACACGGATGATTCATCATCAACCTATTCCACAAATTCAAAAAATGTGGTATTTGAAAACGAATGTTTCTGGCGAAGCAGAACGAGCAATTAGACATTTGGAATTGACAGAAGACAACTATGAAATAGCATGGGCAGCATTAAAAGATCGGTTTAATAATAAAAGGGTTCTAACTTCAGCCATTATACAACGATTACTATCCCTGCCGAATCTCACATCAGAAGCCAAACTCATAAGAAACTTTCATGATACCATTCACGAAAGTTTGGCTGCTTTTAAAAATCTGGAAATCGACACATCCAACTGGGACCCCCTGCTACTTCATATCTTGATAAAGAAATTGGATAATCAAAGTCACATGTTGTACGAACAGGCGCTGCAAGATCCCAGAGAGTTGCAGACAATAGCGAAATTTCTAACGTTTCTCAAGAATCGCTTCCAGGCCTTGGAAGCAATGGGAAGAAGTAACAAACATCAAAAATTACCAGCAACAAAAGAAAATTATAAGTTGGCATTATCGACAGTATCATCAATTTCATGCAAACTTTGCAATGAAAAGGGCCACCCGCTTTTTTACTGTGAAAAATTTAAAGCTCAAATGACTCCATCAGAGCGCCTTAAGTGGTTTCAATCACAAGAGCTTTGTGTTAATTGCTTCAAATCAGATCATAAAACAAAAAATTGTAAGCAAGGATCTTGCAAAAAATGTAATAAAAGACACAATACTTTATTGCATTTGGAGCAAAGCAAACCAACACAACAATCTATAAAATCATCAGTAGCGGCGTCGACTTCACAGACTTCCAAAGAAGCGACTTCGGTTGTTATTTCAACTACAAACAGCCAAAGTCATTCAGCAAAACAAAGTTATGTACTTCTAGCAACAGCTAAAGTAAAAATCGTGGCGAATAACGGGCAGACATGTGAAGTTCGTGCTGTGCTTGACTCGGGATCGCAGGTCAACTTAGTTACACAAAGGCTTATTAACAGACTATCATTATCTACAACAAATTCAACACTGTCAATAGAAGGAGTTGGATCCCGAACCAAATTATCAACCTCCCGTGTCAATGTTGGTTTAGAAACACGATTTGGAGACTTTTGCACAAGGTTAGAGGCCTTTGTTCTACCAAAAATAATCCCAGCTCAGCCATCACAAGAAATAAATGTAAAGGACTGGAATATTCCGGAGAACATAGAACTAGCAGATCCCCAATTTTTTAAGCCTGAAAACATTGATGTCCTTATTGGAGCAGAATTTTATCATGAATTTCTACGTCCAAACCAGTTAAAATTGGGAAACGGCTAACCTTTACTACAAAATACTATTTTGGGATGGATATTTATTGGAAAGTCTAAAATTGAAATAACTGAAAATGCAACATGTGCCATATTTGCAGATGAAAAAGAAAGGTTGGGCGAAATTTTAGAAAGATTTTGGAAACTCGATAACTTCAATGAAGAAACAAAAGGTTTAACAGCAGCTGAATCACTGTGTGAGACTCATTTTGCAAACACCGTATCCAGAAATCAACAAGGGAGATTTGTCGTTCGACTTCCTTTTTCTGACACACCATCATCTTTGGGAGATTCTCGACACCAAGCTGAACGACGTTTTAAACTAATGGAGAAAAGACTTAAAAACAATCCTACAATTCGAGCAGAATACGTAAAATGTATGCAAGAATATGAAGCTTTAGGACACATGCAGAAGATCCAAAATCAATACATTCCGTCAACAAATTACTTTATTCCTCACCACTATGTTGAAAAGCCGGATAGTAGTACAACCAAGCTACGAGTCGTGTTTGACGCTTCAGCAAAAACATCAACTGGGCTGTCACTTAACGATATCTTACAAAAGGGTCCAACTGTTCAAAGCGAATTATTCACTATATTGCTTCGATTTAGATCTCATCGTTTTGTTTTTACTGCCGATATTGAAAAAATGTATCGACAAATTCTGGTGCATGCAGACGATACAGCGCAGCAACTTATAGTCTGGAGAAAAGATGATTCTGAAGATCTACAGTACTACCGCTTACAAACTGTTACTTACGGTACGACGTCGGCACCTTATATGGCAACAAAATGTCTACAGCACCTAGCAGTACAGAATATGACCAGATATCCATATGGAGCCCAAACAATCCGTGATGATTTCTATGTTGATGACTGTTTGAGCGGCGCAAACGACATTGCAACGGCCTTAGAAACTCAACAACAAATTACAACTATACTGCAGGGAGCTGGATTCAAATTACGAAAATGGTGTTCAAATCATCCTCGACTTCTAGCTGGCATACCGCGTGAAGACCAAGAAATTAATCTTGACCTAGATGATGACGCAAATCAAACTATTAAAACATTGGGACTCATTTGGCGTCCAAATTCAGACGAATTGTGTGGAAAGACACAAATAAGTCAAGTTAACCAACTCACCAAGAGAGCAGTAGCATCAGATTTGGCACGAATCTTTGACCCACTGGGAATTTTCGGACCAGTCACGGTAAAAGCAAAAATTTTTATGCAGAAGCTTTGGGAGCTAAAACTACCATGGGCAATGGTAGTGCAATGGACACAGTTCAGAATTGATCTATTGACACTCAACACTCTAAGAACATCTAGACACATATTTAACAGCCAAGTCCCTGAAAACATGCAAATGCACACTTTTGTTGATGCATCTGAACAAGCATATGGAGCAGCTGTCTACATAAGAGCTACCTACAAAGATAGCACTATAACCACGCGATTATTATGTGCTAAATCAAAGGTTGCACCAATGAAAAAATTAACAATACCTCGACTAGAACTATCGGCTGCTGTACTTGGTGCAAATCTCACCAATCGTGTAAAAAAGGATTTAAAATATACCAACATTTCATCATTCCTCTGGTCAGACTCAGAAATTGTACTTTCATGGATTCAATCTCAATCTTCCACCCTTCACACTTTTGTGGCAAATCGAATCAGCCAGATACATCAAATGACGACATCAGAACAATGGCATCATGTTGCATCAAAAGACAATCCAGCTGATGTTTTATCACAGTGGTTTTATGGACCTTTTTTCCTGTATGGAAGCGAACAGTGGGGGAAGAAACCAGCATCAAAAATATCCGAAGTTCCTAATGACATCGAAAGAAGAACCAAGGCTGTTACAATCACACATCAATGGAGTGATCTAGAAACATTAATTAATAAAATCGATCACCGAAATTCATTTCGATTTCTTCTACATACCGTTGGATATTTACGACGCCCTTTTAATCGTCAAAAGCCAGAATATTTAGCTCTTTCATCAGCAGAATTACGATCAGCTTTACTAACAATAGTAAAAACAATTCAAGCATCAGAATTCAGTGAAGAAATTAAGGACCTTACGAAATTTAAAGCTGTTCAGAACTCCAGTTCATTGGGAAACTTGGCACCATTTTTTGACGCATTTGGTATTTTGCGTGTTGGTGGACGCATTGAATCATCATTACTGCCATACGATGCAAAACATCCCATGGTACTGCCCTACAACGACACATTATGCAAATTAATTTTCCAAATGAAGCACGAAGAAAACAAACATTGTGGATCCCAAGCATTTTTAAATATAATGCGTCAAAACTTCTGGCCCCTTAAAGGAAAAATTACGGCTCGAAACATAATTCACACTTGTATACAATGTTCAAAAGCAAAGCCTAAGCTATTTGGACAGTTCATGGGCGCCTTGCCCAGCGATAGAGTTAAACAATCGCGGCCATTTTTAAATTCTGGAGTGGATTACTGTGGCCCTTTCTGGGTCCATTACAAAATTAGAGGAAAAAGGCCAACAAAAGCCTACTTAGCCATATTTTGCTGTTTTTCAACAAAAGCGGTGCATTTGGAGTTGGTTAGTGACCTTACAACGAATGGTTTTATTGGAGCACTCAGTCGTTTTATCAGTAGACGAGGTCGCTGTCAAAATCTTTATTGCGACAATGCAACTAATTTCGTTGGTGCAAAAGGACAGTTAGCTGAACTTGAAGATGCAATTCATTCACAGAAGTCACGGGAAGATATCATCCGCTACAGCAGCGACAAGGGTATTCAATTTCAATTCATTCCTCCAAGAGCTACACACTTTGGTGGACTATGGGAGGCGGCTGTCAAATCAGCAAAACATCTGCTAATCAGGAGCGTTTTGACCTCATCACTCACCTATGAGGAGCTCATAGTCGTGATCGGAATAGAAGCCATCTTAAACTCACGACCACTGACACCTATTTCCACAGACCCCAACGATTTGACAGCGCTTACGCCAGGACATTTTTTGATTGGAGAACCACTTACGGCTCCAGTTGACCTACTCGCTCAGCAGCTGACTTCAAGCCCACTTACTCACTGTCTAGAAGTGAGAAGTGAGACACTGAAAGAAGTGTCTAGAGTAAAACATGGATTTTGGACACGGTGGTCTAAAAAATATCTGAATCAACTTCAACAACGTAGCAAATGGATGAAAAGGAAAGAATGGAAAGAAAAGGTCAATTTGAAAGAAGGTGCAATGGTCATAATTAAAGATGATAATTTGCCAATTATGAAATGGCCAATTGGGCGCGTGATAAAAACCTTTTCAGGAAATGATGGTTTAATTCGCGTTGCACAAATAAAAACATCTCAAGGAACTTATAAACGACCTATCCATCTGCTTGCACCATTGCAAACAATTGCATCAACATCTCAAGATCCTCAAGACCCTGAACCACAATTAGAAACTTCAAACTCACTTAAAGTCAGCATACCTTTAAATTGTTTGCGAAAGGCAGAAACACTCACTGACCAAAATGGACCAAAGAAAATTAGTCGCATAGAACCCAATCTATTAATAACTATATTAGCACTCATATTGCTACCACTGGCGCTTTGCTCACCAATTAGCCAGCAAAGGTTCCCGAATAAGCCAGGAATATACTTCGAAGGAATTGGCACTGTGAATCGCATAGTCGGAGAATGGAAAGTTATTATCTACTATGATCTTGTACCCATACAAAGGGAGCTGGAAATTCTTCGAAACAGCACCGCAGTTCTTGAACACCTTTGTTCACTGCTTGAGCAAAAAACAATGTGTTTAGAACTAGCAAAACAATTCAACAACATTAACCTTGAGTTACAAACTGATGAGAAGATCATGAGACGACGCAAAACTAGAGGGGCAATCAACATCGTTGGAAATCTGGCTAACAAACTTTTCGGCGTCCTAGACTCAGAATATGCGGAAAATATTTCAAAAACGATTAATCAGATAAATAGCAACGAAGAGATCTTGTCACACATGATTCAAAACCAGACATCAGTCATCGATTCTACTTTAAACATAGTAACCAAGGAGACAGAAACCATCGCGCTAAGAATAAACAAATTACAGGAAGAGGCAAACAATATCTCTAAAACATTCAACGATGTAGAAAAACGCATTGACCTCGTGGAGATTTATATATCAACAGTAACTCAACTTTCATTAATGGCCTCAAAAGTTTTAAACATTGAAGCTGCTATTTTTGATGTATTAGCCGATACAAGACATGGCAGAATCAGCCCCATTCTAATAACACCACAGCAACTTCAAGAACAAATAATGAAAATAAAAGGGCATTTACCGCTTAACCTACGGCTTCCCTTTGATCAATATGATGTGATCGATTTATATGGACTAATATCTTCGCAGAGTGGCATCACACAGAACCATATCATATTTATTATACAATTACCATTGACTGATAATGAACAATTTGAGTTGTTCAATCTTATACCGATTCCTGTTATAACCAATAAAACAATGCTGAAAATACGACCGGAAACATCCGTACTAGCTGTCACACCACATAGAGATCAATATTTTACACTAACGGCTGCCGCACTTCAAGCTTGTGTCACCATTAAACAAACGACAAACAATATTCTGTGTTTGAATAACCAAGTAAAATATCATCAAGGAGCACATGCGTATTCCTGCGAAATCAACATGCTCAAAAATAAAACCGACTCAACTTGCATATTGGAAGAAATCAAAACCGATATTAGTTGGCAACCATTACAACATACAAATCAATGGATTTTTGGATCAAAATTTACAACACAAATTACTGCAGTTTGTAATGGCGTCACGGAACTATTAGAACTGCAAAGATCGAATTTGCTGACTCTACACGATGATTGCATATTTAAACACCATACTGCAACCATCCAGGCTCGTCAATCATTCACAGGTACACTTTATGCATCGCACATTGCATTTAGCGAACTGTTAGTTACCAACGCTTCCGAAGCACGGATAATTTACAACGACTCACCTTTGGAACTTAGCAATGACTTACAACAATTAAAACAACTTCACGAAAACATCAAGAAGAATAAAATCATTGAATTGCCTCAACTGTTTCAAAACGCTAATACTCATCACAACGTAACAAGCTATTCAGCCTTACTGCTTATTACCTTCACCATCATTTGGTGTATTTGGAAAATGAGACAAATGAAGCATACTCCGGTACACCGGCCAGACAACGCACCCATCCCAGCACCAAGATTTGTTATCGATCCTCAACTTGTGCAATCACCAACAATTTAATTTGCAATTAAAAATTTTTTTTTTAATTCATATTAAAAATTTTTGAAATTATGTTTTAAAATTGAAAAAAATATATATATTTTTTTTTTATTAAAATTTTTTAGCTTCCCTTTCAAACTAACTTCAAATTCAAACTAAATTCAAATATTGTGCAACAGTGAAAAATGCATCATAACATCTTAAAACAGTTCAGGCGGGCAAGATGTTTAGGTACAAACATACATATTTCATTGCATTGCTTTGTTTAAAATAAAAGCAAAGCAATGCAATGTAAAACAATAATAAATGACAAACAAAGTTATGCTTGCATACATATTGCGTTGATGCGCTTTATGAAAATAAAGCAAAGTCAGCATAGTATGGCCTTGGCATAACAACAAGCCAAGACAAATGCAAACAACAAAAATTAAAGCTCTGCTAATAAATCGTTGACCGACGGATATGCGTCGGTCAGCGACTGCATTTTTTAATGTTAATGCAATTTTCAATATTTCAATATTTTAAATTAAATTTTATTATTTTCAAATTTGTTAATTTAGCTATATTTTATGTATATAAGCAAGTAAAAATCAATCAATAAATTCAGTTTTTATTCTATAACTAAACTCAACAAGTGTTTTCATTTAACATTAAACATTTAAAATTTAGGTAATTGGTATCACGTGCCAAATTGCTTTTGGTGTACCACCTAAAGCTGTTTAAATTATGTTGGCAATTTGGCACGTGATACCAAATTGCTTTTGGTGTACCACCTAAAGCTATTTAAATTATGTTGGCAATTTGACACGTGATACCAATTACCTAAATTTTAAATGTTTAATGTTAAATGAAAACACTTGTTGAGTTTAGTTATAGAATAAAAACTGAATTTATTGATTGATTTTTACTTGCTTATATACATAAAATATAGCTAAATTAACAAATTTGAAAATAATAAAATTTAATTTAAAATATTGAAATATTGAAAATTGCATTAACAGTAAAAAATGCAGTCGCTGACCGACGCATATCCGTCGGTCAACGATTTATTAGCAGAGCTTTAATTTTTGTTGTTTGCATTTGTCTTGGCTTGTTGTTATGCCAAGGCCATACTATGCTGACTTTGCTTTATTTTCATAAAGCGCATCAACACAATATGTATGCAAGCATAACTTTGTCATTTATTATTGTTTTACATTGCATTGCTTTGCTTTTATTTTAAACAAAGCAATGCAATGAAATATGTATGTTTGTACCTAAACATCAACACTTAAAAGTAAAAATTATTCCATTTTTTACAGATTTATTTATTTAAATTCAATATTATAATCTAATTTATATTTTTTTTTTATTTTTTGCACAACAATTCTATAAGTAAATACATAAATGTTAAGATTATGTTGCCATTGTTAAGATATTTTCTGTAATTAACAAAATTGTAAAGAATTTTAAATTTTCACCAGAATACGGAACATTAACAACTTGTTACTATTAACTATTTTGTTAATGTGGTGAGCTTTGTTAAGCTGGTAGAATAAGGCTATAAGCGACAATGTAATAACAATATTTATACTTCTACAGATTTCTTTAGTACTATAACTTTTATAACTTCAACAAATCAACTAATTTAACAATTTGAACAGTGATAAATGCATATGAATTTTTTATTTATATAGACTAAAAAAAATACTAAAATCTGGGAAAATATCCTTATTTTTAGGAAATTTTATTTCAACTTAGGAAAATGTATGACTTGAATTGAGGCCATAACTTACTTAGTATTAGTACATGTTTTTTTTTAGTGTACATATTCAGTTCCACAGTGATTAAGTAAAAATTCTTTCTTTAGTTTTTCGATTTAAATTGATTTGACATACATATTTATTTATTCAGCCAAACAAGGCCAACTTTACTTATGCTAAACAGGGCTATTTGTCTTAGTTTTTATTTATTTTTTTCTTCTTTTTTCTCCTTTCCTTGTTTTTGGCGATTGAAAGTTTTTTATTCGTTGCGGGCGTGATCCGCCCACATAGCTGACTTTTTTTTAAAAAATTTCAAAAAAAAAATAGACAAGGAAAAGGCGAACAAGAGAGGGGTTCTTTAATTATGTTAAATTATATAAAAAAAAATACGAAATGGCCATTTCAGCCCTTGAAAGGACTTTGACCGAGCTTCTTATGATCAATTGTTTTGTGTGTGTTGTGAAATGTTTGAACACAAATGATCGAGAACTGGACCTACATGTTTTTTTGCCGACTCCGAACGGCTTATGTTTTCAAGAAGCTTTTCATGTCAGTTTTTACTCTCTGAGGTTTGCCATTGTCTGCAGAGAGGTGGCTGCCGGACTGAAAAATTAATTCAATTGAAAAAACTTTCTGTGCCAAGTGGGCACATTCGAACCAGGGCTCTCTGGCGTATAGGCCACCCCGTATAGGCCACCCTCTACCCACTGCACCACCGCCGCCACATTTTAAATTAAATTATATAATTCAGATATAATAATATATATATAATTCAGATTTAAACATGAATGTGGAAGTGGCCGTGGGAGCGGGTGTCAGAGATAAGAGGATATTTACAGGACAACAGCTTTTTGGGACTATATAAACAATAATTTATTAGATTTTTTTTATTTATTTATTTCAGTCAATGAACACAATTCTTACAGACTATACAATGTATTGTGTTCTTACAGACTATACAAAATATAATTAATTATAATTAATAAACTAAACATTAATTAAATAAAAAAAAATAATACTTTAAAAGATTTAAGGGCCTACAGTTAAGTTAATCTTAAGGACTAATTAACAATTAAACATTTTTTTTTTGCCCTAAGACAAACGGTGGCAGTAATCTTGCCACTACAGATTCTTGAGAATTCAGGCAGAGAAAGTTAAGAAGCCAGAAGCGAAAGAGAATTAGATAGAGTTAAATTTGAAAAATTTAATGAATAAAAAATTGTTTATTTACTAAAATGCTTTCTTAGTATAATTTTTTATTTTACTAGCTTTACGTGAATTTTCAAAATTACGACTTCGCACCCGCAAATATTCCAGGTTAAGCACCAACGGTTAAGAACCACCGCCTTAAATTATTCAAATTTGTTGGTTTTGTTTTGTAAACTTCCTGTTTGCAATAACCCCATGAAAAAAAAAAAAAAATTGGGGAGACCTTGGGGGCCAACGAAATGTGGAGTAAAGGGCTGCATGAATGTGTTTGACACGATAAAGTGCATCGAGTATTTTATTGCCTTGTTCTCTATTTACTTTATTCTCTAAAGGGTAAGCAAACATAATACAGCATTCTCTCACAAAAAAGTGCTCACTCTACAGCATTTGTTAGCCTCTCACCAAGGTATGCACTTTCTCATTACTTCTAAATGCTCTATACTTTTTATACGATCAAATAGAGATAAACAAGTCAATGCAAAAAACAACGAGAACACCAAGCAAAACAAATATGTTATAGAGAAATAACTGCATCCGATGGGTTTTTATTAGCTCTGATATGAAGCAGAAAAATCTTAAAAACACAAAACAATAACAACATACATTGTTTGTTGACAATTTGTTGTTTTTCGTTAATTTTATATTCGCTTTTTTACTTATTCTTTTTCATTGTCTTATCATTTTCAAAATTAATAATAAAGTTACCAAGAACTCAGTTTCCAACACTGAGCATTTCAACACATTTCAATTTTACTTTATATGCTTGCTTTGATAAAGTGCTCGTTTTTTTTGTTTTCGTTGTGCTTTATGCTCATTTGTTCTTGCTCTCTATGTTGGTTATGTTTAAATACTGTTAAAGATGAGAGTTGAATAGACTGAGCATGCGAACCACAAACAAATGTCTTGCAAACATACCCGTGCAGCTCTTTAATGTGGAGCCCCTCGAAATCTGCTTATTTGGGAATTTTTTCTGCAATTCTGTCATAACAAACCTGGCACCATCTTGTGAAGCCACACAGAGTTGAAAGGCGTTCAAGCATCGGTCTCCGTAACAGTAAAACCGTTTTGTTCGAAAAAAAAGCCGCGAGAATGAACCTTGATTAAACTGGACTCCACACTGTGATGCAAAGCTCTAACTGTAGGTTAGAACCATTCCATACTGTACAATTTTGTTTACTAACATTGCCGCTTAGATCTAAATAGGCCTCGTCAGACTTTAAAGTGTAGTTCAAGATGTTTTCGTCCTCTTTCACCATTTGAATAATCCCTCGCAAAATTTCCAACGAATCGGCTACTCTGATGCGTTCAGTTTGCTTGTTATTTGAACTCTATTTGGGAATAAATTTACATCTTTATGCATAATTGTCTGCAGTGACTGTCTGCTGATACCGATTTGGCAGAAAAGGCCTTCTTGCGATTGTCATTATAGTCCATATGACTCCAAATGCGGCGCACAATCAAAATTCTTGCCGTATTGACTCAATCCTCCTTTTCTTAAATTTAAAAATCAATCTGTAAAATAAACAAATATATGAAACAGATTAGTTAATTAAAAGTTATTACGTTCTCTGTTTTTGGTAGCATCCCTTCATCAGCCACCGTGCATTATAGATTTTCTTAATAAAACGTCTATAAAATTTAATACGTTTTGTAATTCTCTAAGAATGAGACAAGAATATGAATGCTTAGAACAAAATAAAAGTAAAATAAACTTTTTTTTAAATATCGTGATTTACTTAAAATCAATGATGTTGTAGGAGGGTGCATCTCTGTATCTGGTGGCATGTTAAGTTTCTTTAAAATATAGGACCGATAGTCAGACGAACTACAATATGGCGGATTCAAGATGACGACTAAGCGTAAATTCACCACACTTGATTCTTAACACAAGAGAAATTTTAAAGGAATTTGAAATTGTTAGTATGGTACTACATTGGTTTGTTTTGGGGATATCTTAGTTTGGTAAATCTTTTATTGTGACCAGGGGCGGATCCAGGAAAATATTTCAGAACGATTTTAAAAATATTAGTGTACGCTATATATGTATTGTCGTTGAGCGTGCAATACCGCGTATTAGCCACTTGCACATACACACACACGGTATTAGTAAAATTCTACAGGAGTGCAGAAAAACTGCTTTCCTTTAACCTATTGAATGGATTTTCAACTAAACTAAAAACATTTATTGAAATTATATACTTGCTTTGTTCTGAAATCAGCATTTAATGGAAAATCCACCCTACATGAATTTAATCAAATTGAGTTAAAATTAAAATTTAAATTTTAGCCTTTTTACAATATAAGCGGTATTGCAAGTGGCTGATACGCTATAGCACGCCCAACGATGATATGCATAGTATATTTATAAAATATGTAATCAGTAAATCAAATCAACTGTTTTTTAGATTGTAAAATGATATTAATTTTTCTTGGCTTTTCGATATAATGCCGATTACATTTTCACACGTTTCTTCCATGTCACGATGCATGTTCAACAACGCCAACCCGTTCAATTGGTCCTCACTAGTTTTGCTTCGCAGATACGTTTTTAATCTGCGTAGAGTCTATGAAACTGTAAAAAAGCTTCGCTTCTCTCGTGTGTCAAACGACGCTGTGTTTTTTTTCAAGTTGTACACGGTATAAACGTGTACCCGGTATACATTTGGACAGTAGTAAAACCACTATATCTTCAAATCGTTAGTCCTACAAAAAAAAATGTTTAAGAGATACGTAAGAGATCTTGAGTTGATCTTCTTTATTAATTTAAATTTTTTGGAAACTAATTCACATTTTTAAAGGTCGCCACTACTATTTTTTGGCGTTTTGAAAACATGTTCGTATTGAGGCATTTATTTTCAATGCATTCTTAAAATGTTACATTGAAATATTAATGCTTACTATTTTAAACAAATTTTTCAAAAACTTTATACACAATTTTTTCATACAAACACTTTCAAACTAAAAGTGGGATTTTTAGTATATTTTGTACTTACTGTATTTTTTAATTTTTTCAGATTGTATACCTCCTACGGCTTTTCTTTAATCAAGGAATAAAAGAAATAAATAAAAATATTATAAATAAAAAATTATATAAATTTGAAGCATAAGTAAAAAATTATAAAATACTATAAGAGTACAAAAAATACTAAAACTAACATTTTTGATTTAAGATGAAAGTTTTTTTTATATTAAAATTGTGTAAGCAGTTTTTGAAAAATTCGTTTAAATTAGTAAGCATTAATTCTCAACACGACGATGCTTTAAAAACTCCAAAAAAATAGTCGTGCTGATCTTGACAAATGTGAATGAAATTTTAAGTGGTCAAAAAAATTTAAATTTTTCATTAATGTGTTGGTAAGAAACTGCACATTTATAAAATGTGAAATATGAAAAAGACCTCTTAAAAAAATCATGAACATTTTTTTGTATGGCTTAAAGTTTTGAAGATATAGTTATTTTCCTACATGTCCGAATGACAAATTTTGATTTTTTTTTTAAATATTCCACTGTGTAAAAATTGAAAAATAAAATTTAAATAAATATGATATTTCTATTTTTTAAGTACTATTGACGTACAAAATTTGAAAAAAATCGGTATTGTTATAATCACTTTTGAACAAAAACGTCCGATTTGATATGGAATCACCGATGTATGACTGTTTACAGCTCAGGACGCGATATCGCAAAGAACATAAAAAAACAGGAACAGAACTCAAGTGTGAATATTTAAAATAAATTACTAAAAATTCGACTTTTTTCGTTTTAGTACCCTTAGACCACATCATAAACACTAGTACATCACATTTAAATACAGGTTTTCCGAAAATTTCGGGGGAGGGGGTTTGAACCCCCAAAATTTCTCCTGAATCCGCGCCTGATTGTGACACATAAAGCATTGTTTCCTATTCTCACCATTTCAAAAATTTGTTTAATTACAATAGTAACTATTTTGGTAATTTTTCGTCCATTTATATATATTAGAAGAAAAAATGTTTAGTTATACTCAATATTTTCCAATATAAGGAATAATTTCCGATACCTTGAACTAAGAAAGCTGTTTTAGATTCCTAATAAGAACACAAATTAAAAAGATTTTGTTATGAGAGTTGATATGTACTTTATATGTATGATTTATACATAGAAAGTATTATCTAATTTTCTGTTAAATATTTATTTATAAAAATACTTAGATAAATATTTATAAAAAATAAAAAATTATTCTATGTTACTTATTTCTTCTGAAATCTTTCATATGAGCACTTAATTCGCAGACCAAAAATTGTTTCGTTAGCCCTGTGGTCTTAATTACAGGATTATGGGACAAGAGATCCGTGGTTAGACTAACTCAAAAGCATTTTCCATATTTTTTTTCTCTATTATTGATTTAATTCCACCTTGATTTTTTTTTATTCCTACGAATTTGGTGCTGGGGAGAATACAACATAAAAATGGGTAGCTGATTCCAAAATCATTGTCAGAATTTCAAAATTATGTGCATTTTTTACAATAGGGCTGCCACCTAATAATATGTATTTTTAAGAGTTTCAAGCATCATCTAACAGTTTTAGGGGGTCGCTGATTTTGAATCTGATCTCAGAATTTTAAAACTTAATGGCGGATGGAGTTGCCACCTACATTTTCTTATTTTTACGAACTACTTATTCAATTTCATTTCTAGGGGTTTCCGTTCAGTTTTCATGTTTTATAGCTTATTTTAAAGAAAAATCAAATAGAAAACGAACTGCGAACCAGATTTTTCAAAATTTACACTTATTCAAAAGTTATTTGGGTTTTTTGAAAAAATTAGCACTTTTATTCCATATAACTAAGTACTGGCATGTACCGATGCATGTCGGCACGGGTTTACGTGGTCCTAGGTACACCAAATTTTTTTTACATTTATTTCAACAACATACAAAAGAATTGAGGGGATACCACATAAAAAAAACAGCTTCGACTTTTTGGGAAACTCTAAGGTATCTATATATTAATACGCAAACAAAAAGTTTGTGAACCCTAATTTCCTGTGTTACATACACATATTCACATATTCTTATATTGAACATATTCACATAAAATTAATATCGATGGAAAGGTATTTTCGAGTAGATGTGCTCAATATAATTTTTATTCGAATATATTGTCGTTAAGAGAAGTTAAAAAGGGCAAATGTAAAAACCCTTTTTTCGTAATGGTATGAAGCCAATGGGATGGATGATGGGGGAACAATTAAACATCGTTGCTGTAGCATACACGAGCAATAGCAGAATGCGAAAGAGACGCAGACACTTCCAAAGAGCTGTGCATCGTTATTGTTGTTGGTGCCTTCTCTTAATTTCTCTCTCAACAAAATAAATTTGCCACCGCGTCAGCGTCAAAAAACTGTTAAACTGCTGCTTGCTTCATATAACACATGGAAAGACATTTATAATTGTTTATTTTGTTCAATACTTCAGTTCAGGCTATGGGTTGGTGCGTTCATTAAAAAAAAAACAAACCAATTTTGATATGGCCGGATTTCGGCCACAGGCGATACTAGTATATTTAAGTATGCCTTTCAAAGAGCAAGTGAGGGTTATTTTTCGTATTTTTGTCCGTGTATAAAAGGAGAGCGAGTTAGAGTTTTTCTTCGTTTTCTTTTATCTACTCTAATAAAAGTAATTTGCTGTGTCTGAGAAATAGCGATTGACAGTAAATTTTTTTCTTACTCATAAGTTCCCTATTTTCGCGTATTTTGTGCAACAAGACAATAATAATATTGGAAATTTCAATTTGAAAAATAAAAAAATAAATGATTTTTGTTACGTGTGTGGTCATTAAGAGTGTCCTTATTTCTAAAAATTGACTATTTTCAAATGGATTCCCCTAATTTTTTTTCGTTTTCTCATAAGAACTCATAGTGCAAAATTTGGAGCAAATCGGCCCATGTGAACTGGACCCAGTTTTGCCCGGAATCCAAAATTTTTCATTTATGGAACAAATTTCAAGTTCTGTCTTTTGATATGAAAAAAACCAGATTAGCTTAAATTTTAATGATTTCAATACATTATTGAATTGTTTATTCACCAAAAGTTTAAAAAAAGGAAAGCAAAACTAATTTTTATTATAATCATTTCGATAAGATGGACTTTTGATAAGATGGATACTTCTTCCTATACGATTCAACCACTTGGAATATTAGCTGCTTCTGCTGCTCATAATTTGTCAATATGCGATTGTAGTCTTTTATAAATTTGATACCCCTCTCCGCATTGTCATTGACGACAAACAGTTCACGGCAGTATTGAAATTCGTTTTCAAAATCGGAATTTTTTACCCATTTGGAGGGATGGATCGTTAAAAATTCTGCAGATAAACAAAGCGTGAAAAAAAATTTTTGTTTTTTTGGAAACAAAGTCGTTTAAATTGTAATTCAAAAAGTTATTTTCTATTTGTAATGTTCGATCATTTTGCAATTTTACAATTGGTTCATCAAATTGGAGACGTCGAATCATTCTTTCCTTCTCTTCTATTGATACATTGGAATCAAAAAATGCTAGGGCAATAGTTTCTTCCGCCAAGTACCACAAATGATTGCTCATTTTGTCCAAAAGCTTACGAGATATAAGTATATCAATTTGCGCATATTTGATGGAGTCTTTGACAAAATTAATGTCTTGGTTTGGAGCTTCTATAGCATTCGTGCAATTGAACCAAGCCTTGACAAAGCTGCGTACCATGAAATTGCAGACATCACGTAGCCCATTTAGTTCTCGTTTCAATAAATGGAATTTGTACCGGAATAAAACTATTTTGATGGTTTGTTGGTTACATGTTGAACCAGGAGTTCAAATGTTGCCACATCACTCACCAAGAAATATCATAACGAGTTGTAGGAGCTCCTTGTAGTCGTCACGGCAGTGTGCTTTTGTTATGAAATTTCGACAAAAATTAATAATGGCCTTGCATTCTTCATCACTAATTTGTTTTTGTAAAGTTTAATCTCCGAGGCCGCTTATGTACGAACTGTGATCTAAGTTTGGTGAGGCGTTTGAAAATCTATCAAAAATAGGAACGTCTGTGCTTTTGGTGGGTTCAAATTTCAAATCGAAAACACTTCTTAACATAACTTCATATATGTGATGGCGGCAAGATAATTTTAAAAGTGTTCGATTTAAACGTTGCTCCAATAGCACACATGCGCCAGCCTTACCACCTGTATTCCTGGTGGTTGTATCAAAACCCATGGTTTCAACCCGCCCTTCTATTTCCCACTGCCTCAAAATTGAAAACACAGCTAATGATATATTTTCCCCAGTTCCAGACGCAAGCTTAGGAGCACCAAGAAACTTAGATGTCTCATTGCAACTGACAAGAACAGCTATCCTATCAACTTTCGTTTTTCCAGTAAGGTCTGGCAGGATTTTTCCGTCCCAGTGCACAACTAAAGAGTGCTCAATACTTAGCTGCATTAAAAAAATATTATGCAATAATTTTTCGAAAAAAAAATCATTCATTAACTTACGTCGTCTACAAAATAGCTCTGAATACTTCTTGCTTCCATTTTACGGATATCTTCCCGAATCCTACGGATAGATGAACGGTTGATTATAAGGTCCTCGATTTTGTGCCTCAAAGCCTCTGCAGTTGCAATCAAAATATGTACAGCATCTCCACTGGATACCTTGGCTTTGTCCAATGCGGATACCAAGCGTGAGGTAATAAATTGCTTGCGACCTCTTGTTCTTGTAGTTGAAGATGAACTGGCTCCAATTGGACTCTCTTCTAAATTTGCATCACTTTCTAAGAATTCAGTAGATATTGGATTCACTATATTCTCCTCATTTTCTGATTCTTCATCCCAATCCATCGGTACTGCATATTTTTCGCTATTATAATTTGCGGAAAGTATAGTGAAAGAAATAATATACTCACCATTTCCTTGCAAGTTTTCATCATACTTTCATTTTCGTGACATCTCTAATTCTCTACGATCGAGAGACCGTTTTTCGCGTAAATAAAGAGCCATGTCGACACCAGCCATGTACCCTGTACGTCCTTTTTGTCTTTGCATAATTAAAAACTGCTTGTCTTCTTCCATATTCATCATATTTAGTGAATCCTGGTGCGAAATATCAAACAAATCGTCTAAATCTTCAGAAATACATCGTGGCTCATAACGTGTGGGAATACGCGCTTGTTGCCAAAATATTAGCGTTGCTAATTTGGAACCGTCTTTGGCGGACATTTTTCCGCAACGCATATTGTAAAATGATACTTGTAAGACTTGGCGATTCGATGAAAGCTTAGAGCTAATAATTTGATGTAAAGGTTTTCCGATCAAATCGATTATATTTAGCAATGCGTTTGCTTGACGCGTTGTTATCGATGCGGTAGCTTTTTTTAACACCGATTCCGACGTAGATGGCAAATCACTCATTGTTATAAAATAATGAATGTTTTCACTTTTCTCAAACTCACTTCACAACACTAAATAGGTACATGTAAATTGCAAGTGCCTAGCGATAATAAAAATCAATACTAACATGCTGTCAAATTATGGCGTCGTTATGCCAGGTCATGTTTGGTGAGCTTATTTGTTGTTAGTGTTTTACGCATAAAATGAGAAATAAGCTTTTCTCTCGTACTCATTTTGATGCGTTAAACACTAACAACAAAAAAAAAAGCTTACTATACATGTTTGCCTAGCAAAACCACGGCATTACAGTTTTTTAGCGTTACTTTGGACAATTTTAAAAATAGATAGGTAATACCAGAGATAAAGAGATAGGAAACTTCAATTTTTTACTGTGCGAAAGGGATAACCTTATGTACTGTTTTCTGTCAAATTGAGGTTAATATTAACAAAAACCTCAATACTATCACAAACTTTAATCCATTTGTACACACGTACACAATATGTGAGTGCATAAAAAAATAGGATTGCAAATTACAAGAGAGCGAATGGCCTTGAAAAAATCGAAGTTTCCTTTCTCTTTATCTCTGGGTAATACTATCAATTTACAATTACGAAAAAACAGTAACCAAGAAAGTTAATGGTTCTGGTGGAGAGAGGGGCCCAAAACATTGTTTTCAAATGAAGGTTGTATATGTTCAAAACAAGTTTTTTTCAAAGAATTTCAGTGGTCTTATGGGGGAATCGGTTCTGACCCGTGTACCCTTTTCGAGCCTGCGCCACAGTAATAAAATGTAAATATTTTAAATTTTGCAGCAATTTTATGCGATTACCAATCAATTTTAGTACAAAAAGTTACAATTTTTTTTGTTAATTCACAGCTATTTTTTTAAATTTTAAATGAAAAACCGGGTCCACTTATCGTTGAACGATCAGATCCAAACTTCGTTTTAGTAGTTTTGAGATCAAAACGAAAAAATTTGAGGGAATCCATTTAAAAAAAAATCATTTTGAAATTTGCCCATATAAATTAGGACACCCTTAGTGGTCATATAGTGCCGAAAAAAGGCAAACAGGACCGAAAAATTTTGTTAAGAGAGGAATTCAAAACTGCATATTATCATTATATCGATTAAAAAAGGACGGGACTTTCCTTTTTCGAAGCCAATAATTTAGGTGAAAGATCCAACCTTGTTCATAAAGAAAAAATCATTCACTCTGTGAACCGAACTTAACTACCCGATTCGAAAATTTTTATTTAGTAGGTTGCCACATGTATCTATGACAAGGCTGCCAAATATCAGCGTCTCTCGTTGACATTTGGTAAAGTGACAGTGTTTTGTTTACAACAACTTTTTTTGTGTCATCGATTTTTACGATGGATGAAAAAATTGAGCAACGAGTTTGTATCAAATTTTGTGTGAAAAATGGTTTCAACTGCGCCGATACGCGTAAGATGTTAGTGAAATATTACGGTGATTCTTCTCTATCATATAAGAAGGCAAACAAGTGGTTTAACCGATTTGCGAGTGGCCAAGACGAAATAGAAGACGACCCTAGTACCGGGCAGCCATCGTGTTCGACTACCGAAGGAAACGTTGAAAAAAGCAAAGAAATGTTGGTTAAAAATCGCAAATTGATGATTAGAGAGATAACAGAGGACGTCGGTATTTCAATTGGATCCGTTCAGAACATTTTGAAGAATGAATTGGGCTTGAGACGTGTCGCGGCCCGACACGTTGGTACCGAAACAACTCAATTTCATCCAAAAAAGAGACCGAGTTGCTATCGCGAAAGACATGCTAGAAATGGTCGAAAACGACGAATTATTCATCGAATCCATCATTACTGGTGATGAGACATGGGTATACGAGTATGACACGCAAACCAGGCATCAGACGAGTGATTTAGGATCAATTTTTTCTTCCATCGTAAAAATCGAAGACACGAAAAAAGTTGTTGTAAACAAAACACTGTCACTTTACCAAATGTCAACGAGAGACGCTGATATTTGGCAGCCTTGTCATAGACACATGTGGCAACCTACTAAAAAAATGTTCGAATCGGACAGTTAAGTCCGGTTCACAGTGTGAATGAACCTTTCTTTTTGAACACGGTGGTATTTAAATGTTTTCATATATAAATTTGTTTAACTTCGCTCTATTCCTATTGCTTATAAATTTATTGTGCATACCTTTTTTTTTTCATTTTAAACAAAAAATGGACCAGAAATACGAAAATTAATGAAAAGCAAAACCTTCACAAACTTACTAAAAAACAATCACCTGAATGAGTGGATCGCTCTAAAAGAAGTAATCGAGAGTGTTTTAGGAAAAATCGTTTATAGCCAGACGATATAAAGAAAAAATTCGATATCTATTGTATTATTTCGATAAAATCAATTCATACATGACGTTAAATTTACATTTTCTGCACTTTCAACTTGATACATTTTGGCGACAATTTCCTCAAGAATCGGAAGTACAAGGTGAGCGACTCAACCAGATAACCAAGCCAATGAAAACGCGATTCAAGGGAAAAAAACTAGGTGCACTGCTTGCAGAAGTATGTTAGTGGTCAAGTAAATTAAGCGGTTACGAAGATGAAGTCGTAGGCACCGAAGACTTAGTCAGAAACATAAAAGATGGAAGGCATTTAAATTTTCTAAGTGTGGCTGATTTTTTTGCTACGATTTTTCTCAAAATGGCTGCTCAAAAGGTAAGACTTGAAATTCTTTTCCATGGTGACCCTAGAAAAATTTAAAAAAATGCGACATTTCTCATGTTAAAAATTTGATTCTGGAGTCGACTTAGCCGAATGATTTCATTAAGTAACTTATGTAACAAAAATAGTAATGTATATGTTTTGGCTTTCTGGTTATTAATTAATTAACATTTCATTCAGGGTCGCAATGGAAAAAATTAGAAATTGTAAGTCTTCCTTTTTGGGCCGCCATTGTGAGAGAAAAAAAATCGTAGTCAAAATATTAGCCAGATATGGAAAATTAAATACTATCACCACTTTCAATTATGCTTTCGATACAAAGAAAAAATTTTATAGCTGTTCAAAGTCGCAGAAAGAACTGGCAATTTTGTCAATTGTCAATTAAAAATTGAAAATCAAATTTTTAAGATTTTTCAACTATTGCATAGTGTAAAACACCCTAAAAAAAAGTAGGAATAGGAAGGTATTTTTAACTGACTTCTAAAAGAAGGAGGTTCTCAAGTTCGTTTGCCTGTTTTTATATTTTTTATTTCTTTTTAATTTTTTTTTTTTTTAATGTGTGTACATCGATAACTCCTAATCCATATGCCTGATTGCCATAATTTTTGGTGAATAGATAGATAGCATAAGCACGGAGGTGCTCATCTAAAAAAGGCGGTATTGAATAACGGGGCGTAGCAATACTAGATAAACACTATCTCAGTTAATACTGATGCTGAAGTACTGAAATGAAGTATGTACAGGGTAGGCACAATTATTACAAATACGGGCAAGAAAGAGGGCGCTTATTGAACAAAGGTGTGTGGAAATATCAGAAAAACACTATTTCTCGAATAATATAAAATATTCTCGGTAATAAAACCGTTACAAGAATGGGTATAATGATTTCAAAACACGTGACATCTAATTTAAATTTAAAGAGACAGATATTTGAAATATTTGAATTATATAAATTTGAATTATATAATATATTATAGAACTTTATTTGAATTATAGAATTTAATAAATCAGCTTTTTTAAGAACAATTGAAGCATCGACGCGAATAACGTTGTAAGCGCCAAATCGTAAGTTTTCAGGAATTGGCAAAAACATTTTTATTGGCGCACTTGGAGCCATTTGATTTCGATTTCCAATTTTTTGGTGTAAGAGTTTTAAAGAAATTTGCTTGTATATATACGCCAGAGCACTTTTAACGGTAGTATGCAAAAAAACCATTTTTGATTAATTTGTCGCTTACAACGCTATTCGCGTCGACGCTTCAACTGTGTTTATGTAGTTTATACACTTTTTTCAAAAATTAATCATATTCTCTAAAAAAGAAGAAATAAAAACTTTTTAAAAAATAAAAAAATCAAACTACAAAATCACTACAAAGTAAAAAATAATTTTTCCTTTTAATTTCTTGGTCATATTTGATAATTTTATGAAACATATTATTACATTGGAAAGCTTATTATTTTAATTTTTTTCTAATATGTTGTATTTTTTTAATTATTGTTGTATTACTTTCTTTATGAATACAAAAGCTTTGAAGTTTGCGCTTCTGATTAAAAGTCTGACTATATTAGCGCCGACTTTAAAAGCTTTATAATCATAAAGAAATAAATATATTTATGATAATAAAACAAATTAGAAAAAATTAAAATGATAAGTTTTCCAATGTAATAATATGTTTCAATAAATTATCAAATATGACCATGAAATTAAAAGGAAGTTATTTTAAAATTATTTTTTACTTTGTAGTGATTTTGTGTCGGTTTTTCTTTTCTTTAAAAAGTTTTTTTTTAAAATACGTTCCGGTCTTAGCTTTTATTATTCTGCTCGAAGTTTCAAACTAAAAGTGTCATTCTGGGCGTTAACGAGTAAAAGAAAAGAAACGGTGCAATTGTACCAAATTCCTCAAAAGAAAATTCCTCAAAAATTACTCACAGCAGCCCATGTAAATTTCTCACGTTTTTAGGAATTCCTCACAAAGTGAAAACACTGAAGGTGATATGCCATTGAATCCTGTATCTAACTCAGATTCAGACGATGATGATGATTTACAACCACCTAGCAGAGATTGAGATTATCAGAACCACAGGCGTCAAGTTCAAAGAACGTCAACAATTAACATATTTTTATCTCTTCCATACGTACGAAGTCATGTGTTCTTTGCGTTAATAGCTATAAAATGATTTTAAAAACATTTCTTTGAATAGAAATAACGTGAAAAAAAATATTTGCGAATGTGAAACTGAGTTATTGACCAAAGAAGGTAAAAAAGGACATTTTTCAAAGAAGGTAAAAAAGGACGATTTTGAGGCACAATATATAGTTTTTTCGGTTAAGTGTGCTTCGCGTTTTTTTTTCTCCGATTCAATATCAACAACTTTGCTTAAGTCACCAAAAGAATATTCCTTACGGCTAACCAATGTAACTGTAACTTACGGCGAAACATTCATTTTAAATATATCGAAAAAGTGCTCAAAATCCACTACACTCAAAAAACAAAGTGTTTATCATAACTAACATATCATGAAAATACTTAAAGTGTTTGGATTAGTGTTTATGTCAAAGCATCATTAATATTTGCCTCAAATAACTAAATTATTACTGACAAACAATTGAAGCTGTTTTTGACAAATCGCTAATGTTTTTGGGACATAATTGATGTGTTTCTCCTAAACACTTTTTTTGGCAAACAGTTGCATTGCTTTTAATAAACAGTTGTCTTGTTTGTTGCAACCAAAGCTAATGTTTAGTTTACCTTACCGCACATTTTACGCTTAAACTAATAAAGAACCAAATTGTTTTCGATAATTTCATTTATTTTTAAAGTTATAATATTTAGGATATAATTATAATCATGTAAACATTTACAAACAATTGACCGCTAACTTATTTTGAATATTTATTAACTTGTATATTTTTTCATTAGGTAAATTTTCAAATAAAATAGAAGAGAAGTCATTTATTTCTTTTACAAAAAAAACTTGCAAATGAGGATCAAAAGTAATAGTTTGAAATGATTGATAACACAAATATATTTTATCGTCTGTTTTAATAATAAACCTAATTAACTGATAAAATGGGATCTCATCTTCATAATGCTGAAAGGATATGAGGCAACCAGACTTATATTTTATTTACATATTTCTATCCAATCAATAAACGTAAAAAATTTAGACGGAAGTTGAAAGTTTTTTTAATTCATTGTCTTCTGTTAAGATCATATTACATTTTATATTTAAAGAACAAGACTTAAAGCTTATTTCATTATAATTAAAAAGAATATAGCAAATCTTTATTTGATTTTTCAAAGCTAAAGTATAGAGTAAATTTTTTCGACACTTTGCTACTCTCCCAATCTCTTTGAACTCTTGATGTTTGGCTTCAAATCGCATGCAACTTATATGTAATAAAGGCCCAATTGTGTTCATTATATACGGATAATGAACACAAAAATGAAATTTTGGCCTGTTGGTTTTTCCCATATAAATAATCAATAAAATTTCTCTTAAATTCAAATAAATATTCCAAAATTTATCACCCGGTGGTACTAAGCCACCAATTAAGCAGTTCAAATAGAGTATAAAATTATTAATTTCTGCTGCAGAATACCTTAATTTGGTTGCATTTAATAATGTCTCCTCCCTTATTTGTGGTGGCTTGTTTAACAATTTACCAAAATCAAACGATTTTAATCTATAGTTAAGAACATTAACCGTAAATAGTTTGTCTCTATAAATGAATTGTTTTAAAATATTTATAATATCATAGTGTGCAACCCCCTCCAGAATGTCATGCATTATATCAACGCTTAAGTTATCGACAACTTAAAAATTATGTAAATCATTAAAAACGCATTTCTTTTTAATACCAGTAAGTTTTATATTATTTAGTTCAACATCTTGAGCATAATTAATATTGTTCCTTAAATCGTTACAATTCTGCGAACACAAAGTTGTGTTAGTTTGTGTTAGTTAGTTGTGCTCTTATCGCATTTACAAATTCTGCAAAAGACGTTTACTCTAAAACTTTCACAAAATCCTAATATTTGGTTAAGGCCTAAATTGTCACGTAGTATAAGAGAAGGTATTAATTTAACTATTTTATAATTAAAACAATCGACATTTATACCGACGGTTTGCAACTCATTTAATTGCTTAATTAGTGGAGAAAAAAATACGATTTTTTGACTCCAAGCCTAATTGCTTACGCTCTGAAGAGAAAAAAAGGCATTGCCATATAAATTTGGCTTAGTTTGGATTGCAAGTAAGGTGGCATGCAGGCAATCATAACATAAACTGCACCAATTTTATGCTTATTACTACTAGATCCCAAAGGATTATTTGGCTCAAAATCGTCGAAATATATAAAAGTTGGAAGAAGTAGCGTGTCTTTGTTTGCTTTAATTTTTTCAACTTTTTTAATCCAGCTTGAGCTTTGAATATAATTTCTTATAAATATATTATCATCTCTATGGAGTTCATTTATATAATTTAAAATATCTGAAAGCATATTTGTTTTGTTAAAAAGTTTGAAAAATAAATCCGATAAATTAATTATTTGAATAGTCATGTTCTTACTTTTTGACATATTTCCGTTTACAGTATTTTTGAAATAAACATGTGTTTTAATTAATTTTGTTTCAAGATATGATAAGAAGCCAGCTGTAATTTTTTAAATAATAAAAATTCTGAATAAAAAGTGCAATAATTGTAAAGTTCATGCAAGTACTTAGATGCTAAATTATTGCAACCAATTTTATAAATAATATTACTTATTTGTAATTTAAAAAAATTAAAATGCTGTTTTAATAACCTGTTAATTATTTTTCTGGAAACTGAATTTTCATTGTATACATTAACAATAAGTTTAAGCATATCTTTTTCAACAGTCGAAAATAATCCATCGATATTATCTGAATTATTTGCGAAATCATTTATAGACATCGATACATTTCGGGCAACATCAGAATTATTTAAAGAAACAGATAAATTCGTGGTTATTTCACTTTGCAATTCACAATTTTTGCTGTGAAAAATGTCTGTTCAAATGCCATCTTAATGATTCAACATTCAAATACTGTAAGATTATGATTTCTTAAATGTTTGATAAAAATATTTACGGAAATTAATCCTAATTGGCAAATGTTACAAAGGATCATTTTCAAACTTTAGATTATACAAAAAAAATATATTTCAAAAATATATATGTACGCTTTTTTGTGCAAGACTGTCAACACAAAATTAAGAATTTAAGAGATTAACCAAAAATGTTAAAAATTATGTTTATTTTTTTTTGTGATTCGTCGTTATGGAATCCAAAATCAAAGTTTAAAATTATATACCAAATAACCAGCTAACCCTGAAATAATTTGAAGCGCATTATTTCTCTCGAATTATTAAAAATTGATGCTCTTAATTTTTTTAAATTCTTTAAATGATCTTTTCCTAAAATTCAAATTTTTAATTGTGACAATCTTGCATGAAACGAGCAATATTTATTGAAGTGATTTAATTAATATATCAATGCTTGGCAAAGAAATATTAGAAATGCTTAAATTAAAAATTTGTCTTTCAACAAATACCCAAATATGCCTAGATTTATCCGGATATGATATATCCAAAGCACAAAAAAAATAAAAGCAGGCTTCAAAGGCAGCGAGTGGATTTTGAAAATGGAGTTTTTTCCCAGCAATTGAAATAATTGCTGTTAAGTTACATAACTCGCCAATAAGTAAAAGTCTTGCTTGATTGTATATTTCCATGCAGCAATCAGCAGACGCTTCAGACTGGAAACGAATACATTTTAAAACAATAAATCATATATTATTAAGTTATGAAATTACCTCGAAATATTGAACGAAGGTTTCCTGCACTTCTAGTTTGCTAGGTTTTATTTTTTTGGCAATAAATGACGTTGGTACAATATATGGTAAAATAAGTAAAGCCAAAACCTCACGTGATTTAGGATCTATTAAAAATGAAGATAAAATAAATGTCCAATAAAGTAATACTCATATTTTTTATGAGTCTATGTTTATAATAAACAAAATTGTTATAGGGTATCCCGCAATAGAGTGCAAATATTTACGGTGGTGAAAGGCGACATCGACTTGAGCAACAAATGGTATTGGAGGGGGGATCTATTTTCACACCCTTAGGAGATATAAGGTTAATTAATACTTTACGACTTTGATTCACATTTCTGCTTCTAGCAGAAACCTAACTCATAGAAAACTAATTTTAAACATTCATTCAAATTCTTTCTAACGGTTTAAAATTAGTTTCCTATGAGTTAGGGTTATGCTAGAAGCAGTAATGTGTATCAAAGTCGTGAAGTATTAATTAACCTTATATCTCCTAAGGGTGTGAAAATGGATCCCCCCAACTCCAATACGATTTTACGCCCAACTCGATGTCACTTTTCACCACCGTATATATTTGCACTCTATTGCGGGACACCCTGTATACATAAAATAATAACTTTCGGTTATAATTTGGCTTCAAAGAAAAGTTTTCTTACATTTATTGGACAAAACATTGAGATATAATTGCACGGTTGGATTTTTGAATTCTTGGCCTCTTTTGATGATTTTTTCAGATAAAATCGAGAATTTCTTCAAATCCAGCGGTGTAAGCTCTGGATGCTTTAATTTCGAATCAATTTCAACCTAAAGTGTATAAACAAAATAAATTGGTTGTTATATTGAATATTTTTATATCTTTTACCAATTCAAAACCACGAGGTTCCAACAAGCAATAAAACTTTTCGATGTAGTCGGCTGTACTTATTGATGTTTTTAAAACCTCCTGTCTTCTCAAATGAGTAAATTTCCACTCCTTTACAATTTGTTCCCATGGAAAAACATTTCGTTCTAAAAATGTTATCCTTTTTTCAACATTGGCGTCTACTAGTGTTATGTCCAAGAAATTTTCGTTTAAAGCCGGATTTTTTTTAATTAACTTTCTTCGTGTTATCAACCCTGCTTTTGAGAGGGAATTTTTTTATTGTAATAGGCATTAAATAGCTTTCCTTTAGCTGAATTCCCATACTGTGCGGGACTAAAATAGATACTTTCACACTCAGTATTTTGATCAAGAAACGATAAAATAATTCGTGATAGGCTTTCAAAATCATCTCTTTTTAACCTGTGAAGTAATTTAATAATCAATAACACAGTGCAACGAAATCGGCTTTTGTAAACAGCTAAGAGTTTTGATAATCGATCTTACATAAATTGACTATGCTGAACAAGACGACGTACACAGTTTTTTTTTCTATCACGTCTATCTATCAATGAAAATCACGTATTTCTATCAATGAAAAATCGGTTTAAAAACAGATGAAGTGCATTTCTTGTAGTATGAAAAAAAAATTTTCGCAATTGCTCAACATTTTTTTAAAATAATATTTTATAAATTACTGATTCTGATCAAAACGGTTTTTACAAAAATCTCGGACGTGATGAAGAAAATCTGAGCACGCCATCTTATTAAGCGTCATTGATTTATGTAGGACCGGTTATCAAAAATTGTGAGCTTTTTTGCCGTCGTACTATGTAATTGAAATCAATAAATCATTACTTACACAAGTTCTGGGTCTGCATTTAATAAAAAGTTTATTATGATCTTGCAAATTTTTATTCTGCCATCATTTTTAAGCGATGCAGAATTCTTATTGTATTTGGCGAGAATTTCCTTTTCTGAATTTAGTATCACATCGCGGATTTTCTGTATTAAAGAAAATAAATGATTATTGCAAAAATAAAAAAAAAAATATAAATATATATATTAGGGCGGGTCGATTTAAAAATCGCTCAATGCTCTGTGAAAATCGTATTCTAGGGATCAAAATAAGAAACTTTGCCGAAGGAACCATACCTCTAAAACAATTTCTGATGTCCCCCATTTTGGGTCGAACTTTTGGGTAGGGGCAAATTTTGAAAAATCCCACTTTGACCCATTTAGAGTGCTCCAATCGAGTCCAACCCCCTGTGGGGTTCCCCATACAAACATTTCAAAAAATCACCAGTTTTGGCACTTTACATGAAAAAATCAGCGAAATGGCTATGTTTTTTCTTTATTTTTATTTATTTATTTATAATAATATTTATTATTTATTTATAATAATATCTATTTTTTTCTCTTTTGAAATTTATTTAGTCAGAACATATGTAAATGAAAAAATTAATTTAAGTTAGTTATAGAAAAGGAACTAAAAAAATTATTGTTTGAAGTCTTTTTTACTTTCAAGTCTGGGCAATTTCGCACGGCTCTCTAATGTCGTCGCCATAACAGCCTCTACATTTTCTAGCAATTGAACATGTCGTTCCGTTCCTTGTATGTGTGATGCAATTTTTGGATCATTAAACGGTGGATCATCTTGATTTAAATATTCTTTCAATGTATCGTACGGAATGCTTCGCGTGAATGGTGGTTCAAATACGTTATTTATGTCATTCATATTGATCATTTCCGTGTAACTTGTGCAATTAAACTTTATATCTGGTTTTTTATAAGCTCTAAGTTGCGTTGGGTCGTCAACATCTGTTCGATAGCATAGAATTATGTTGATAGCACAGTCGCGCTTTTCTTTGCTATCATCAAACAACATTAATAATAAGATATTTTCCGAATGCGCATAATATGAATTATCTGTAATTACTTGATTGACAATTTTGCGTAAACGAGGTTCTAGAAGTCGTGACCAACTAATGAAGTTGAAAAATAATGCACTGCCGTACACGACAGAGCTGTAATACTTGATATTGAAGTACATTGGCACATAACATTTAATTATAAATTCAACCAGAATTATTAAATTTGCATCTGGATTTTCCGTTGTCACATATAATCGTAATAATCTAGCGGCCTTGGTGAGCCACCGAGAATGTACAATTTTCCCTGGTTTGATGTTAGCCAGATCCACCAAAACCACGCCGCTAGAAATTGCATGGGCCATGTCGTATAAGTACTTCGAATCGGTGGAAAATTCAATTTTTTTCTGGAGCGGGGGCATATTTTGCAACTCAATTTTCTGGAAGCCGTCCACCACCTGAAAATATATAATAATAAAATAATTAAAAATGGTTGACAATTATAATAAATGAGTGATAGCAATAACATACCGGAAGAGTTTCACAAGTTTCGATTTGACGGCTCCGTTTTCCGGTTGCCGATCTTGGTCCAGTGCTGGTTGATTTATCCAAAGGTTCAAACAAATGCCGAAACGGAAGTTCGTTGAAGTGTAGAAGGCAAACGAACCAATGCAATGGTCTTTTTAACAGCAATTCGAATCATCGTATAATTCCACCGTGTGGGCCAGTGTTTGTTGGCTCACCGTCAGTGCATATTCCAATTAATGCATCCAGTGATATATTTTTATCGTTGAAAAAATCATTTAATTTGGTTGTTTTGTATTCAGCGGTTTCATGTTCCAGTCTTACGTAACCAATCAATTCAGAATTGGGTTCTCTCAAAATAACAAGATGAGATTCTTTTACCATCCTAGTATGATACTTCTCATCAACTTTCGCTGTCGTTAAAGTATCATCTTTTCTGCCACCGAATGAAAACGCTAACAAATTGGTATGATCTAACCGTTTGCGAACCACTTCTTGTCTGCATTTCTCTTTTTCTCTGCGAACTTTCGATTTATCCATGATGAGAGGTTTGCCATGCTTATCTTTCATTTTAAAATCTTGGAAAGAGCGGTTCCCAATGCCGATGCTACTCTATCAGGCACACCAAATCTGTCACATACCAAGGCAAAGTTAAAACAATCGTATCTCTCTGTGTATTGTGAACTTGTGCTTCTATCCATATCTTCTTGAACCGGTGGCGGTGCGTATATTGAATCATCGGGATCTTGGTATGTTGGCATTGATGACATAGACGTTGCTCCTTGCTCTTCAGTTTCCATCACAACTGCATCCATTGTTCGTCTTCTCTGATTATGTTGATCGTGCATGAACTCTTTGAGGCGTTCGGGAACCCAGCCGCATGCACATGGAGCTGCCTTCAAATCGCATTTATATGTTCCAATGTAAAAAATTGTTTCCAGAAATTGTTGGGTTTTGTTTCTTCTCTTGATTTGCTCTTGATACTTGTCAAGCAATTTATTCAATTTATTAAATACACTTTTTTCAGCATTATTTCCATACCAAGTTTTTCCCAAATTCCATTCAACTTATCTTGTACTTGAATAGTGAATGATTTATGGGAAAACTTTTTTGTTCTGTTTTAGCACGTTCGCTTAAGTAAAAATAATATCTCAAGATATCCAGATGGGTTGGTAAATTAAGATCAGTCAAATCAGTAGACACACCAAAAACAGTAACATCGTGCTTGGGTATATGACCCATTGGGTTTTCATCTTGCGGTGTAGAGGATGGTGGATTCATTGTACACTTATTGATTTGGAATGGTCAACTTCACTTATTATTTTTTTTTTAAATATTTTTTTATCTGAAATTAGCACTTCACACTTTGAGTTCTTCACAACGACTTAATGCATTCACAAAAACTGTTGCGTTATATATGGTCTACGAGACGAGGTAATAAGAATAAAATGGTAATTTCAATTCTACCTGCTGTGTCTTGTGGTGGCTTAAAAACGCACACAAGCAAGCTTAGAAATAATTGGTGTTCCAAACCTGAGCCACAACAATGCACTCGATTCAGCTCTTAAAATATTTTCAAAGGGTCTTAATACTAATATATCGGACACTCTCATCGATGAATGCTATGTGAAAAAAATTAATGGGAGTGAAAAAAATGTAGCTGGCAATGCTCCGCTGGATATTCTTTGTGTGAAATTTGTCTCTCTTCAAACAAAAAAACAAATAATGAAGAAGAAAAATGATTATAAGAAAAATTTGTGCTCCAGAATAATATTTGGCAGTGATAGTAGCCGAAATATTTATATTAATAATAGTCTGTCAGTATTTACTAGGAATCTTTTTAAAGCTGCTAAAAAGCTAAAAACAGATAAAAAATTTAAGTTTGTTTGGGTTAACAATGATAGGGTATTATTACGGAAAAAGGAAGGCGATAAAGTAATTGTAGTTAATTCATACGAGGATCTTAATAAATTAATTTAGTTAAAAATCTTTCTTTAATTTGTAAACCAAAAATCAAATATAAATATGAGCACTAGTTTTAATGATCCTCATGCAAATTTATTCGAGATTCCTTTGGAAAATTGTAAAAATGTAAATTACAAAAGTATTTTATTTAACCCAAACACAAACATAAACCAAAAAGACTTTTATATAGTTTTGCAAAATATTAGAAGTATGAGAAAAAATTTCGATAATTTCCTCTTACACCTTAATAGCTTTACAAAAATGCCCGCTTTTATTTTTTTGACAGAAATATGGATCTATGATGAAGAAAAATCCCTTTTTAACATACCCGGCTATAAATTGTATGCTAACTGTAATAGTCGATATGCTGCTGGAGGTGTTGCAGCATTTGTTGCTGAAGATCTTGATTGCGATTTCTTTTGTTTTAATCTCCTTAGTTCGGACATATTAAAAATAATTTGTACGATTGATAACCAAACATTTTCGTTCATTTGTATTTATAGGTTTCACGAAGGTACTTCAAAGGAAGTCTTCTTAAGTAACTTAAACGATATCTTGGTCAATGAGAAAAGTGATAATCTGATAGTCTTAGGAGATATGAACCTAAATATTTTACAGGAATCGGATTATGTTGACAATTATATGTTATTGCTGTCTTTTTATGGTCTTGAATGTTGCACTAGTCAACCAACTCGATTAGCAAACTCTTCTGTTTCGTGTATTGATCACATTTTTACACGTGTAAAAATGCCTCAGAAACTTACACTAAGTAGTGCAGTTTGTAATTTTTATTTGTCGGATCACTGCCTTACATGTTTAAAATTTGAAAACATTGAGTTCAGAAAAAACGAATGTCCTCAAAATATCTCAATGAGCAAAAGAACTGATTTCAGTGAGCTTAATAATAGGCTTTTATTTGAATCTTGGGCAAGCGCTTACAATGAACCTAATCCATCGAAGGCATTTAATAATTTTGTTGACATTTTAATAGAACATGTCAATCTTTGTACTAGGAGTATTTCTATGAGAACAGTTACGAATAAAAAGAAGCTAAAGCCATGGATGAATCCAGATTTACTTCGTAAAATAACAATTAAGAATAAGCTACATAGAAAGTGCTTAAAAAATCCAGACAATAGATATTTTCAGGAGAATTATAAAAAGCTTTGCAAAGACATAAAAAAAAATATCTTGAGTATCAAAAATAGTTATTATTTAAATGAGTTCAATAAAATTAAAGGAAACATTAAAAAAGAATGGGATTTAGTGAACAATATTTTGAATAGAAATAAGAAAAGCGAATTAATTGCATATATAAAAACTAATGACAGTACCCTAACTAACGTAACTGATAAAGCTAATGCCTTTAATCAATATTTCTCAAATATTGGCACAAACGTTATTTCTGATAATGGATTATTGAGCTCTTTCTGTGATTGTTTAGATGGGGATGTAATTATTCCAAATAGTTTTTACTTTGAGCCTGTCTCGTCTTTAGAAGTGTACAAAATTATAATGTCTCTAAAAAACTCTAATTCATGTACTGAAAATAGTTTTTCTAGTAAATTTTTAAAAAATATTGTTTATAATGTCGTCGATGTTCTGTGTTACTTGTTAAATAAAAGCATCCAATCAGGAATTTTCCCTGAAATGCTTAAAAAATCAGAAGTTATTCCGTTGTTTAAAAAAGGAGATAAAAGTAATCTTAATAATTACAGACCCATCTCGATTTTGTCATCCTTTTCCAAAATATTTGAAAAAGCTGTAAAAATAAGAATGTTGAATTTTCTAAATAAGTTCAAGTTTTTTAATGACAGTCAATTTGGATTTAGATGTGGTATGTCAACTGAAGATGCACTTTTAAACTTTTGTTCAAATATAAACTCCAGTATAAACTGTAAAAAAATATCAGCAGCCCTTTTTGTTGACATAACCAAAGCATTTGACACTGTCGATCATAAAATTCTACTTAGCAAGTTATACAAATGTGGATTTCGAGGGGCTATTTTTAATTGGTTTTCTTCCTATCTTTCAAATAGAGTTCAAAGAGTAAAAATAGATAATCAATATAGTACATACAGCAACATAAAAATTGGCGTTCCTCAAGGCTCAGTTCTAGGCCCTGTCTTATTTTTAATATTTATAAATTCACTTTTCACACAAAATTTTTCAAGTAAGACAATAGCATTTGCAGATGACATGGCCTGTACATATTCCTGTGATACCGTTTTTGACTTAAATGTTGAAGTTAACCGTGATCTAGAAACTCTAAGACACTGGTTTACTACTCATAAGTTAATTTTAAGTGACAAAACGAAGATAATGCTTTTCAATATTAGTGGAAAAGAAATTAAGGTAAATGATTTTACGTACCATAGTGCTAATTGTACAAAGTTCACTACCTCTAAGGAAACATGTTGTTCACAAAATAATGTACATACCTTCGATGAATTTAGTCCTTGTTCATGTAACTGCTTTAGCATAGAATGTGTTAAAAAGTTTAAGTACCTTGGTCTTATTATTGACTGGAAAATGAATTGGTTAGATCATACAACTGCCCTTAAAAAATACTTAGTCGCAGCTACGAGACAAATATACCATTTAAAGACCTTTTGCTCAGAAAAACTACTCTGCTGCATTTACTTTGGGATTTTCCATTCTAAATTAGAATATGGCCTCACTTGCTGGGGCGGTACGCATAGTAACAAAATAACACCATTACTTACTGCGCAGAAACATGTAGTACGAATAATTTGTAAGAGAAATCGCCTTGAAAATAGTTTTCCACTATTCAGGCAACTTAATATTTTGCCTATTAAACATTTGTTCTTTTATAAAGTATTAAAAACTTTTTTCATAAGATCTGGATATATGATAAATAGAAGTAATCCCAATTACAACTTAAGAATTAATCTGCTTAATATGGCTCATGTTCCAGCACATAATTTGCAACACTTCCTGCTTTTTTATTCAACCATAGCCCCCAGGCTATTTAATTATTTACCTATGAATATTAGATGTGTTAGAAATAAATTTGTGTTTCTTAAAAATGTAAAATCGTGGCTCTTTAATTTGTCATACTTAAATGTCAACTCACTTCTTAATATTATGTACTAACTTTAATAAATTATTTTCAAACTATCTATGTAATATGTAAAATATTAATTATATGCTTTTATTGTTAATTTTTAATAAAAATCTTAATTTGTTATGTTTCAAAATGTTAAAGTAAATGTTAAATTATAATTATATGCTTTTATTGCTAATTTTTTATAAAATCTTACTTCGTTATATTTCAAAATGTTAATGATTTAATGACCCCTTATATTAATTATATTAATTAATGTTTAAATTACTAAAACAATTCCACCTGCATTCGCCACTAAATCCTAGTGATTTACAGAATGTAGGATTACTTAGCATTATTATTTTTCAATTTATTTAATTTAAGATTTTGCTATTATATTCATACCAAAATTAAAATAATATAAATTGTTAAAAATAATACTAATAAATAAATACTACTACTACTACTAATTTTAGGATCTGCAATTGTGTCACAGTGATACCTTCATTTTTTAAAAAGGTTGAATAAATTTCTAAAGAGAAAAAAAAACTCCAAAAAGAAAAAAACAGGCATTTCGCTGATTTTTTCATGTAAAGTGCCAAAACTGGCGATTTTTTGAAATGTTTGTATGGGGAACCCCCAGGGGGGTTCCAGGGGGTGTGCCACTGGCATGGGTGGGTCGGTCCTCCAAAGTTAGTGGGGGTCGGTCATACATTTGGACTCGATTAGAGGAGCACTCTAAATGGGTCAAAGTGGGATTTTTCAAAATTTGCCCCTACCCAAAAGTTCGACCCAAATTGGGGGACATCAGAATTCGTTTTAGAGGTATGGTTCCTTCGGCAAAGTTTCTTATTTTAATCCCTAGAATACGATTTTCACAGAGCAATGGGCGATGTTTTTGCCTCCCCACAAATCGACCCGGCCTAGTGGGTAGAGTATGTTGCCCATTCGCGATAGAGCCCTGGTTCGAATTCCACCTGACACAAAAAGTTTTTTCAATTGAATTAATTTTTCTGTTCGGCCGTCACCTCTCTACAAACAATGGAAAACCTCAGAGAGAAAAAACTGCCATGAAAAGGTTCTTGAGAACATAAGCCGTTCGGAGTCGGCATTAAACTTGTAGGTCCAGTTCTCGATCATTTGTGTTTAAACATTCCACAACACGCACAATACAATTGATCATAAGAAGCTCGGCCTAAGTTCTTTCAAGGGCTGAAATTGGCCATTTCGATTTGTTTTTTTTTTATTTGCTGGTGGTAGAAGTGGGCGTGGCTAATTTTTGACTGCCACTGAGAGCACCTGCATATCAAGTGTTACTACCAAAACGTGAACAACTCTGGAATAAGCATGATTTCGAAAAAGTGGGCGTAGATATGGTGCAACCACGCCCATATCTATTTCTAACAGTTGCCGACGTGGGCGTGACAATATTTATACATACATATTGACTGCCACTTGGATCCATATCACCTGCATACTAAGATTCACTATCACTTGTACAACTTAGAAATAAGCATAATTTCGATTAAGTGGGCGTAGATATAGTGCGGCCATGCCCATTATTTTTACATTGGTCGACAGCAATCATATTAACTAAATTACCAAATCTTAGTCTTCTACGGCAAAAGCTGTCTGATATAAAGCATTTTTACTGATTTGTGGGCGTGACAACATTTATACAGGGTTGTCAATATTCGAAGCGCCCATCTGGCAGCACTGTAACTTTCCGCAGTGATGCCAAATCGACTAATGACATACCGCGTTTGAAGCGTCATTCCAAGCAAATGTTTACAATGGAACAGTACACGCCACGCGAACGCTCTAAAATTGTTGAAATTTACATTCAACAATACAAGTCAATAGTGAAAACTCAACGTGCTTTCAAAAAAATAAATAAAGTGAAAAGTGCGCCTTCCAAGAAAACAATCTATAGTTTGTATGAAACTGAAAATCCACAAGAGATTCAAGAGGTACCTCTTCACGATGCAAAAGTCACTGTTTGGTGCGGCGTTTGTGCTAAAACGCCGGCTCATTGGGCCGTTCTTTTTCGAAGATGATAATGGCCACAGAGTTACTGTCAATCAGGAGCGTTATCGCGATATGATAAACAATTTTTTCATGCCAATCGTTCGTCGAAAGCGTATCAGGCACTACTGGTTTCAACAAGACGGCGCGCCACCACACACAAGCCGCACTACAATCGATTTTTTGAAGTAATTGTTCCCTGGCCATTTGATGTCAAAAAATGGTGATTTCGATTGGCCGCCAAGATCACCAGATTTAACGCCTCCAGACTTCTTTTTGTGGGGTTACTTGAAATCAAAGGTTTACGTCAACAAGCCAAAGACCCTAGAAGAGCTGAAAACCAACATCCGTCAAGAAATAACCGCCATTCCCATCGAAATGTTGAAGAAAACCATGGAAAATGCTGCAAAACGGGCACAATATGTCGTAGAGGCCAATGGCGACCATTTACGAGATATCATATTCAAGAAATGATGTAAGCAAATCTACTTGAACCCAATTAAATGATATTCATGACGAACAGACAAAAAATTGTGGTTTCTTTGATTTATTTAAAAATAAAATGGGCGCTTCGAATGTGGACAACCCTGTATTTGCATAGTGACTGCCATTTGGATCCATAGCACCTGCTTACCAAGATTCACTATCAAAACTTGAACATCTCAGGAATTAAAATGATTTATGAAAAGTGGGCGGGTATATAGTGTGGCCACGCCCATTTTTGTACAGTTACCGAAAGGAACCATCTGAACAAAATTACCAAATTTTAGTTTTATACGGCTAAAACCGTCTGATATATAGCATTTTATTTGGTTTATTTGGAAAGAGCCAATTTGGGGTGTATTAGAGGTACCACGCCCCCTTGTCCAATCAACACCAAACTTCACTCTCAGAATGTTGCTTCAGTATCCCTAAAAATTTCATAAAGATTGGTTCGGCAGTTTTGGAGTCAATAAGTGATATACACACAAACCCACATACATACATCCATTTATATATATATATAGAAGATAGATAGATAATAATAAGAACACACTTAGCCGAAAATCAACTTAAAAAGCAGCAACATCTTTAACAACGTTCAACGAACAACAAAATTAAGTCATTTCTATTGCTATATCCTAACGTACGCCGGTGAATTTCTTTCTGCGCTACCACATTGAAATGCTTGTAAAAACAAAACCGTCATTCGCTACAAAACCACAAAGAAAAGCATGCATTATAAACATCAACATACAAACAGACATGCCTCTCTAAAATAGAAACATAGAAAAATAAACCACCAAGAGCCAAACGAATGAAAATAAAAAGCATCCGAAAGCTTAACGAAGGCAAGCGCATATTGTTGCTTTTGCTGTCCTGCAATAAGAAAAGAAAAATGAAATAGAAAGCAATAATGGCTGCGTTCAGCAGGTATAATATATTGTGTCGCTGATCAGTTATTAGTAATGTCCGACCGAAGCCGAAATTTTGGTCGAAACCGAAATTCGGTCCTTTTTGTAATATTCGGCCAAAACCGAAACTGAATGTCTATATGAAAAATTTTATAAAAAAAAATGTTAAAAAAAAGTTTTTTAAAAATTTCGGTTTCGGCCGAATATTACAAAAAGGGGGCCGAATTTCGGTTTCGACCAAAATTTCGGCATCGGTCGGACATTACTAATCAGTAATTACTAATTACTGATCAGCGACACAATATATTCTTGTTTTATTAAAAGTAAACAAAAACTTAACAATTCAAACATATAAGAATAATGTAAGATAAATAATCTTTGAAAATTAAAATTCAACTTTGAAAGAGATCATTTCTAATTACATTTTAAGGAACATTTTTGTATTTAATGTTAAATAGCTTAATATTATAAGCTTAAAATAAGAGCTTGTCTGCACTTTCGCCATGTAAACTTTTTCGTCAATCAGAGTAAATTTGCCCTGCTGCACTGAATAGTTGTTCACTGGCAAAACCAGAAGGAGGAGTAGATAGATATCTGAATGCCACATTTTTAAATTAGGAAAATGGGCTGTGGTGTCAGTACTCGTAAATATTGGAATCTCTTGAAATTAAGGAGTCGTTTAAAAAATCTTAAATTCTTCTTTGCCACTCAATAGGTCAATTACATATGTACTTGTAAGCGTGGATGACATTTTTGAATCCTGTGACTCCCAAAAAAAAATTAGTGCATCTTCTTTTGGAAATCAAATTCAAAGGCCGCATGTTACACTCACTTTAAACGTTGACAAATTCCACATCATCATTCGAATCAGAAAATTTTTTAATATGTTCATCAATTACGTTCTCTGATTTCTTTAAATCATTGTTAGAAAATTATTTGAGCTTAAAGCGTGGATCGAGTAACGTAGAAACTAGACGTTCAGAACGTGTTTTTATGTTTTCGAATCGATTGTTTATTGACCTGTTTTAACGTTCTTTAAGTATCTTAATTTCTTAAGAACCAAACGTTAAAAAGAGTAGTTATTACTAGTGTCCGCCCGAATATTCAGTTTCTGGTTCGGCCATATTGATGCCGAATAGCTGAAACTGACTAAAAAGGCCGAAACTGGCCGAAACCGAATGTTCGGTCGGACACTAGTAATTAGTTTATGATCCTTTGTGTGCCTGCTGAACGCGTTTCGCGCGGTATGACAAATTTTCTGTGAACAAAGTTGTTTTAAAACTGATCAAATAGTAGACAAATTGTGGTTTCTCGTTTTATTTTGCACTATTTATTAAATTTGTTATAAAAGCACACTAATTAAAAAATGGAGAATTTATAACTGTAATCACTCAATCAGAAAAATATAATGCGTCGAAAGACAGACAATTTTTACACCATGCCACATAAAAAGACGGCATGTAATTCTATAATTTTTATTTTCTTTATAAAATCACCAGTACACGTTTTGTAATGTTCGTTTCTTTTTCCAGAAATATAAATAACCGTAAATATTAATTTTAAATTCCTTTCATATTTTTCGTATTTAAAAAAGACTCAAAGTAAAACTTGGCTTTTTTTTTAAATTCTTTAAGTCTGGCATATCGAACACAGAAAAAAAATCATAAAAATAAATAAAACGTATATATCTCATTTGAAATGACTTTAATAGTTCTTAGAAATATATCTGTGGTGCGTTTATGTAACAATTCTCTATTAGTTTTTTCTCAACTGGTTGAGATTGTGACGTCACAATGACGATATTCTCTACTAGAGCGTTCATAGAACTGTGGTGATTTGAGTATTGTATTTTCTACTAGTTGAAAAGTTCTCGTCAGCTTTATACTTGTAGAGTCTGTCAATTTGCGATTGAGAATGGATGGTGTTGTAAGTATGATTTTTATTTCGCTTAAATTTGTTAAAATTTTTTATTTATTTCGGGTGACTGAAATCCAAAAACAAAAATGAAAACATTCTCTCAAAATTATTATTGAAATTCAACAATAACGATTGCTAATAAAATCATCAACAGCATTGCTAAAATTTTGTATTGGTTTTAAGAATTAATATTTCTTCAATTTGATTTTTCTCATATTTATACCCCAACGCGTACTGCGTAAGGGGTATATTAACTTTTTCATTCCGTTTGTAACGCCGAGAAGTAGGCGTAGAAAAACAGAAGGTATCACCTCCTTAGTCGATTTCCGTGTGTCCGTCTGTCGACACGATTACAGCCGTAATTTTAAAGCTATCGCGATGAAATTCAAAATATAAGTTTATTTTTAAAACAGAGAGATAAGTTCGAAATGTCGAAAAAATCGGATGAAAACCACGCCTACCTTCAATACAAAATGACGTCATCAAAATTGAAAATCTTTCGTAAGTATATAAAACTGAATGACATCGTGTCTGTATGTACCCAAGTTCCGCCCACGTCGCTTATTCAGCCCATACATATATTCTTCGGTAAAATGTGGAGTCCTTACACTAGACAAGTGGGTGCGGCATTTTACTTTGTTTACAAATTACTCTATGTGGCAGCTGAGGGTAACATTAAATTATGCGTATGACACAAATATTTTGAACGTCTAAAGACTTCGGATATACTTCAGTACGGCCGCTTGGGGGGGCGGGGGTTTGGTACCCTGCCGAAGCTCCATTCGTTACTAGTTTGATTTCAATTTTTCATTTACACATCTAAATCTCTAGTAATTTTCATTTTTTTGACATTTAATTTTAACATAAATTTAAATTTTTTCGCTTTTATTCACTTTTTCTATTTTTTCGAGTATTTTTCGATATTTATCGATAAAAAGTTCGAAAAATCTTCGGAAAAATATAAAATGCAACATATCTCGAAGGGGATATTGAGATATGAAGTAATTTCTTAATTTTTTGATGGGGAGCCATATTTTAAGCGCCATATCTCGAAGAAGAGAGAAATTTCATCATGCTTTGAATGGTTGTCACATTAAATTTAAAAAAAAAACAGTAAAATTTTCTCAGTATCGGGTATTTCCTAACGTCAGATCTCCGTGAACGTTCTATTTTATTTGTCTCCAGCCCCGATTGCAGTGTGCTGGTGCTCGGTGCTAGCATGTGGGTGCTCGGCGATTTCTGTTTGAACTTTTTACATGTGTTTGCTGTTGAGAGTGCAGCACTCTGTATAGAGCTCCGGTGCTGGGGCTTTTGGGTGCGCACCATTCCGAATCCCGCTGGACAGCAGCAACTACATAAGCGACAGTACAGCGCTATCAAGCATTTCAATACAAAAAATGAAAGCCAATTTTTCAAGACTGAAATTCACGCAAGAAAAAAATCATTACAAACAATTTTCAAATTAAAATTATACAGTTTTTACCTTATATATTGATCTAGATGCAGTTGAGATTAAAAATTTCGTTTTATATTTACTTGATTGGCAAAAATTTTTCTCAAACAAGAATACAATTCTCAATCACAAATGTCAAATTGTCAATCCACCATCCATATCTCAATTGGTGAGTTTCATGATATACATAAACACATGGTGTAAGAAAACCAGGTGGTAGCGAATTTTTCACCTCTCTCACAAAAATTGTCCCCGCATCTGTCAAAAACAGCAGAAATAAATGGCTGCGCTCAGCAGGTACAACCATGTTTCAATCATTGGCGGCATTCAGCGGAAAATTTTCTACATAGCTGTTGAACAACTTTCGGGCTGAATGGTATGTTGCATAAAGTGCTCGCACAACATGTTACCTGAGCAGTCACCATCCTAGGTAGCGAAAATATTTTATGCTACTTCAGTTGAGCGGCTTACGCTTACTTTATTTTGCAGATACACTGAGGAGCATAAGTGTATCACAAACCAACAACTATCATTTTAACAACCTATAATTTCTATAAATTTTACTCAAATGCAATCAAATTCTTTTTTATTATGTTTGTACAAGTCTCTTCTGTATTTCAAACAGGTTTTTATTAAGATCTGATTACAACAACAAATACACGAAGGCATAATGCAAACTAAATCATAATGATACAGTTTTGCACTCACTATTTATTTTTATATTTTTAAAACAATAATATATATTTAGTAACTGGTCCAGTAACCCTTTGCCTTCTTAAGCTCCTGGATGCGATTAGGTAGACTTTGCGTGTACCTCTGCACAAATTCTGGAGGAATCGCCTCCCACACTTCCTTCGTCCGCTCCCACAACTCGTTCACGCCTTTTGGAGGACTGGCATATTTTGCAAGCTGCGATTTGACGTGACTCCACAAATTCTCGATCGGATTCATATCCGGAGATTGTGGAGGCCACGTCATCACACCAAATTTTTGCTTTTTGAGCCAGTCTTTCACTAGATGTGTGTTTGGGGTCATTGTCTTGCTGAAAAATTACTTTTTCAGCAGCAAGACCCATTTTTTCCACTACATCAGGAAGATTCTGTTGCAGGATGGACAAATATTGTTCCTTGCGCATAATTCCATCGATGCGCACCAAGGGTCCCACTCCATCTTTGGATATACAACCCCAAACCATGATACAGCCACCACCGTGTTTGACGGTTTGGCGTACCTGATTTGGTTGGATTGTATCAGGGTCCTTAGTCCAATACCATGCACGCCCATCGGATTGAAATCGATTAATTTTAGTCTCATCAGACCAAATAACCTTTAAATTATTTAATATTTGTTAGTATAAACAGTAATACACACATATGTTTAATAACATACCGAATCCCAATCAGCGACAGTCCAGTGCTCGTGTGCTGCAACAAAATCCTTCCGTAACCGCACATGTCGTTTGGTCAGCATAGGTTTCTTTTTCTTTTCTGCTGCCTTAACACCTATTTTTTTCAAAGCTCGACGAGCTGTCCACTTACTGGCGTCAATTTGCAGTATATTTAAAGCTGCAGCAGGAGTAACGGCATCGGTGCTGGTAACCAAATTTGCTAGATGGCGTACATCTCGATCGCAAATTATTTTCGGACGACCACCTTTGTTTGTGGGAACACTTACACCACTTTTTTTTTTTAATCTTTGGACAAAAGTTTTGTCCAAATGGAATTTCTTCGCCACTTGCCTAATGCTTTCGCCATTGCGCAAACAAATTAATATTTCCTCTTTATTTTGGTTGTTCATGACTACTGAACCACTTATTATCACGTAAATTATCGTAATAATTAAAAAATTGCATTGCACTTTGTTCAATAACAAAAATATAACGGTAATAAAAACAATTGAGTAGTGAGTGCAAAACTGTATCATTATGATTTAGTTTGCATTATGCCTTCGTGTATTTGTTGTTGTAATCAGATCTTAATAAAAACCTGTTTGAAATACAGAAGAGACTTGTACAAACATAATAAAAAAAAATTTGATTGCATTTGAGTAAAATTTATAGAAATTATAGGTTGTTAAAATGATAGTTGTTGGTTTGTGATACACTTATGCTCCTCAGTGTAAATATACCAAATACTAATTTTATTAATTTCTAAATTATTAAATTGCTTAGTAGTGCTTTTAATTAATACTATTTGTTTGAAACGTGTGCACACAGAACATAAAAAAAATAAATTTGAGACAAAAAGCATTTATTGTCGAACAGCTGTTTGCCTATTATTTGAAAAAAATAGTTCAGCAGAAAGTATCACTTTATGAATGGCAGAATTATAATGTAGGGCCGGTTGGCTCAGTGTCCTCACGCGTCAACGAACAGGGGATAATGAAACGGTTGGTAAGTTGTCAAAACGACGAATTTACAAGGAATTGCAATTTAAGAAAAATGTTTATGTTTCAAGGTTCCAGGTAGTGCGGTCGCGTGTGTTAAATTTGTGATAGTTTGAGTGGAAATATTATTAAAAAAGTGTAATAACAACTTTAAAATGTGAAAGAAGTCTTAAATTGGAAAAAAAAACCTGTAAAAATTTTAACCTAAAATCAACTGCGAAACACGAACATAAAGAAACGTGAGATGAACAGCTGATTTTGACATCTAGCCCGCTTTATTCTGCTTTCTACTTCATTCCTCTCCGAGTCGGCCCTACCTGCCCTATTCTGCCATGACTTTATGCTACTTCGGTACCTGAGCGCTCTTTCGGATAGAATGCAGCCATTATAAAGTTATCCAGATATTTGACATACCCTTATATTATGTAAACAAAAGACACAGATATTATCGTAGACGTAGAGTTTTTTGTTTGCTATATTTTTTGATAAATCTTAGGTTTAATAAATGGAAATAAATATTTCGGAAAAATAGGATTTTTTTATTTTTCCCAAGTAAAGAGTTTATATATATCTTAAATTAATTTGAAAATTTAAAATTTTAACAAACAAAATATATTTTTAATGTGTAATAAGTATAAAATTAGTTCAATAAATAATTCGAATTTACTATGATATTTAAAGAATCAATAGGGTTTTCATAGCACAATGACCATGCGCATTCTCTGTATATGTAAACCTGCGTAGTAGTAATACACATTTTTGTAGCTACATTCTGGCTCTACAGCACATCTCTATAATACATCTGTATGTTTATTTTATTTCTCTCGCTGAAGATAAACAAAAACAATAACAAACGATAAAAATTAAAACAGCTGAATGTATATATAACATTAATGTAAATTTTACATACGTATTAATAACAACAACAATACAAGCCGTTACTGAGAAATATTCATAAAACAATTCATTCCACGAAACAACACGATGTTGCGTTCGTGATTTCGGTACAAACAAAAGCAACAACCATAAGAACGTCAACAGCAACTGAAGCATCAATGCATGATTTTTCTTATTATATAGATATAAGATATAACTGATTTTTGACATATATTTTATTTTTGTAAGATGAATATTAAAGGCTGTAAGTATATTCCAAAGTGTCCTCCAAAATCGTTAGGATGTGCTTGGAAAAATTTGTGGAAAAGACCCCCAAAAATGACAAACGTGCTGTAAGACGTAATTCTACATCAAAAATATTATTACGTTCTTGAAAAAATGACAATGGTTATATCACGAAACACTTAGAAGGCATATTAACACAACCATTAACTATAAAATATAGTTTTATATATAACATAAAAAAAAGTTCTAAGTTGACTGAACAAAACTTGTCAAAAGAGGAAAAAAGTAAAAATTTTTGATTTTCCCAAACACAAATGTAAAAATCACTATTTTTATACTTTTGGTCAAAGAAACTATTTTAAACTATTTTGAAAACATTATTCCAATAAATTGTACATAAAAACTGACTATAATTTTTACTTATTTTTACTCAAATATAAAAAAATACATATATCGCAAACTAAATACAAAACAGTCACAACTCAAAATTTACAAATTTTTACTTTTTAATGTAAAACTATTCGTAGTGATCATATACATTGTTTGTAACACAACAAATACATTTTGTACACATCTTTTTTCCCTATAGATTAAAAAAAAAAACTTTTGTCTCATTGTGAGAGACTTTTGTCTCTCTTGTATGGAGTTTCTTCAAAAATAAAATTGTTTTTGGCTTCACCTTGAAATTTAAAAATTTTGAGTTGTGACTGTTTTGTATTTAGTGTGCGATAAGTAATAAAAATATTCATACAAACTCTGTATGAAATGCGTACAACATTCAGAAGTTTTATTTTTCCAATATTATTTTACGTCTAAAATGTGACCATAACAGTTGTAAAGCTCATAATATTTTGGTTCAACACAAGCAAGTATTTCAAAAAGTAGTAGTCAAATGTATCTTTATTGGTTTGTACTATGAAAAAGTATGATATTCCGGCAACTGCGTGATTTTTATGTCCTTACAAAATTGTTCTTTTGCTCTCCTCTTCAAATAAGAGTGAGTAGACGTCAAATATCTGGACAACCTTATAATAATTGAATCATGCGGCGATGTTATTGTCGTCGTTAATGGGTTTAAGCTATTATTCTTGTGAGTTGACGTCAATATCTGAACAACTTAATAATAATTGAATAATGGGTACAACATGTTGTGTCTCTGATTAGGTATCAGTTTACGTTACTTTTTTATTTCTGTGAACACAATTGTTTTAAAAGTGATCAAATAGGGGAAAAATTGTGTTTTCTCGTTATATTTTGCATTATTTATTTCATTTGTTATAAAAGCACACTTATTCTTAAAAAGCCAAATTTTTTACTGGAAATATTCAATACGTTAAGCAAATGTATCAAAAATATAAAGTGCGACAGACATTTTCCCATGTTGTGATTAGACACTGATATTTTTTTCGTTCAGCAGACACACATTAAAAGTTGTACGTGCTGAACGCAGCCAATAAAATTTGGCACTAATCAACAGTTGCTCTCTCCCTGTCAGAATTTTTTGACAGACCCGGGGCAATTTAAAGTGTGGTGAAAAATTCGCTTCCACCTGGTTCTTTTACACCATGCATAAACACTTGTTTTCTATCGGTAGAGTTCAGGAGAGTGATTGAGCATGACGTCACTACCAGTAGAGAATTTCTTAACTAAGTTACATGAACGCACCACAGATGTTTTAAATGCACAAAATAAACAAAAAATTGGTAAGCAAATAAAATTATTATTTTTTTTTTTAAATATTTTTAACATATGTACCATGAACATATGTTGAATTTGTCATGCTCAAAATTTGTTCGCCTTTTCTCAAATTTTAAAAACTAGCGACAGCTGAGTCGTATATTTTTTCTTTTTTTTGTTATTTTCTTTTCAGCTTTCTGACAGTTCGACATGCATTGCAAATTTTAACAAATTTTCTGTTCGGGAACTTTTTACTATAAAAGTACGCGAACAGACCTATTGTATTTCTAAAATTTTGTATTAATTTTGAATATAAATCTTTCTTCAATTTGATTTTTTCATATTTAGACAGTTGATTTTATTTTTTGACACTTAATTTTTTATATTAAATTTTTTTTTTTATATTCTTCGGACATGTCATAAAGGATCCTATTTCATTTAGAAGCACAATTGCTGTATCTTTATTAAACCTAAATAGCTCAAAAAAACGTGCCTCTGGCAAATAAAATGGATCACTCCGTCTCTTAATGCTCGTCGGTGGATGCGTAACATATTCCTCCTATCATAAGCATCAGCCAACTCAACAAAGTTCATTTTCAACGCTAAAATTCACGCAGAGTATAATCATAACAAGCAATTTTCAAATTCAAAATATTCCATTTTTTTATTCTTACATATATAGATGCAATTGCGATTAAAACTTTTTAAACTTTATTGGCTACGCGTATTGCACAAATAAATTTATTTGTTGGCTATGCGTTTTGCACAAAATTTTCTTAAAAAATAATAAAATTCTCAATTACAAATTCCAAATTGTCAACCCAACACGAATATCTCAATTGGTGAGTTTCATGATATACATAAACACTTGCTTGTTTTCTATCGGTAGAGCTTAGCAGAGTGATTGAGCATGACGTCACGACCAGTAGAGAATTTCTCAACTGAGTTACATGAACGCACCACTGATTTTCTTTCGAAAAATCTTAGAATTCCAGGGTAGCTAAAATATATGTAGGAAAGGGAATAGGGAATAGGGTTGCCCTGGTTTAAGAGTAAAAAATAATAAAAACATCTCAAAAATCCTCTTTTTCACTAACTTACCAGTACAAGTGGAATTTTTTTTTTTAATCTTTATTCGCAATCTATCTTGCGACAATATGCTATTGTATTCACTGTAAAATAATTAACAGCGATTGTTGAGCCCCAGTAAGAGCAACAATATAAAGAAAACGTTTTAAGTTATTTAGCAATTATAAAATAACTAAAAGATGTACAACATAAACTTAGAAAAAATAAAATTAAACAAATAATGTACAAATCAAAATAATTACTGCTTCAACTTGTATTACCAAGATCTGAATGGTAAATCTAAGATGTGAAATCGCTTCAGTCTTGTTGTTTTAAACGTGTCGTCCAATAGAGATATTTCCAGTGGATTAGTATTGTAGGTTAGTCGTTGGAGGTATTTTTCGCTGTACAATCTAATTTCATTTTCAATAGTGGGAATACAAAGGTCCTTATGAATATCGTCGTTTGATATGAACCAAGGAACTCCAACAATGAGACGCAAAGTTTTCGATTGGTAACGCTGTCAGATTTCGATGTTAGAGTTACTTGCAGTACCCCAAAGTTGAATGGCATAAGTCCAAACTGGTTTTAAAATCGCTTTGTATAGTAACACTTCGTTTTCTAAACTTAGTTCAGATTTTGGACCAATCAGCCAGTGCATTCTTCTAGTTGCTAGATGCTCTCGTTTCGTCTTGATATGCTGTCTTCAAGTTGGTCTTCTGTTTATATGTACTCCAAGATACGTAACGACGTTACTCTGTGGTATTTGTGAACTATCGATTGTGAACCTCGATTGTAACTTTACATGTAAAAAGTAAATTGTAAAATTTTCAGGAAAAAATATTGATATTTTAACGTGCCTGTTTATTAAAAACCTATTTATTAAAAACTGTTTTTAAAAAAAAAATTACAATTACATTTTTTTAGAACAAATTTTCTAAAAACTGATAGGCACTTCGTTGTTGTTTCATTTCACTTTAAAATGAGTTATACAAAATGAAAATCGGACTTAAATTATTAGAGTTTGTGATTTTTTTTCTGTGTGCGATATGCCAGAAAAGGGCACTTTAAGGATTTTTGAAAAAAAGTTAAGTTTCAGCAGCTATTTTTTATTCGATTTTTGTTGTTTTTTTTTAATTTTTTGCTTAAAGTAGCTCAAAACTATTTTTAGTTCATTTTCGATTTTTCAAAATTTTTATGTATGGGTTCTTGGAAATTTTTATCATAAAAGTACCCAAACTCGATATTTCCAAAAATGCATACTTTTAGAAAAAATTTCGTAATGATCAAATTATTAAACGTAATCGCACCATTTTTTGTTTCTACAATATATTAGGTATAGTTTAAGAAAATATTTCCAATTTTTGATTTTTTTAACACACAAGAAAAAAAATTAAATTAAACTTCACGAAATTAAAATTCTAAAAGTAAAAAATCATAACTCTGGTAATTTAAGTCCAATTTTCATGTTTGATAACTCATTTTAAAGAAAAATGGAATGTGTACCAGTTTTCACAAAATTTGAGCTTGAAAAACTGTAATTGGGATTTTTTTTAAATTTTAATTTTCAAATTTAATTTTTTTTTTAAACAGCAGTATTTTCCCACAGAAAGTAAATCAAATTTTCAATATAGAGGTCGCTACAGGCACGTTTAAATATCAATATTTTTTAGAAATTTTCAGATATAGCTTTTGTATCATAAAGAAACAATCCAGAGCTAGCACATGTTAAATATAGAAAAAAAAAACAAAATAAGGGCCACTCTCATATGCATAATTTATTTATTAATTAAGTAATCAGTAAATCAAATCAACTGCGTTTTAGATTATAAAATTATATTAATTTTTCTTGGCTTTTTCGACATAGTTTCGATAGCATTTTCGGCCGTTACTTCAACGTCACAATGCACATTCAACAACGCCAACCCGTTCAATCGGTCTTCACTTGTTTTGCTTCGCAGATACGATTTTAATCTGCGTAGAGATGAAAATGAGCGTTCGCTGGAAGCCACGGAAATCAGAAGGGTTGCGCAAATTTGTAGGATCGCTCGTTTTTCTTATGGAATCTTCGTACAGTGCCTGCAAAAATACGGAGTATATATAGACCCCACTGTGCAATATTTGGATATATTTGATCCAAAAAATGCGGTGTTTTTGTGACTTCATATTGCGATTGTATGTATGACTGTTTACAGCTTTAGGCGCGATATCGAAAAGAAACATAACAAACAGGAACAGGATCCCTATTCTCCAACTGTGGAAAAAGCAGTGTACACGTAACATGTGTACACATACAGTTTCCGATTCACTTGCTTTGAAAATGAGTTCTTAACTTTTAAAAAGTGCACACAATCAACAAATTTTATTCACTCAGATTCTTTCTGTAAACATTTCATTAGTGATGTGATATGCCCGGCGTAATTCGGGATTGTATTTTTAAAAATTTTGTCATCAATGAAAAAAATAACTTATTTTCTTCGTACAAACAAACAATAGGTCTGTTCGCGTACTTTTACAGTAAATACTTGCCAGTAATAATTTTTTGAGAGTAAGAAAAAAATTCTCTCGCAAACAATGAAAAATCTAAAAAAGTACCCGAACAGAAAATTTGTTAGAAAAAAGTTTGCCCATAACAAATATAAATGAAAAATTCAACACATGGGCATTTCCAAACTGGCGTAACGTACGTTTTGTACGAAAAAATAATAAAAAAATGAATGAAAAAGTGAAATTTTTAAAAAGATTTTTTTATATTTGCGTAGTAATTAAGTAGCACTTTATTAAGTAAAAGAATTACAACAATCTATCCTTAGGATTTAAAGATATAAGCAAAAATATGCTCTGGCGTGCATTATAGAGTGCCACTGTAAACTCAGAATTTTTAAATAGCCCAGAAGTTTTTGATCAATAATCTGGCGTAAATTGACATTTTTATCAAATTTAGATCTTTTTTGTCATTTTCTTCCTAAACAATAAAAGATATGTGAATATAATGTATGGAGAAATGATAAATCTTTACGATTCCGACAAAAAAGTCCGCGGTGACATATATCTAGGATCAATAGTTTTGTCGCAAAAGTTATATTTTATTGAAAAATTTCATCAATTTCTTGCAAGCAGCCATTTTTCGTTGCCTTCGACGCTATCATTGTTTGCAGCCAGCAGAACGTTGTTTTGGTTTCGCCACAAAATGTTGCTCAATGTTTAGAAAGTAGGCTCTCTCATGGAAGCAGAGAAAGCTTTTTATTCGTTAACAGCAGAATGTTTGACATTTAAAATTTAATGCATTTTCTCCAAGCGCGTCGTGTTGTTGCTGTTTCTCCAATGTTTCGATGTTAACAGCACAGTAGAAGATGGTTAAGAAAAATAGAAGTGCATGAAATTTATGATAACAATTTAAGCTAAACCCTTACTTTGGCGCTATTTACATATGTAAATATTTTAACATGTAAGTAGCTATAACTTTTATATTAGTGCCAAAGTGAGGGTTAAATTGAAACTAAATTGAGTTTTAATAAACTCCATGTTGCTAACACTCTTCTCTTTTTGGGCTTAGCTAGCATATATCATGCAGTGCAGTGCTGCAAAACAAAACCAAACAAAAGAAGAAATGTTTTTATTTCGTTTGACATCACACCCGGCAAAAAATCTGACTTCAGTATCAAAAATTTAAAAATTTACGAATAATTCGCCGTGGTAACTATCGTGGCGTAATGGGTAGAGTATGTGGCCCATACGAAAATTTTTCAATTGAATCAATTTTTCTGTTCGGCCGTCTCCTCTCTGCACACAATGCCAAACCTCAGAGAGTAAAAACTGCCATGAAAAGCTTCTTGAGAACATAAGCCGTTCGGAGTCGGCATAAAACTTGTAGGTCCAGTTCTCGGTCATTTGTGTTCAAACATTTCACAACACGCACGACACAATTGATCATAAGAAGCTCGGTCAAAGTCCTTTTAAGGGCTGAAATGGCCATTTCGTTTTAACTATCAAATTCGATATCAATTACGATTCGAAAAAGATACGTTTGGCGGACGTAACAGTTACTTCGTAAGCGAGTAAACGGTTTACGATCCAGAGCGATTAATACTTCAAAACAAACACGAAGAAAATTATATTTTGTACTGTAAGGTGAATACTTTCGGATACCTTTCTTGGCACTTTCAGACTTACACTTTCAAATTTATAACGGGAGCGGTTTAACTGGTATAAAACAACTTTAGATCGCCATTTAGGCAAAAAAACTTTCGCTGTAAACGAGATATGTGCCGGGTGGGATGTTTGTCTCCAACACCTTTAGCGTTTTTAGGATTCAGAGCCCGAACAGAACCAAAGCGGCTGACGGTTGTCGAATTCGCCGTGCAACAAAAAACATGAAAATGTAAGTACGTTCAAAAAGTCCATAGGATGACACATAGATGGCGATACTAGATTTTTTCCATATGATTTTTATTTAGTACCAACCTTCAAACGATACGTATACAAATTTGACAACAATTTAAACAATTGATTTGTATGCAACTATTAATATTGAAAAAAAAAAATTAAAAAAAGTGAATTTCGAGTTTTGATAAAGCATTGCTTTTTGATGAAAAAAAAATACAGTGGAAACCAAACAATGACTTGATAAACATTATCCGGACTCTGCTCCATCGACACAAATGGTAGAAAAGTGGATTGCTGAATTTATGATATACGTGGTCGTACCAGCACAAGTGATGCAGAGCGCAGTGTACACCCAAATCAGACTGTTATTCCACAAAACATCAAAAAAATCCACAAATTGGTTATGAACGATCGCAAATTGAAGGTGCACGAGCTAGCTGACATTGTAAAGATATCAGATGGTAGTGTTTTTACCATTTTACACGAACATTTGGGTATGCGAAACCTCTGTACAAAGTGGGTGCCGCGTGAGCTCACAGTCGACCAAAAACAACAACGAATTGATGCTTCAGAGGAGTGTTTGGCGCTGTTAAACTGTAATAAAATCGAATTCTATCGTCGATATGTGACAATGGATGAAACATGGCTTAACTATTACACACCAGAATCCAAAAGACAGACAGTCAGCTGAGTGGGCAGCAGTCGACGAACCGAATCCAAAGCGAGCAAAGAACCAATAGTCGGCTTGTAAGGTGATGGCGTCTGAATTTTGTGATGCGAAAAGACAAATATTCATCGACTATCTCCAAAAAAGAACCACCATCAACAGCGACTATTACTGTGCACTCTTGGATCGATTGAAGGCTGAAATCGCCAAGAAACAGCCACATTTGCAAAAGAAAAAAGTTCACGAAGACAATGCACCGTGTCACAAATCGATGAAAACGATGGCAAAATTGAATGAATTGGGCTTCGAATTGCTTACCCACCCACCGTATTCTCCAGATATTTTATTCTCCAGCGACTTTTTCCTGTTTTCAGATCTCAAGAGAATGCTTGCTGGAAAGAAATTCAAGCCCAATGATGAAGTAATCGCTGAAACTGAGGCCTATTTTGACGAGAAAGAGAAATCGTACTATAAAAGTGGTATCGAAAAGTTGGAAAATCGCTATACTCGTTGTATCGCTCTCGAAGGCAACTATGTTGAATAATACAATCGAGTTTTATCAAAATTTAGTTTTTTTCTTACTACAGACTTATTGAATGACCTGTTATGTAGCCGCCAAAAATTAAATCGCCTTAGAAATCCGCTACGGAAAAACGCCAGAATAGAATATATTTTATTTTTTCTCCGACGGTTGTCGGATCTCTCTCTCTGAGTGTCGTAAGAGTCGCCATATTTTTGCTAAGGATAAGCTGTCTTCAGTGCTGTTTAGTTTTTACCATGAGCTGACTTTTCTTTTTGTGTGTCTGTGTTGAATTCATGTAAGTTCAAAACAAAAAATGAAATTATTTTCTCAAAAATGAAGCATTCACACCGAAAAGCAACTCTGATCCGACAACCGCTCCTATCCTGAACATGTTCTCAGCGGGCATGTTCTCTCACTGGCCACCTTCAGCGTGCTTAGATTTTTTTTTTATATTAAGTTTTTGCGCTCTATCTCTTTCCACATTCATTCAAAAAGTAAAAAGCATCTTAGCGCTAGGACTGCCATTTCAAACTTTTTTTTTTTGCTTTGAGTAGTACAATTTCGGGTTTTTGAGTAGTACGGCGCACTGTGGCTCAACAATTAAATCCATTGGCTGAAATACACATTATTTTTGGCAACCGATTTATAAAATTTTTGCGCCATTTTGTAGTAAATATATCCAAAATTAGGTAGCCAAAAATTTAGGTCAAAATATCAAATTGTGGGCGTGGCATGCGATTAAAGATAACTGGTTTTGCTAATTTCAGAAAAAGGTGAGTTTTTTATTTTTTCATCGAAAATGAATGGCCATTGCTCGCAAACGATAGTCAATGAGTGTTGGATTTTTTTTTTGTTAGGCTGGTTGGACCATTATCGTTAAATTATTGTATGAGGTTGTTATTGTGAGATATGTTTTCAAAATGACTGTTTTTTGTATAGATTTTAACTTTAGTGGAAAAGAACTTCTAAGGATCAAAACGAATCAAAAAAATTAAAGCATCCAGTTAAATTTGAATGTCTCCTCTTTCACCCCATACATACTTTACCCCCCACTATCCCCCCGATAAGGCTTTTTCGTTTTATTGAAACTACTCACACAAATATTCGAATGATGTTAATTTAAACGCATCCCTATAAGTATGCAATGATGTATTGTATTTAAATTTTAGGTATTCCACTGCATGCAATTAAAAGGATTTTTCAGTTTTATTTACCCTTTTTATTCCAACTCTATAAGATAGGTGCATATACAAAATATATATACAGGTTCTGGTAATAAAAATAGTGCCTAGAGTTTTGTTTAAATAACCCATTACATTCTACCTGTATGAAACATGTTCAGTTTTGGAGTTTTGAGGCATTTAGAGTTTTTTTTAACTAACCCATTTCATTCTACCTGTATGAAACATGTGGAGTTTTGGAGTTTTAAATTTTACCTTTATAGAACTGGTGCAGGTAATAAGTAAATAGATACAGTTACTTTTACTTGATATAGTACTTAGGAAAGCACTACGGTATGGCTTACGGTAAAGGCTTATAAGGAAGTGATATTCGGATACAATCTCAGTTGCTATAATATCTCAGCCATTGCAATTGGAAATTAATAAATTGATTCAAAAATCATAGAGAGATTCAGTTATAAAGAATTGACTGAGGAGTATTTAAGAAACAAAAAACTGGAACGAAATACCAATGAACTTAGAAGAGAAATTATCTGTTTTCGTCAAAAATTTAAAAAAAATGCTATGGCGAGTATAACTACACGATAGAAAGATTTTATAAACATAACGTAATGTGACTTGAATTCGAGATTACTGTGCAATAACAATAGAGTTCAGCTACTACAGCTATATCGCACTTCCTCAGCATTAACCCATCTAAAGCCACTACCCAGTAATCATTGAAAATATCAATGTTATGGATAACCGTGACCACAAACAAGTTAATGTGGGAAAAATTTACCCACCAATAAATGGGTTGGGTTCAGGGACAACACAAGACGTAACAACTAACCATGCATATATATAGATCTAATTACACAACTAATTTTAATCTACTTTTGAGTTGACCTTTTGACAAATTAACATCAAAAACGCTACAATTGTTAACAAAGGAACTCATGCGACTTAAAGGAGCAGTAGCGATATAATTTGTTCTACTAAATGGCAAATAAATTAAGTTGTTAGCGTTTCTACTGCTTCTACGGTTAGTGTTAAAATTTATGTGAGAAAGAAGTTCTGGAGAATCGAATACACCTGTTATGAGCTGGTGTAAATATACGATATCTGCCGATTTCCTTCGATCACCTAAAGACTGCATTTTTATAGTTTTAAACGATCCTCATAAGGAGGAAGGTCTAATATGTCAGTTCCACTTAAGCCCCTTAGAGCAAACTGAACAAAACGTTTTTGGATCCTTTCTATTCGATCAACATGCACATTGTAACTTGGGGACCAAACTTGACTTGCATACTCTAAGTGAGGACGCACGATTGCATAATACAACGTTGTAGTTGTAATCATGCTATTAAATTCTTTGGCCCAGCGTTTTACAAAACCAAGCATTGAAGATGCTTTTTTACAAATATTATCAATATGAATGTTAAACGACAGCTTAGAATCCATGCATATACCTAGGTCTTTGACGGTGTCTACACGACTCAAGGCAGTATCTTTAATCTTATAATCAAATATAAAATTATTCCTTTTTCGCGAAAAGGTCATAGTTTGGCATTTATCTGAATTTAAAAACATATTATTTTTAGAACACCAAACTTCAAAGGATTTTAGATCAGACTGGAGTAGATCTGAATTATCTCTAGAATTAATCGTTCTGTATATTTTCATATCATCGGCATAAATAAGCAGATGAGAGTGTTCAATGACGTGAGTTACATCATTGATAGCTAAAATAAACAGAAGAGGACCAAGGTGACTACCCTGAGGAACACCTGATCCAGCAATAAATTCAGAAGACAATGCGCCTCGGAAACGTATTTGATAAGATCGCTCTACCAAATACGATTTAATCCAGTTCACAAAATATTGTGGAAATCCCATTAACTCAAGTTTAAATAAGATTAGATTGTGTGGTAGCTTATTAAATGCCTTACTAAAGTCAGTGTAAACACAATCGACCTGGTTACCAGAATCAATAGAATTTAAGCAGAATGTTGTAAAATCGAGAAGATTAGACACAGTGGATCTGCCATTCACAAAACCATGCTGACGAGTTGTTATGACTTCCCCACAGTGAATTTTCACCCGATCATACACCATCCGCTCAAAAAGTTTTGGAATCGATGAGAGCTTAGCGATAGGCCTATAGTTACTAACATCGTTCCTGCAACCCTTTTTAAAAATAGGACTTATAAATGATTTTTTCCAAAAAAGTGGAAAATAACTTTCGTTGATAGATTTATTGAATAATAAAGAAAGTGGTTGACTCAAAACGGAACCGCACTGTGTTAACACTGCGGCAGGAACACCGTCAGGTCCAGCACCAAACTCCTCATCGATCGATCTAATATACATTAAAATATCCTCTGGAGTGAAGGATATATGTTCCAAAGATACTCTGGGTTCGGAGTTCATATATTCAAAGTACTCTCCATCAGGAGTAAAAGAATCTGAACAGAATGATTCTTTAAAAAGATTGGCGAATAGGCCACAAATTTTGACGGGATTGTCAGTAAATCCCTCAGGAGTTCTAAATGAAGAAGGAAATCCATCAAATTTCTTCTTTGTGTTTACGAATCCCCAAAATTTCTTTGGATCTGTCAATATTCTCAGCTTAACATTATCTAAATATTCGTGATATAATGTAGCTGAGCGATTTTCAAATTCCAGAAACAAACGTTTGTAAGTTTCTAGGTCGTTTGAGCCTAAGCTACAGACGTATTTCTTCCATGCCCTATTCCTGTTGTTGTGAAGAGTCTTTAAATCCTTTGTGTACCACGGGTACGCAGAATTCCTCGCAAATTTGAGACTATAAGGTACTGATTGAGAAAACACAGCAAAGAGTTCCATATAAATGTATGGAGTCATCAAGGCAATTTACATTAATATATTCTAAAATTGCATTAAGTTTACCATGAAGCAACTGATTCAACTTCAAAAAGTCAGCATTTTTAAAATTGAATTCATAAAGCTTATCTGCTGAATTAGAATTTACTATATTTGCTCTGTCGGATTTGTACCAAATACTCAATGGTGGATGATATTCATCAACAGTAGTTAGAGCATGAAAGGCCCTCTTAACAACAACATTGTTACTGTCTGTAGTTAAGACCAGGTCAAGAAGTCTTTCAAGACTATTATAAATACAACTCACTTGTTGTAAGTCTGAACATATATTATCAACAAATATATGTTCTTGGCGGGTCTTCGAATTAGATGCACAATAGTACGTATCATCGTCAGAAGAATGCCATTTTAAATCAGGTAGATTAAAATCGCCCAATAATAAAATGTCGTCATTAACGTCAAGTAAATCAATTATGTAATCTATGCACTCCGCCAGGCTTGCATAGACCTCTACACTACTCTTAGGAGGAACATATGCATTAATAACATATACATTAGAGTCACAATGTATAACTTTAACGCAAATTAGTTCAATATTAGAAGAGCAGGGAATGTCAACAATAAAACTGACAAAGCAGTTCCTCACAGCCAAAAGGACACCACCACCGACAGAAGAAATATTGTCAGTGTATCTGTCTTTTCTAAAAACTTGAAAACTATTGTCAAACAATTCCAAATCAGTAATGCTTCCGTTTAGCCACGTTTCTGTTAACGCGATAATATCCTCAGAGCAATTTTGAGTTGATAGAAATAAGCTCTGCGTCTTAGAACGTAGTCCCCTTACATTTTGATAGTAAAGGGACAGCCTATTTAGTTTTTTTGAGTCTGGCGGGCAGCTTGAGTCACCCTTTTAGACTTATTTTTTGGCTTGAACTCAGTAACAAGAATATTATCGGCCCACAAATTAGATTTAAGAACAGTTGTAAAATCTTCGGCTGCAACTGTTAGAATAAAAGAAGCATGGGAAGGCTTATTACCAATTTTTTTGCATGAACAGAATGCATTTGAGTTCACTAACTTGGATTGCCTGACAAACGTCAATATATTTTCTATTGATGTGTCGGGCTGAAGACGTGAAATGAAAACATTTCTGGTCCTCGAAACTGCTCTTAAAGTCAAATGACTGTTAGGCGTAGTTGAAATCGTATTAGAGCTACTAGTCAATGGAGGAATAGAAGATGGTGTATGAGAAATCACCGTATTATTATTTTCTGATGGCATTGCTGGGGGCTGCTCTGCCTTGGAAGGTCTGGAGGACGCCTTCCGACGCTTATTTTTGTTTTTGTTTTTCCTCTGTCTTTTTTTAGAGCTTTTTAGGTCTTTTTCTGATGAAACTGACAAAATTCCGGAAGATGCAGTCATGGACGAAGGAACCGAAATGTTATCCTGAACAGTAATTTCATCTGCAGAGAGCTTCAAAACTACCAACAAAATCAGCGCAGAGAGACAAAAAAAAAACTTGACAACTGCAGCGATAGATCTAAGAGTCGGAAGCTAAAGGATATCACTGTTGAAATCGGAAGTGAAAATGTTCAAGAAACTTTCCTTCATCAATTGCGAGCAGATCTGTATCCATCATATCATCACACACCTGCTGCTAAAAAGAACTGTTTGTCATCTAACGACACTAATGCACTTACACCAATTTCGGCAGAGGTACAACTACAATCATTACTTGATCACACAGCACAGCGTTTGTTACAATCATTTAAAGAAAATGAGTTAAAGCAATATGGAAACTGCAAGTTAATTTTTTTAATTGCAAATGGGGACAAAAACAATACGTTACAAGCAATTGATATGCGAAAATACCTTGGGCACGGATATGTTCATGATGGCATTTGTACCATTGCGATTAAAAAAGATTTTGGTAGACTCGGAGCCATCGATCAGCACAACGCACACCAGAGATATTTGGAAAAATTGCGCACCATCTTCCACGAAATACTGCAGGCCCATCAAATTTAAATTCAATGAGGTAACCCAGGATACCATTAAGGGGGTCTTCTCATTGAGCAACTTTTTTCGACTTTTTTTTGCATTTATTTATAGCTTGGGTAGTTGTGAATATGCCCCTAAAAGGATTTTTAGAAATTCGAAATACTTTAGAAGATACAGCCTTTTTTGTGAAGCAAGGTCTTCGTCAAAATGAGCTATTTTTTTTCGACTCATTTTCGAACGAAGCGGCATAAAGTAACCACCGAATTCCGTTGGAAATGTTTATTGTTAGGTAAAAACGTGTTTGCACACATATTCATACCAACATACAAATACACATTTCTGCTTATTTTAGGGGTTGAAGCATTTTTTGAGTCCAGGTGTTTGAAAGCATCATTTAGTTCAGTTTGTATCGAGTTGAGCAACAGACGCGTGCGCTTCAGTGAACGGAAAAGTAAATTTTTCATAAATTTATTGTGATTTTTGTAAAATGGATCGGAAAAGTAATAAAAAAAAAAAACGCCCAAGTGAGCGTCAGAATCGTGCTAAAAAACGCGGGTTTAGTGGAAATCAGCATCTTAGACCAGAGGATATACCAGTACATCGGCCAAGAAATTCAAGAATAACGAAGACGACGAAGTATCAATCAAAAACAATTTGAAGTATTGCATTCTCGAGTTCTGTTCTGTGTTTACCACGTTGTCAGCGTTGGTAATTTGTGCCTTATGCAAGCAAAAAATTGAGTTCTCAGAAGCCTCACCAAATGGAGTTGGATTTAAAATCGCTTTGAACTGCGCCTGCCCACGCACAACATATATTCCTTCGTCACCTATAATCGGAAAATCATATGAAATTAATCGACGCTTGGTTGTTGCCATGCGGCTTTAAGGGATTGGGCCAAAAGGTATAACCATGTTTTGTGGCCTCATGGACCTCGGACAAAGTTTGTCCAACAATCTGTACTATACTATCCTACAAAATTTGTACGTTGCTGGAAAAGCCATGTACGAACATGTCATTTCAAAAGCTATTGGAGAAGAAAAAGAGGCTATGATCGAAGCGAATCCAGAGTGCGATCCCACTTTATTTACTGTGTCGGGGGATGGGACTTGGAAGAAGCGTGGCTTTGCTTCCCTTTATGGTGTCACAACTTTGATTGCCAAGCATACCAAAAAAATTGTTGACACTGTCGTAAAATCTCGTCTGTGTAACAGCTGCAAATATTGGGAAGCCAAGAAGGAAGAAGAGCCAGAGGCTTACCAAATTTGGCTTGATACTCATGACGAAGAATGCACCATAAACCATGAAGGAAGCTCTGGGAAAATGGAGGTGGACGCTGTAATAGAGATGTTCTCCAGGTCGTTTGAAACACACGGCATAAAATATGTAAAGTATATCGGCGATGGTGATTCGCAGACCTTCAAAGGTGTATTAGATGTCGACCCCTATGACGGTGACCCTATAGTGGAAAAGAAAGAATGCATTGGGCATGTGCAGAAGCGAATGGGCACGCGACTTCGAAAAATAAAAAAAGAAAATAAGGGCATTGGAGGCAAAGGTGCGGGCAAGCTCACCGACAAATTAATATTCGAGTTGACCACATATTATGGCCTTGCGATCCGCCGTCATCCTGACTCCGTGGAGGATATGAAAAAGGAAATTTGGGCCACTTTTTACCATAAGTGCTCCACCGATGATAAACCGCAACACCAAAATTGCCCCACCGGTGCGTCAAGCTGGTGCGCATGGCAGAAAGCAGCTGCTGAAGGTACGTTAGATAGCTTTCACCACACGTATGCACCTCTCGACAAGAAGGTGATGGAGGTAATAAAACCAGCTTACGAAGCGCTGTCGCCAGATAATTTGCTTGAAAGATGCCTTGGATCTGAAACTCAGAATTCCAATGAGTCCTACAATTCTGTTCTTTGGTCACTTTCGCCCAAACACATCAACTCAGGCGCACGCACCATCGAAGTGACCAATTTCATTGCAACGTGCCTCTTCAACGACGGTTTTATACCCATACTTAAAATTATGGGTTTGATGGGTATTGCGATTGGCAAAAATGCATACGAAGACGCACTATCTCGCAATGAAGACAGATTGAACCGATCAGAGACTCGAGCTGCGGCATCATCAAAAGCTGGCAGAACGGCTCGCAGAGCAGAGAGGGCAGCAGAAAGCAGTTTCTACGAAAAAGAGGAAGGTGGCCTGTATGGAGCTGGCATCGCCGACTAATATTTGTAAGTAAAAATTGTCAGCTCTTCAAAACTGCATTTAAACATTTTTGATTTTTTTTTTTTTCCCCCAAAAAATTACTTCAAACTTTAAACGCGTTTATCTCGAACCCACGTTTTTCGAACTGGCGGCCATGATATCTCCAGTTCAACTGAACCGATTTTCATGAAACAAAGTGGAATCGACGCAGAATTGTCACCATTCTCGGGTGAACCTCGACCATAATTTTAAAAAATTTTTTACTATTTTTTTTTTTACACTAAACTACAAAAAAAAACCCGAAATTGAAATTTTTTTTTTGAATGGCCGCCATTTTGTCAAAAAAAATCACAAAATTAAGCTTGAGGTTCACCCGAGAATTACATCTATACTGATTATAACCCCGTTTTTTTTTTCATTTCAGACGCTCCGGAGACCCGGAATCGTGGCCGCCGTGACGACACCTTTTTTTTCACCACCAACTTTGAAGTCTCATTACTTTTTGAACAGCCCACGTATCGAGGCAAAAAAATTTTTTTATTTACTTTGAACCTTTTGTAATACAATAAATAAAAAAAGTTTTCAATTATTCTTTGCGTTTTCAAATAAGAATTTTTTTAAAAAGGGTCAAAAAAACGGGTTTTGAATGAGAAGACCGCCTTAAGAAAGAAGTAAGCGATATCAGATCCCAAATTGCACCGCTTCATTCATTACAAATAGAAATCAACGGGTAGGAAATTAAAGTAAGCTACCAATTAGTGCTTGCAATGATTGATTGAAAGTACGCCAGGCTTTGACTGAAACAAAGGGTTCATCCAGCTGCATCATATGCCAAACAACATCAAGCCAATTAAACCAAGTCCTAGACAAATCAATAGATAATACTGATGCATATGAATTTGGATTATCAGCACTACATGCAAGAATACGATTTATGGAACGCATACTGAAAATCAGTTACGATTTGGAATTCGGACCTACAGGATCAGTAGGAAACAACGACACCAACAAGGAGTTACGACGTTTAAAAAAGATGTCCAAGATGAATATCGAAAATATGGATTAGTTATAGATCAGCCAAACCAAGGTTCAGGCAATACAAATGATGGAAACACAGCAAGAAGATTTTTCTCGATTCTTCTTGATTTAAACCTTATTTCCAGGTTTAAAAGAATCATCGAAGTACTTGCATGCAATGAACAAATTGACGCGAAAAAATTTAGTGATTACGCTAAGGAAACTGCAAAAATATATACAACGAAATACCCATGGAGAAATATGGCTGCAACAGTTCACAAAATCCTTTATCATGGAGAAGATGTCATTTAGTACATAAATATCATTTAGTACAACTTGGAGATCTATCGGAGGAAGCTCTGGAAAAAAGGAATAAGGAATACAGATTTTATAGAGAACACAACACCAGAAAACTGTCACGCAATTGCACAAATAAAGAAATTTTTAATATATTATTGACAACTTCAGATCCGCTCATCTCTAGCGTGCGACATCAATGGAAAGTGGAACACCTGAACTTAGATAAAGTAGCGAAAGAGCTACTACAGGACGAAAATAATTCAGAACTGAGTATGGAATATTTGCAAGCAATATTCCAACCAATAAATATAATTTAAATATGATTTTTCTTGTTTTAGTAAGATATATAATATATCTAGAAAAAAACTCAAAAAACAAAAAATTTCTCAATGTAAAAAATCAAAATAAAATCTTTTATTTATCAACATATGAATTTTTTTAATAAATAGATAAAATTAAAAAAAAGGAAAAGAAAAATTTCATACATTTCAAGAGTTCAAAATTTCAAAAGTTCAACTTTGAACTTGAATTTCTCAATAAGTACTCAATCAATTTTAACAAAATTTTAAACACAATAAATTCAAGGAATTATCTGTCAAATGTTTCTGCGATTTATTTCAAAAATTGTAACATTGTCAGGAAATTTTCATTTTGATCTTAGAGTATGAAATAAATTATGCGTCATTTGGGTAAAGAAATCTTCTTTATTTCCCACATGAAAGAATAATTTTTTATAACTTCATCTCACTAAATTTTACAGGAGATGGACATCATTCAAGTTTTTTCGATGTTGTCGTGTTAGGTTGCGTACAGAGTGAACACGAGTGGCGGACAGGTTTGCGTACTGGTACCAGTGCGACAAAAGTGGTTTCATACAGTTTCATATAAACCTGCTCGAAGTGTGCAGAGTGCAGGCAGGCAGGCCAAAGCAGGTTCTGCGACAAAACAGGTTGGTCCTGGTTTCTCGCAGCGGCGAGGCAGGTTTTAATGTATATTTTTTGAATTTTTGTAGGAAAATTATTTGCAACCGCAATTTTAGGGGGGTTTTTTTTAAATTTTTGAAGAAAAATTGTTTTTGAGCGAAATTATTGCGCAAGGAAGCATTTATTTTATTGAATAACGTGTTAGCATTGTGTTGTTCATATACAACACATTCTTCACAGAATTTGAAGAAAAATAACTCATTACACTTTTTCAATGTCATTTAAAGAAGCAATGATACAACACAAGCAATCAGCAACTAAGAATTGTGGACAAAAAACACACACACACATACATAATCAGCGACTGCGACGGCGCACGTGTTCATACTTTGATGAATATACAAAAACAACAACATGTTAACAAAGCATGCCACCGAGACGATCATTGTTTTTGTTTTTGTTCACAAATTGCATACAAAAAACTCAAAAAAAGCAAAATCAAAAATTTTAGGATGAATTGTTAGGGGACTTTCTTGGTTCCTGCGAAATTTTATTCTAATTTGTAACATATTGAGGGGAATTCATTTGTCAAAGAAAGCAATAATTCTAGTTTGAAAATGGATATTGACGTGGAAACACTTATTAGTGAAGTTTGTTCGCGCCCAGCGTTGTGGGACCAAAGCAATAAAAGTTACCATAACCGTATAATTGTGGACAAATTATGGGAAAATATTGCAAAAGTTATGCAAATACCGAGTAAGTTTGTTTTCTATTATTATGACATTTAATACTGTAAAATTAGATTTTTTCAAGTGCAGGGCTTATATAAATTTAAGAATTTTTAACATTACTAATATTTAAACATTGCTTGAGTTTCTTTCCAAATGAAAACATTTTTTATTAAACACACGGAAATACATTTATATATGTACATAAGAAATTAGCGCAATTTATTAACGCATACATAATTACGAAAAGTGTCTCGTACAAAACGGCCTCTTTTGTAACTAACACGGCTTGGTTTTCTCTGCAGTTTTTGGTTTTTATGTTGCTTTAAAAACTCCTCAGCTTCGCTTAATACATTGCCGGAACCCTCGAGATCTATTATAACGTTCTGTAGTACGCAAATGCTTTTTATTATTTCATCTGCAAATAATGGGGTAGTTTCAATCGGCTTCCACAATAATCGCCACTTAGCATTCATTATTCCGAAAGCACATTCAATGCATTTTCTGGCTCGGGAGAGTCGAGAATTAAAATACTCATTCTCAGCACTTATTTCCTTTCGGGCATATGGTCTTAGAACGTTTTCTAATAATGGGTACGCTTCGTCTGCTACAAATACATGCGGCATTTTTATATCGGTGCCTGGTAAATTTTTGTGAGGTGGAATTCTTAGTTCTTGGGACTTCAATAATTGAAAAAGTTGGGAGGACGCAAATGTTCCTCCGTCGCTTTGTTTTCCATACCCACCGACTTGTAACACAATTGAAAAAAATTTTTTATAATTGTAAAAGAAGGATCCAGAATTTCTTGGACACTTTATTCGGATATGTTTTCCGTCAATGGCACCTATGCAATTTGGAAAATTCCATAATTTCCAGTATTCATCAGCAATGTCTTTAAATGTCAAAAGAGTTGGTTGCGGCATGTGGATGGGTTGTAATTCTTCCCAGAGGGCTTTGCATGTGGATTTTATAATATTCTTTACTGTGGATACACCCATTCTGTACATAAAGCTTAAAGTGTGAAAAGATGAACCAGTCGCGAGATATCTGAATAAAAACATAAATATAAACAAAAGTTATATGAAGTTCTCCTTTGCTTTGTGTGCTTTTTGGTACAGCTTTACCCTTAATCAAAACAAAACAAACATGAACAAAACAAAACCATAAAAACAACAGCAGCATAATAAGTGTTGTTCTCTTGTTGTGCGCATGAACAAGTGTGTGTTTTGTGTTGCTGTTCTTGTTGTTGTTGGTAATTGTTTTTTTAGAGCATAACAAGAGCAGATAGGAAAAGGAATGCATAAAACCAACAAAATAATAGCAAACTATGTCGCACTGATCTGATCTGCTTGTCGCATTCACTATGAACGGTTTATTTTTAGAGCGGGTGCAACCTGCGCCTGTCCGCAAACCTGTCCGCCACTCGCGTTCACTCTGTACGCAACCTTAGGATACAACTATTTCAACTTTGAAGGAGGTGGAGCATTTCTTTATGCATGTTCAAATCTTTAAACGTTTCTCAGGATGAATGAGTTTTTTTAAGTTATGACATGCTACGACGATATTGAAAAATAAAAGACCATATATTTTTTTAAAAAATATTTTCTACTTGAATTATAATTGGTACGAAATAAAAATGTATACATCTTGGACCCTGCTTAGGAGAAAAAATCACCAATTTGTTCAGTCAATTTTTGATAAAAAAATGGAAAAATTGGCATTTAAAGTTATTTGGCAAATTTAAATTTCGTCGCGAGTAGTTTTTTTGAAATTTGTTTTTTTCTTTTCTAACAAAAACCCTAGAGTGCTTTTAACCCTCCGATGAATGAGAAGGTCCCTAGGGACCTTTTTGCCTTTTCAAACTGAAATTACTCCTACTTCGGCCACTACACCCCCCCCCCCCAAAGTTACTCTGTATTCCAAGAGTATTGTTGCGCATCTTTTGGAAAAAAAATCAAGCCGATTGGATCAGTACTTTAGGAGTTATTGAGGTTTTAGTGAGAATAGTACGCGGACGTGTGAATAGGTCCGTATGGACCTTGTACTGAATTTCACTAATAAATGCATGTTTTTGGGCATCATTATAATTTTTTTATTGTTTCAACACTTGTTCTGAACACAAAGACCTAAACTCAAAGACATTAGGGATGATGGCAAAAACAAAAAATTCTAAGAAAAATTCGAAGACATGAACTTTATTGCTTTCAAGGAAAGGCACAATATTCTAATTTTATACTACTAGCAATAAACCAGTTCTTAGAATTTTTTGTTCTTAGTATTTTGTTCTTAGTATTTTTTGTTCTTAGTATTTTTGTTCTTAGAATTTTTTCTTAGATTTTTTTGTTTTTATCATCATCCCTAATGTCTTTGAGTTAAGGTAGACGTACGAAAGAGTATAAAAGAAGTTGTAGTTTCGTAAACCAAATCAGTCAAAGTTTAGACAGCGAAGAGTAAAATCGTGTGTGATAGAAACAAAAATCTCATCAACAGCAAAACTGCGGCTATTGACGATATTTGGCAAATGTTGCAACATAACTTGGTAGCAGCTTACACTCCTCATGAAGCACTAACAGTTGATGAGCAGTTGTTCCCTTACAGAGGCGGCACCCGCTTCACACAATATATTCCGTCAAAGCCAGCTAAGTATGGTTTGAAAGTATGGTGGTTATGCGACTCACAGAGTTATTATCCTGTGAAGGGAATGGTATATTCTGGAAAACTGCCAAACCAACAACGGGAGATAAATATTTAGATGCTGGCCGTACTATATACGCGGATAATTTCTTTACCACTCTTGACTTGGCGCGTATTTTGTTGAGGAGGAAGACCGCATATGTTGGTACAGTGCGCTACAACAAAACATATTTTGTTGAGGAGGAAGACCGCATATGTTGGTACAGTGCGCTACAACAAAACATTCATTCCACAGGAGTTCAAGAAGAACCCGAAGCGCACCATCAATAGTACATTATTTGGGTTCAACGAAGGGGATATAGCGTTATGCTCATACGTGCCGAAAAAAATAAAGTGGTGAACGTGCTCTCCACAATGCACTACACCTGCCTCGTTGACGAGCAAACCGAGAAGCGGAAGCCCTATGCCATATTAGATTACAACGCCAACAAATGCGGCGTTGATACCATGGATCAAATGCTAGGCACTTACAGCTGCAAAAGAGCAACACAACGATGGCCGTTGGCCATGTTTTATAATATGCTGGACGTCGCTGCATTTGCTGCTTTTACGATTTACAAGAAATGAAGCCTATAAAAAGGAGTGACAGACGGCGGTCGTTCTTGTTACTGCTAACGAAACAATTAGCCACACCAAGTATCGAAGAACGTGCCCTGAACAACCATATAACCTCATATCCAAGGATACGCTATGCGATGGAAGCATTCGATGTCAGGGTAAGAAAAACATCTTCAAATTCAAGAATAGAATATATATTTATTTGTTTTTTATTTTTCTTTTCATTTCAGGTATTACCAAGACCGATGGAAGGCAATGCACCGTCGTTTGCGGCTAGGTCAAGTAGACCGTCATGTCGCCTTTGCCGTTCTGAGTACGGGCGGCAGCGGAAAACGCGGGCACACTGCTTCGGCTGCGGCAACGCTGTTTGCGGAGAACATAGCACACTTTTACATCGCTGCAACACTTGCGCACAGGGCGGGGGACAAGAAGTACACGCTCAACAACAATAATTTTTAAACTTTTTTATAATAGTCTTAAGAAAATTCAAGCAAAAAAAAAAAAAAAAAAAATTAAAAAAATTGAAAAAATTATTTTTGTATGTAGAATTTAGTTATAAACAATAAAAACAAAAAAAAAATTAAAAAAAAAAATTTTTATATGAAATAAACATGATTTACAAAAAAGGGCCGTAGGGACCTTTTCACACGGCCGTGAAGTTCAGAACTGTCACTCATCGGAGGGTTAAAAAAGCAGCAAAAACACACTTAACTCACAGCATAATAAAAATACTGACGACTATTTTAAAATCGAAATTTCTGATTTAAAATTGCGGCCAGAAATTAATTTTTCGTCCAATTTTAACAATTGCATATTGTTAGAAAGAGGGAAAGAAGAAAAGAATTGTTATGTTATGTTATGTTATGTTATTTTATGTTATGTTATGTTATGTTATGTTATGTTATGTTATGTTATGTTATGTTATGTTATGTTATGTTATGTTATGTAATGTTATAACAAAAATATTTAAATGTCATATTTATTTTTAGATTTTTTGCCATCTAAAATCGAGTGAACAATTGGGGTAAAAAGACTGTCTTATATATCTACGTATTAACGTAGATACATTTAGAACTAACAAAAATTACTTTTGTTGAAATGTTTTAGTTTTTAATGTGAACAGTAAAACTCAAAAATGGCAAAGTCAAACGACAACAAGTGAAGAGTGATTATGGAAATGCTTAAGAATGTTGTTCTGTATGTAAGAGTAAGGGTATCAACACAATTGTTTTTTCTTTTTGTAAATTTGAAAAAGTGCGTAAAAATTAAGCACAAAAATAAATCCGAGTTTTTCGAATTGAGCAAATAGTAGTACATGTAAAATTTGGGTAGTACGAATGTTCATTAATAGTAGTACAATGAGAATTTATATTGTACTACGGAAGTACGGATAGTACGGAAGACGTAAGAGTAGTACATGTACTAATATTTCAGTTCATTCGGCAGCACAGGTTAGCGTCTTTATTGACAACAGAAAACATCCGTGGCGAAGCCGCGGGCCACTGGGTCCTGCTAGTTTTATATAAAGATATTCACAATCAAGCAAAATGTTTTAAAACGGCCTGCCTAAAGCCTCTTTCATTTCAAATAGATTTAAGGTGACTGGGCAATGCATTCCATAATCTGATGGCACTAACGAAAAATAGTCTGGTAGAGTTTAGGGAATCAAAGTTAGGTATTATCATCATATAACTTCTGTTTGACTGACAAAATTGTAATTTTTCAAAGAGATACAACGGCACTTTAAAGTGAACCAATTTATGAAGAAATATGCAATTACGAGCATTTAGATAGCTTATTATATCAGAACCAAATATACTATTCTTGAACTGGGATATGTGATGAAACCTATGAATATTATAAACGTATCGCGTCGCTTGATTAAGCGCAATTCGAAGTTTGTGCTCAGAACGTGAATCTAGTTTACTATAAATAATTTTAGAGTAAGTTATTGCAGGGATTATCATTTGCAACACCAATTTTCGCCTGGTATCAACAGGCAATAGGTATTTATTTTTTTTATTTTTGGCAATAGGTAACACATATGTTTTCAACGCATTAAGTTGAAGACCATTTCTAATAGCCCATTTATGAACACTATCGAGATCTTCGTTCAATCTGTAGCTTAAATCTTCCAAAAGGCCCGTTCTGCGGGAAGCTGAACATCATCCGCATAGGCATGCATAGAGGAATACTTTCATACGGAAAAAATGTCATTTATAAATATCGAAAACAGAAGCGGCCCGAGAACAGACCCTTGAGGCACTCCACTGAAAACATTCTTGTATTGAAAGCACTTATTTCCATCATTTACTCTCTGAACCCTATTCGATAAGTAGTTACTTACAAGATAAACAGCACTAGCATAAAACCCATAATAATTTTTTTAGTTTTTGTCAAAGTAAGGAATGAGTAACAGTGTCAAATGCTTTAGAGAAATCAATCAAGCAAAGTAGTATAAGAAGGCCTTCATCATAAGGTGATAGAATATCGTCCAGTACCTTAAGAGCAGCAGTTGCACAGCTGTGGCCACCACGAAATCCTGATTGAAATGGGGACAAAAAATTGTTTCGTGAGGGAATATTCGACATTTGATCTGCCATAACAGCTTCGCACACCTTTGACAAGCAGGACAAAATGGTAATAGGCCTGAAGTCACTGGGTTCACTTGCTTGAGATTTTTTGGCTACCGGTATGACCTTTGCAATTTTCCAGGAATGAGGAAAAGAGGAGGAAGTGAAACAACGATTGATTATATGCGTTAGTGGGCTAACTATGAAAGGCAAAATGAGTTTTATAAATTTGATTCCAATTCCATCCTCACCAACCGCATTCGATATACAGAAAAATTGGGTTGCCCTGGCTTGAGAGTAAAAAATAAAAACACTTAAAAAATCCACTTTTCGAACAACTTACAAACGCAATTAAAGTTTTGTTTATTTTTTATTTTTGATATATTTCCAAATATGAGCAATTTCAAAACGCTTCAAAATCACAAATTTTTTGAATACTTGAATCTAATATTTACCTTTAGTCTTAATTTTGAGATAATGTGTTGCGATTATGTTCTGAATATTTTCTCTTATAATCTTGAACAACCTGTATGAATAAAAGTTGGTGCAAATTTATGACGAAGAAAATAAAGAATAAATCATATAAAACGAAATAAAAGCGCATACCAAAACTGAATTTAAGGTTTTTACAACTTAAACCTAGGCAACCCAATATCCCTAAATGTATTTTGGCATCCCTGGAATTCCAAAATTTTGCAAATGAAAATCAGTTAAATCTTTAAGAATAATTGAAGTCATTGCAAATGAAAAATCTATACTTTTTGATCTTTTATGATTTTTTCTGTGTCCAGAAAAGGGCACTTTAGGGATATTTGGAAAAAAAAATCAAGATCCAACAGCTATTACTTTTTGATCTGATTTTTGTTTTTTTTAATTTTTTAATAAATATAAACACAAATAGTCAAAAACCATTTTAAGTTTACTTCTTGTAGGTTTTTTTTTTAAAATTTGGGTTTTTGGGAATTTTTTTCCCCATTTTTTTCGAGCAAAGATCCAACAGTTGTCTTGTAAGGTGATGGCGTCTGTATTTTGGGATGCGAAAGGAAAAATATTCATCGACTATCTCCAAAAAGGAACCACCATTAACAGCGACTATTACTGTGCACTTTTGGATCGATTGAAGGCTGAAATCGCCAAGAAACGGCCACATTTGCAAAAGAAAAAAGTTCACGAAGACAATGCACCGTGTCACAAATCGATGAAAACGATGGCAAAATTGAATGATTTGGGCTTCGAATTGTTTACCCAACCACCCCACCGTATTCTCCAAATTTAGCCCCCAGCAACTTTTTCCTGTTTTCAGATCTCAAAAGAATGTTTGCTGGAACGAAATTCAAGTCCAATGATAAAGTAATCACTGAAACTGAGGCCTATGTTGACGAGAAAGAGAAAAGTTGGAAAATCGCTATACTCGTTGTATCGCTCTCGAAGGCAACTATGTTGAATAATATCAGGTTGGTAACTAAGTAATTGCGGATTTTTTTTAGAAAATAAAAGACAATTTTTTCATGGAACGAAATAACTTTATTCTGTAATGTATTGTCCATTTTGAGCAATGACCTTTTGCCATCTTTCAGGCAGCATCATAATTCCATGTTCATAAAACTTCTGGTTTTTATCAGCAAAAAACTGAACCATGTACGATTGACATCATAATTATTTTTGAAATTTTTACCATTCAAGCAGTTTTGCAAAGATAAAAATAAAAAGTAATCAGATGGTGCAAGGTCAGGACTATATGGTGGATGTGGCAAAACATCCCAACCAAGCTCCAATAATTTTTGCCGAGAGGCCAAAGATGTGTGTGGCCTTGCATTGTCATGGTGGAATACAACACCTTTTCGATTTGTCAATTCGGGCCGCTTTTCTTCAACTGCATTGTTCAATTTTGTTAGTTGTTCAATGTAGACATCTGAATTGATCGTTCGGTTGGGTGGTAAAAGTTCAAAGTAGACAATTCCTTTGTAATCCCACCAAACTGATAACATAACTTTCTTTTGATGAATATCAGCTTTTGATGTTGTTTGAGCTGGTTCACCTCCACGAGCTTGCTCCACGATCTTTTCCGATTAACATTGTTGTAAACAACCCATTTTTCATCACCAGTTATCAATCGTTTTAAAAATGGATCATTTTCATTACGTTTCTTTAACAAATCGCAGATATTAATGCGTTGTGTTAAATCATTTTCTTTCAGTTCATGAGTAACCCATATATCGAGTTTTCGTACATAGCAAAGTTATTTTAAGCGATTTTCAATGCATGTATGTGATACATGAAGCTTCTCTGCAATCTCACGTGTTGTACTGTGACGATCCGAATCGATTATTGCTTTGATTTGGTCGTCATCAACTTCAACTGGACGACCAGAGCGTTTTTCATCTTTGAGTGAAAAATCACCAGAAAAATTTGGCAAACCAATTTTGACACTGCCGTTCTTTTAAGGCTTCGTCACCATAAACAGCACATAACTTTTTGTGAGCTTGCGATGCGTTTCTTCCTTTCCGGAAATAAAAAAGCAAAATATGACGAAAATGTTCGTTTTGATTTTCCAATTTTCAACAGACGCCAAACAAAAACTACACAACCGATTAAAAAAATTTTTTTACTGATTGACAGTTGTAGTACCAACTATCAAATAACAAAATGTGTTTGACATTACGTCAGTAAACCTAAAAATTCAACTAAAGCTATCTATGAGTGAAATCCGCAATTACTTAGTTGCCAACCCAACTAAAAGCAGAACTTTCTTTTAAAAAAATTTCTTTTTTTTTTTTATGTTTGTATGAATTATTTTCACATTCTTTTATTCTTGCTATACGAGCACAAGTACGCGAGGAAATTTCATATCAAACTGGTTTGTACTGTTAAACAGCTACCTGCTTAAACTGGTTTGTACTGTTAAACAGCTACCTGCTAAAACTGATCGATAATTAAGTTGAAGTTGATCGTGATCGTCAACCATGAAAAATTATGTATCATTGAATAAAGCTGAAAGTGGCGCATTAAGAAACGATGGTTGGGTTACTTTGCAAAATTGGAAATGTACAAGATAATTAAAATCGAAAATTTGGTAATACCAATGGCGTTTAGAAGTTGGGACTATCATATAAATCCTATACTATCAAAGGAAACAAAAGTTTTATGGAAGGTAAAGCTTTCACCGCAAAATTAAAAACCATGATTTCTTATAATCGGCTTACAAAGAGAAAAAATAAACAGGAAGGAAATAAATTTGATCATTGTAATATATCTAATTTAAAAGTATATATATATATAAACTCTGAATCATATCCCTATGATGATTTAAATAGTCGCTTTGAAATGGGACAGTATGCTGTACTATATGATATGTATACAAAATTTCAACAAAGTTATTATATACGGGAATCTCAACCATAGCTAGATGTCGTTTATATACGGGAATCTCAACCATTGCTAGATGTCGTTGGATTCAAGGCTTTTGCACCACTTATTGTTCTTGATGTAACACGCCAAAATTAGTTTAGAAGTAACACAAAAACATGTTGAACTTCTACATTGCTGCCTTATATTGAACTTGCGGGTTATGAGTGCGCTTACTATGAAGCTTGGCTCTTATCACTTTAACCTTGAAATTAGTATTGAAATTGAAATTAAATAAAATTAAAATCCGTATCGGGATGGGGATGGGTGACGTCATCGGCATACACTAACATAAGTCGGCTTCTAAATTGTTTTTGACGTTTCTGCATCTCGAAGCTTCTAGAAACTTCCTGACTCTTCTTGGTTGCGGTGTATTTCGTTTACTTAAAATAAAATACAGCGGCGGAGAAGTTGCTGGGTATAAGCGACTTGGCCGATGGTTATTAAGCGGGGCTTGTTACCTCGATGTCCCCCAACTGACGAATAGATATTTTTATACGCCTATGTTTCAAATGGTTGTTATCCAATTCTTAAACTACTTATGGAAATCTAATACACGCACCTTATACTTAGCACCATTATGATAAATTTATAAACATATCTTTAACCCTTCAACCTTCTCCGTACCTAAATTGCTGCAACCCATATTAATGCATATATTTTCATATAGCAAGTCATATCACTTCAGCTAAAGTCAGCCAGCAGAATTTGAGTCATTGCTATTAGGTATTCGAGGGTTAAGAAAAAAAAAACCGAAACATGCAAACACTGATAAGAACTCGCTTGACTACCACTACCGATAATGTAGTGTATAAAATTATGACCAACGCTGAAAAAAATTTTTGGTGATGTTGTTGTCAGCTTCTAAAATGTTCTCGAAGTTTTTCTACATCTCGAAGCTTCTAGAAACTTCTTGACTCTTCCTGGTTGCTATGTATTTCGTTTACTTTAAATAAAATATAGCGGCAGCGAAGTTGTTGGGTGTAAGTCGCCACCAGTAGGTACGGCGAAGGTTGAAGGGGTTAAGGTTAAGAAAAAAAGCAAAACATATGAACTCTGATAAGTATGCCACCACGCAGTCTACGTTAGAAGTCTTATAAATATATATTTATTTGAGTCATTGCTATAACTAATGCTAGGGTTATGAAAAAAAAAATCATAAAACATACAAACACTGATAAGAACATGAGCAACGCTTAAAGCAAAAACAACTTGCGGTTTTTTTTTTGTCTGTCCGTCCACCAGCACAAGCAGAAATCTGTTCATACTTGAGTGCCGGGCGTGACGTCATCGGCTTGCTCCACCGCTCCACCTGGCCCAGAACCGCTATATTGTATCTACTAATCGATACGGGAGCAACCCATTCGATAATAAATACAGGAATCTGTGATCCTAAATGGTTCGTACACACTGAACTAATTAATGTTAAAACCTAGCAAAATAACGTAAATATTAATGAAAAGGTGCAAATTCTTTTGTTTGAGGAATTGGGTGGACCATTACCACAAAACCAAGTGGTAGACTTTTACGTTTGCCAATTTCATTACCAATATCATGGTGTTATTGGTAACAATTTTTTAAGGTTGATAAAAGCAAAAATAGATTATGAAAGCAATAATCTATACGTAAAAGGAAATGCAACCAAAATTTCTTTTACAATTACAGACAAAAACTATCACTATTTTTCAAAAGAGGTGATTCAAAAAGACGGTCTTGTATATATACCTAATAAAATTACAGGATACCAGAAATTCGAAATTATCGAAGGAGGTATTAAAAAATTTTGCAACAAATGTTATTGCCAAGGTGAATGTTGACGAGGAACAGCAAATACAATTTAATTAAAAAAAAAAATAACAATAGCGACAAGTGAAAACTTTAATGTTTCAGAAAACTATAGGAGTGAAACACAACACTCCCTATTAGAAAAAATTAGAACAGGCCATCTTAATGAAGAAGATGAATCAAAATTAATACCATTAAAGAAACGTTATAACAAAACATTTTACGAGGAAAACTCTGACAATACATTTACTAATGCAATAAAGCACGAAATCCGAACATGCGCCATTCATTCTGTACATTCATAAAAATTAAGTACAAAAACAAATTCAGGAAATACTTAACAAAGACATCATACTCCTAAGTAAGTCACCTTACTCAGCTCCAGTTTGGGTAGTACCAAAAAAAAAAAAAAATGGATGCTAATAAGGAAAACAAGTGGAGACTTGTGATTGACTACCGTAAGCCGTAACTGTAGACGATAAGTACCAAACATGGATGAAATCTTAGAGGCACTAGGAAGGTGTCAGTACTTCACTACTTTTGATCTTGCCGAAGGGTTTCATCAAATTTAAATTGCCAAAAATAATATTCCAAAGACTTCATTTAGTGTCGAAAATGTACATTATGAGTTTTTGAGAATGCCATTTGGACTCAAGACAGCCCCGGCAATATTTCAACGTTTCATGAATAATATTCTATCTGATTATATGAACAATATATGCTTAGTATACCTTGATATAATAATCTTTTCGACATCCCTCCAGGAGCACGTGGAATCACTGTCGAAAATCTTACAAATACTTAAAGATATGAATCTGAAAATACAGATAGACAAATTTGAATTTTTAAAACGAGAAACCGAGTTCCTTGGTCACGTAGTTACGGCAGATGAAATAAAACCTAACCCAGAAAAGGTTAGCAGTGTACAAAAATGTCCTTTACCAAAAACCCAAAAAGAAATAAAATAATTTATAGGACTCATTGGATATTAAAAGAAGTTCATCAAAGTTTATTCAAAAATTTCAAGACCAATGACAAAATATTTAAAACAAAATACAAAAATAGATATAAAAGATCAAGAATACATTGACAGATTTAATACATTAAAAACACTTTTAACACGCGATCCAATTTTACAATATCCGGATTTTAGTAAACAATTTGTATTGCAAACAGATGCAAGTAATTTCGCTTTAGGAGCGATTCTGTCTCAAAATGGACACCCGTTATGTTACGCAAGCAGGACGTTAAATAACCACGAACAAAACTGTAGTACAATACACAATATTTTCGCCCATATTTCTTTGGCCGAAAATTCATTATAGAAACAGACCATAGATCATTAACTTGGCTATTCAACATTTAAGAACCTAATTCAAAATTAGTCAGATGGAGGTAAAGAATCTGGAACTTGATTATGAAATTAAATTCAAAAAGGGTGTTAAAAATGGAAACGCTGATGCGTTATCTCGTGAAGTAATAAATTTCACTGAAACAGTGATTTCAAACTGAAACACTTATATTTTTAAATTTTTATAGTTCTTAAAAGGTCATTTCATTATATCTTTGCTTAGACATTATTTTTCGTCAAGTATATCAGCTATTTTAAGTTGTGTTAAATTTATTTTGTAATATTTAATCCTTAAGTCATCACTTTGTATAGGAAAAGAACTTGTTCTTATTATACGAATTTTTTTGAATAAATAATAATAATAATAATAACAGAAGAGCAGACAATAAGAGAAGTACAAGGTCCGATTAACCTTTATAAAAGACAATTCATAATAAATAAAATAAATTCGGGTGCCCAAGAGATAAAAAAAGTCAAATATTCCGATCTTGTAGGACAATTATTCTTGCCAAAAACCTTGACAAAGATGCGGTAAGGACGTTTATTCGCAATCATTTTGACAAACATAAGACTATCGAAGAACATATTGAAGATGAAACATTTCAGAGTTTAAGGAAGATTACATAAAAGTCAAATGAAAATAATTTTTAAAAGATGTTCAAGACGAAAATGAACTGGCGGAAATAATAGAAAAAAAACACCTAAAAAATAATCATAGAGGCATAAATGAAAATTTTTTCGAACTAAAAGAAGAAATTTACCATCCAAAATTGAAAAACATAATAACAAAACTTATAAATGACTGTGAAATTTGTAATAAGGAAAAATACGAAAGAAAACCATTAAAGCTAAAATTCCAACTTCCAGAAACACCTAGTGGCCCAAAGGAGGTGGTACATGTGGACGTTTTTTATAGTATAAGCAATACACTATTTTTGACAATAATTGACAAGTTTTCGAAACATGCACAATCAATAAGAATAATAGGTAGATCTTGGACGGAATTTAAAAAAGCTTTAACACAGTACTTGAGCAACGTAGGTTCAATAAAAAAAATAATTGTTGAAAACGAATTAGGATTTAAAGCAATCCCATTTCAAGAGTTTCTTAAAGAAAATAACATCGGAATACAAAACATCAACGAAAACAATGGATACATCAACATATATAAAGGACAGATTAGGATAATATAGGATAAGGGGATTTTATGAAAATATTACACATAATTAACATAACAGAATTTTAAACAAACAAGAAAAATATTAAATATAACATTTATATAATAAAAAACCAAGTAGGAAAAGATGATTCATCTTTCGCTACATTAATTAATAATTTTAATTTACTTGACTGAAAGATAAATGGACTTAAGCCACATTCAAGAGAAAGAAGAGGATTTATGAATATTTTAGTCAAAGGACTTAAGGTCAACAGGAACAATGAACAGTAACGACGAAATACTTATAATATACTGTAAACTTAGAGAATCTTTCCCAAACAAACAAAAAACTTATATCAGAATCTAACAAACAAATAAAAATAAAATCTCAACTTTCAAACTCAAAATATCACGACGCAAATTAATAAGAAACAAGACCTTATCAAAAATATACTTTCATAAAACAAATTCGAGACGAATTTGATATATGTATTTAGACATATATCGCACACTAACTACAAAACAGTCACAACTCAAAAAACACGAATTTTCAGGAGAAGCAAAAAACTGGTTGAGCTTAAATGATTGTAATATTATTAACAAATTTAGTTCAACAATAAAGAAACCAAATTTTAAAGAAAGTTCTGGTATAGTTTTTTTAATTTCATATTATACTTGTGAAAATAAAGAATAATTTGGAGTTATGACAATTTAGCTGACATTTTTTCTTATGATAAGTGATATTATCTCTAATTGTGCCTCTTTACCTGATAAAAATTATTTTCATTTTTAACAGCAACTAAGTAAGTTTTCTTTTAAGTAAGAAAAAAAAAATTAAAATTTACTTTCTGTTTAATTGAAAATAAAGCTTTATTCTTATTAGAATACAGTTTTGCTATAGGCTTGTGCTAAACAGTTCCGGAGACGGAACGGACAGGCAACATTTGCTTTAGAGAGCAGAACTAGTTCATTTAAACATGGCCGCGGAACTATCAAGTTCCTTTGTTTATATGATCTGCTTGAGCTGCTTTTTTGTTGAAAGTCTCTTTTATAGAGCGGAACTAATTCATGGAAACATGTTCACAGAACTATCTAGTTCCTTTATTTATTCTTTATTTATCTGTTTGAGCTGGTTGTTTGTTGAGGAGGAAATTTGTCTCAAAGTATTATTACTCCAAGTATTATTTCAACACAACGCTCTGAATAGTCTTAAACCAAATTGAACACAATTTTGTTATTTTTTGTAAGTGTTTTTATTTCAAAATAAAAAAATTAAGGAAAATATTCATAATTTATTTAAAAAAGAAATTTTAAAAATTTGCTAACAAGTTTTATATAGTGGAAATATTAAGTAACAAAATTGTAGCATAAGAAAATATATAAAAGTTATCTGTAGCGGGATTCCCAAAATGTTAACGTGCTACAATCGCTAAAGTTAACGAACAACGTTTATAGCTTGCAGTAACAACTGCCGTATTCCCAAACCTATGCTTAGCTACAATATTTGCTAAGAGTTGCATTCATAAAGTTAGCGTAATCATTGTTATCAAAAATTGAAAATATGGCAGTATTGGCATTTGACAGCTTAAATTTGCGAAAGTTTAAAGAAGAATAAAATAAATAAAAAAAAAGCAAAACAATCAAACAAAAATAAAAATGCAAGCAGGAAAAAAAGAAGCAGCCGTGCAACAGCTGAGCAATATAAGCTGATGCTGGGCTTCTTCGTGGCCAATACTGGTTTGGCAGAAGGGAAGTTTGTGGCACTGTATGGTAAGCAAAATAGTATGCAAGTCTAATATCTATTTTAAAACGTAATTTTTTCATTATAGGCATGGCGTGATCTCAAATGCCGGACGTCGGTAAAGGCGCGAGAGCGCAGGAAGCAAATGGCCTCGACGGGTAGTGTTGTGCTGGCTGCTATAAATCTGTTGGCTGATGGCTTCAGCTTGTTCGACAGAGTAAATGAACAAAAAAATCACTTGCGAAGTAAATTAGTGAAGTAGGGCTTGTATAAGCGTGTTTATTTATCTAAAAAATAATTCAGTTTTCTAAGATTACATCAAATAAAAATTAACTTAAAACTTACATTCTGTCTTCAAATTATATCTTCAACATGTGCTTATGGCGTTAAATCAATTACAATGAATTTAAATGCGTTAATTTAAAATAAGAATGAGAATAAAGAAAGATACGAAATTATTTGAGGGTTGCAAATTATTGGCAGCATTTTATGAAACGGGTTGCCATCGCGCCACATTCCACCCCCGTGAAGGTCCTACGGGGCTTCACGAACTACGTCTAAGATAGCTAGTTTGGATACTGGTCGCCGCAAAGTGCCTGAAGTACCAGTTTGTACTTCCGCGATGCGAATAACGCCATCTTTTGCAGCGTAAGTAGACACGATTCTTCCCTTTTTCCACTGACTTCGTGGTAAGTTTCATCGCAAATGATGACTATATCATCAATTTTGATTGGCTGTTGGTTGTTAAACCATTTGGTACGTCTAGTAAGTGTTGGCAAGTATTCTCTGATCCAACGACGCCAGAAACAATTCTTCAGCTGTTGACTTATTCGGTATTGTTTTCTTGTATATACATTTTCTTCGCCGGGGGTTTGGGTCGAATTGGTTGAACCTAGTAGGAAGTGGACTGCAGCGAATGCTGTCTCACTTGCATCCACAAATACGTGCAACTCCAAGGTGGCATGTACGTGTGTTGAATTTGACACAAATCCTCGAATTTCGAAATTTGCTTTTGCATGCGTGCGCTTTACCGCGTTTCCAATAAACAATGCTTCATCTTCGTCGCGAAAACTTGCTACAAAGTCATCCACGTAATGGCTCCTTAGTACTGCATCAATGACTTCTGGCTGATCGGATGCGACTTCCAATGCATTTTTATTTTTTACGAACTGCGCGCTACAAGGCGAGCACGTAGCGCCAAATATCATCGCTTGCATGACGTACGTTTCTGGGGGCTCATCAAAACTTTTGCTCCATAAAAATCGCTGACTATTAATGTCTTCTTCTCTTATCCGAATCTGGAGAAACATCTCTTTGATGTCTGCGCATAGGCCTATTGGCTTTTCTCGAAAACGAAACAAAATTTTCATTAGAGATTGATTTTCATCTGGGCCCTTCAATAATTGTGAATTTAGCGAAATTCCAGCCACTTCTGCTGCCGCATCAAAGACTATGCGGAGTTTACCGGTCTTATTTGGGTTAAACACTGCGAAGTGTGGAATATACCAAGTCTTTGGATCTCTTATTGCAGCTTCTTTTTTTGATAATTTATTAGCATAACCCTTTTCTATGTAGTCCTCCATTGAGTTACAATACGCCTTCGCAAACTCTTTATTTTTACGAAATTTTCTTTGTATGGAGCTAAGACGCATCTCGGCCATTTTTTTATTGTCCGGAAACTTAACCTCATCCGATTTCCACAGTAAACCAGTTTCATAAAAATTTTCAACCTTCTTTGTCGTTGCTTCCAGAATTTTTCTAGCACGACTGACATCTTTAGCTTCAACCATTTGCTTGCACACCGCTGTGCCAAAATTTTCTGTAGTGAAATAATCTGCAACTAAACTTTCAATTTTTTCATCGATATCTTCGTACGCATGCAAAATGATTGAATGCTGATATAATGACGTGTCCGGATCTGTTTTACCATAAACAACCCATCCAAGTGGAGTGTTGGCGGCTATCATATTTTGGCTGGTTTTAATTGTCTTTATATTTGGTATGACGTGGCAGTTATCTAATCCGATAAGAATTCTCGGGCTGGCATTACAATACTCTGCTATAGGTAGATTCTTTAATTCATGATATTTATCATGCAACTCTGACATGTTTATAGTTTGGATTGGAAGCTTTAAATTTGGCACCGTCTGAGCTTTTAGGTTAAACCACTGACTTTTCTTGCTGGTTCCTTTTATTTCAACACTCAAGGGCATTGACTCTAACTTTGTGGCCTTTCCACCAAACCACTGCAAAGATTGGTTTTCTTTTCGGCTCTGTACCCTAGATCATTAGCAAGAGATTCGTCTAAAAGCGTCACTGACGATCCTTCATCAATAAAGGCGAATGTTTTTATAATGCAATTATTTTTACCTCGTAGCTCAACGGGAAGCAGCTTAAAGAGCAATTTAGTGGATTTAGAGTCAAAGTTGTGCACGCTTGCCGTGTTAACTATCTGTTTTTCTGGTACGTTGCCAGTCTGTACTTTTTCATGAAGAAGGAAATGATGCATTTTATTGCATCCAGTCTCTTTGCATGTCTTCTTTCGTCTACAAATTTTAATGCCGTGCCCTTTCATCAGACAACAGAAACACAGTCGTTTGTTTTTAACAATTTCCCAACGTTCAGGCGTAGTTTTATTTAGAAAACGTTTGCAGTCTGGCAAATAATGTGATCCGCTGCACTCAATACAGACAATAACCTTTTGTGCTTGCTCTGATTTTTCTTCTGAAACTGCAAAAAGCGGGTTTTTTCCAGGCCGTTGCTGAACCGTTGACCTACTGTAGGCAATGGGCATTATTGGTGCACTAAACGTGGCTTTACATATTATTTTCGCAACCTGTGCAATCCAATCACTAAAATTTAAAATAGTCGGATATGGCTTTATTAACATAGAATGACTTGTCCATTCTATTCTCTTTGTCATTGGCATCTTGGAAACCAGCTCATCAAGCAGTGTAGGGTTTCCAAGATAATGTGCTGCATTGGCATTTTGTAAAAATGTGGTGAGATTTTGCACTTTCGTGGCAAACTGCACTAAGAGTTCTAAGTGATACTCGGCTATAGGGGAAATTTCTCTTACTTTTTGAAGTTGACTCTTAATCAATATTTCCGGCTGACCAAAACAAAATTGAAGATGTTCTACAAATCTCTGCACATTCTCTGGGCTTATCAGCAGACTCTCCACTTCTTCTCGGGCGGCTCCCTTCAAACACTTACAATCGAAATGTATTTTCCAATGCTGTATATCCGTAAGCATTTGACGTTTCGTGAAATGATGTGCTAAAAACCGGCCAATCCTCTGGTTTGCCATCGAATTCCGGTAAGTCCAAAAGTTTTCGAGGTATGGCATATCCAGTGTATGCACTTGTCTGGCTCGGAACTGAATGCGTAGTCGGATAATAGATAGGAGTGTGAAAATATGTCGAAGTTGGAAGTGAAGAACTCATGGGGTGATGATACAGCGGCGTATTAGAAAATGTTGTTGTTGTTTCTGCCATCGATGTACATGAAACTGGCGCAATAGCACCTTGTGGAGCTGTTGAAGCGGCTGAAAAGGTATCCACATATACCGTCGATGAACTACTTACTGCACTTACCAATGACAACATTCTATTGTTTTGATCTAATGACGTCGACCCACCGACTTGCCCATCACCTAATCGCTTCACTAGATCAGCCCTTTTCTTTTCAGATTCAAGCAGAAGCTGTGTATTGAGCTGGCTGCTCACTTCAAGCGCTTTTATACGTTCCATCAAGGTTTTAATTGTGCTACTTGAATCTTTATCTTTCGGCTCTACCATTGTACTATTCAGGCTTGATTCACCTGAATTGTGTCCCGACGACCCCACTGAACTAGTCATATTAATTTCAAATTCTTTAAAATGTTCTGGTAATATTTCTTTATTTATTCGACTACTTCTTCTTGGCATACCCCAAAATGTAAATGTAAAGAAAAACTACTTACAGTCTATGTGTGTAAACGGACTGTGGCTGCGCTTACAGCTTACTGGCGAGATGACAACTGTTCGATGATATCCTCGGCGAGCAGGCGGCTTGCTATATGTGTTTGTTAGCGTGAGCTCCACACAGGCGAAATGACGAACTGCTTGGCAAATAACTCTATCGAGCAGGAGTTGTATAAGCGGGCTGCTGTAACGCCGGCAAGAACAAATGGCAATTACAGCTAGCGCTCCGCTGGCGAAATGGCAAAATTGCTTGACGAAGACTTCTATCGAGCAGGCGATGTATAAGCGGGCTGCTGTAACGCCGGCAAGAACAAATGGCACTTACAGCTGGCACTCCGCTGGCGAAATGGCAAAATTGGTTGTCACCGTCCAAACTCAAGTCTAGAACGCCTCCGATAAGCACACCACTTGAAGAATATAAATAAAATTGTTGTGCTGGCTGCTATAAATCTGTTGGCTGATGGCTTCAGCTTGTTCGACAGAGTAAATGAACAAAAAAATCACTTGCGAAGTAAATTAGTGAAGTAGGGCTTGTATAAGCGTGTTTATTTATCTAAAAAATAATTCAGTTTTCTAAGATTACATCAAATAAAAATTAACTTAAAACTTACATTCTGTCTTCAAATTATATCTTCAACATGTGCTTATGGCGTTAAATCAATTACAATGAATTTAAATGCGTTATTTTAAAATGATAATGAGAATAAAGAAAGATACAAAATTATTTAAGGGTTGCAAATTATTGGCAGCATTTTATGAAACGGGTTGCCATCGCGCCACAGGTAGGAAGCCCTTGTCCCTATCTGCGCTCACAGAGTTGGATATGCGGGTGTTGGGCATCCTTGGGCCGCAATATGTGGAAGGGAGCAGCACCTGCGCTGACAGCATTCCGGAAGAAGAGGTAGTTATATTATATAACATTTTATTAGAAGTATTCTTCATAAGTTATTTTTGGTATAGCATTTGCAAATCGCCTTGGAGTCAGACGAAAATGACGTTTTGCTCTCCACTTCAACGGTGCCCAACGTTTTGCTCTCCAATCCAACGGTGCATACAGTTTGCAACTATAGCAACGCAACAAGCGAATGCCTGGAAAGGCATAATATAAACCTGGAAAGGCATAAGTCAAATTTTAGATATCGAATAGCTATGGAAGTAAAAGTCACAGAACATTGAAACTCAGAATGGAGTTACCACTTGGTGATGTCTTCCTTATAGAAGACTTAATCATTAAAATTGTACATGCTTTGATAGTAAAATACCACGCTTGGTATGTAGGGTCTATTCATCCAAGCGGTAGTCATTGTAAGTACAAATATGGACATTTAATAAATTACCATAAAACAAACAGACACACAACAGTAATGAAATTAATTGGATAAGGGCGTGGCCTCCCTATACGATCACTTTTCAGGGGACTAGCGCGGAGTGCAGCGAAGCGCGCCGGGTAAAAGCTAGTTATGTTATAAAATCAGTTCCGACAGTTCTCGGTGTTAGTGGAAAGGTAACGAAAGCATTCTTAATCATTCATGATTGTTCTCTTTCTTATGTTACAAGCCAAAATAAACAGAACAATGCACACAAGATGAATGACGATATATCATATCGTCTATTATTTCATTCATTCTCTCTTACAAGCATAATAGTTTTACTCGTCGTTGCTCAAACAATTCATCTAAGCAGTAATGTGTTGCAAGCAGTTTCATTTAAGCAGTAAATGTTGCTCTTTAGAAAAGATTTCATTTCAATCGGATTGCATTTTGTTTCATCAAAATCAGTTCAAAACTGCGGGCGCACTCTGGGCCACAAGTTCGAAAACCGTGGTTTCGAGATAAACGCGTTCAAGTTTGAAGTTATTTTTTTTGCATCAAAAAAAAAAAATTAAATGAAAAATTTAAGCATGGAGTTTTAGAAATTCGACAATTCTGCGTCGATTGCACTTGGTTTCATCAAAATCGGTTCAGTAGAACTGGAGAAAAGTGACTTCGAAGTTCAAAAACGTGATTTTAAAAAAACTCAAAGAAAATTTAGGCAATAAAACATTTTTTTTGTGAATACATATATCAATTTGCAATGCCAGCCCCCTAAATAACTCCTTCCTCTTCTTAAAAAAATGAGGACTCAGCGGCTCTTTGTGCTCTTCGGGCAGTTCTACCTTCTATTGATGCGGCCAGAGCTTTGACCTTGGACCTTTTCAAACGTTCTTCGTTCCGAGATATGGCGAAATCATATGTGACGTTGCCAATCGGCAATGTCTCTGGATGACGACAATTAGCGAGGCCATAATATGTTGTTAGATCAGTGATGACTTTATCTATGAGTTTGCCTGCACCCTTGCCGCCAATGCCTCTGTTCTCTTTTTTGGCCTAGCGGAGTCTGCTGCCCTTTCTTTTTTACACGTGCGATATACATTCTTTGTTTTCGACGATTGGGTCGCCATCGTACGGATCGTTGTCTATAATAGCTTTGAATGTTTTTGAGTCGCCATCGCCGATATACTTGCAGTATTTTACGCCATGCCTTTGGACTGATATGGCGCACATTTCCTTTATCGCATCGACCTCCATCTTCCCAGAGCTTCCTTGATGGTTGGCACGGCATTCCTCTTCGTGGTCTTCAATCCAAATTTCATATGGTAGGGGGTCTTCTTATTTCTTAGCTTCCCAATACTTGCAACTGTTGCATACGCTGGACTTTATGCAACTGTTGCATACGCTGGATCAACAGAGTCGACTATTTTTTTACTGTATTTGCCGATCAACGTTGTGCGCCGTATAGTGAAGAAAAGCCACGTTTTTTCAAAGTGTCATCACCTGATACGGTAAACATTGTAAACAGTTGAAGTATCAACTATCAAATAACAAAATGAATTGAATTGAAATCGAATTGAAATCGATTACGTCAGCAAACCTAAAAATTCAACTAAAGCCATCTATGAGTGAAATCCGCAATTACTTACTTAGTTGCGAACCTGTTTAAAAAGTATAGGTATTTAAAAAGTTTACAATATTGCAATTGTTCTAGCGTTCTTTTGGATGATGTTAGAGGAACTAGTTAAGAAGATTTTGAGGTACTTGAATGTTCTGCTTTAAGAATATTCACATTTTTCTACAGTTTTCCAACACATAAAACATTGTACACATTTAATCTAATATATAACATGCTTATCTAATTTTAAAAATATAGTTCTAGTTTAACCCATACTAATGATAAATGTTTGTTCTTTTCTTTACAGTTTTACGATAATGGCTTATTGCTGGGCATTTCTTCCAAGCGAACGACCTTCGTTCAACCAGCTTCAAGTCTGCCTGTCCGAATTTTACTCACAAATAACGCGCTACGTTTAGAACTTCACCATCACTCACATACTTTATAGACACACATATGTATAAACAAATATCTTTTATAACTCAGTCTCGAGCCGAAAGCCCTGGATGCTAGTGCTCCTTTAATTTTGTAAAATAATTATTTTTCTTATAACTAAATAAATAAATTATTTTTGTAATTCATGTCGAAGAACGATACAAACCACAGTTGAATTATTTTACACTTTCACCAATCTGAAAACCAATTGAAACCACCAAGAACGATTGAAATTGTGAAAACATGCATTAAAAAAGCACGTACCCCTTAACATGGCAATGAAAAAGAAATCTTTACATAATGTTTTTTAGATATTAAACCGTATTTTAAAAAAAATGTATATTTTTTAATTTTTCCCATATGAAAAGGATAGAACCTTGTCGCACAGACTGCGACAAAAAGATAGCACCTTAACCCTTTCGACCCGTTCGGTACAATATATCCCAAAAAAGTTTAAATGCACCTATAGGTAATATTTGCTTAAGAATGTGCATGAAAATGTATTTTTCTGTTGTTTATAATCTTCAATACATCTATAGTAAAAAATATTATCTATTGTGTGACATTTGACAACTGCAATTACTTGTGATCAGTGAATAAGTGAGCACGTGTTGTGAAATTCTGAAGAAATTTTCAATAAGAAAAACTATGAAAAAAGTGGAAAATATTCTATTGTTATATCGTGATATGCATTTACAATTGAAGTTTGGAAATTCACTTACTTGTGATATAACTAAGTTTTTCTGTTCGTGAGATTATATGCCCCAGTAGTATTTGACTGGAGCCAGGAGTGCATAAACTTTATATAAGTTTTATAAAGTCATAATAAAATTTGTCCTCCCAATAGGCATAAATGACGAGCAAGAGAGCTAAACTGACTAACGACGATATCGGAAATGTGCTCTTTGAGTCCTCAGGCGAGTCGAAGTCATATGAAGACAACGGCTCTGAGTATTTAGCGTTGGATGATGATGATTCATCATCAACTGCCGGAGAATAGTGTCCGAAAATGGAATTTGATGATCTTAGTGATGAGGGACCCAGTTGTGAAGAGATCGATCCCCATTACGTAGTAGAAGATTATGCCATTGCAGTAACAATTGCTACGGAGAATATATGTACGGTTGACGGCAATTGCTATCCACGAAAAGAAATGCAAGCGTACTTTCATTACATGCAAAACATACGCCATACCATATGTAGTATACTTTTTATAAATCAATAAAATTAATACACAGTTTGTCAAGAAAGTGTTTTGATATAGTGAAATTATTGTAATTTTTACTTTTGTCTTAAAAAAACAATCTTAATTTTTGTTTTGATTATTTTTAGTTATTGATTTAGTATTATTTATTTAATTACAAGATGTAGTGGTGAAAAAAGAAACAAAAAGAAAAGAAAAAGAAAGAAAAGAAAAGAAGCAACAACGAAAACTTTAAATAGTTGGAAATTTACTGTCAAGAAAGTGTTCTTACATTTAAGTCTATTTTTATTAAAACTGTACTAAAACTAAATTTAAAGAATAGAATAGATTTGGTATGGTCCCCTCTAGAGTTAATTACTGATGGTAACCTATATATTAACTTTTGTTCAAAAGTTGGCCGAAACAAAAAGTTGGCCGAATTTCACTGTAGGAATAGTATTTCGTTTTACCAATGCTTTTAAGGACTGACGCCATACTTTATTGGGCCTCTTATTATAAAATAAGAACATTTTTGACTCGTCGCAGAATATGACATTATCCTAATAGGATTATGGGATATCAATGTACTTCATCGCGAACGATAATATGCTGTGTCGTAAGCTTCGGTTTCTTACGTGCTAATCTTGAAGGATATGTAGGATACTCATACGAAATAACATCACCGAACTCTTCCTTAAACATAAAAGCAAGAGCTCTTGTAGATATTTTAGGGTTGTCATTCACTGCTCTTGTCAAGAACCGTTCCCTTCTTTCCAAAAAAATGCGCGGTCGACCGATTGATGGATGGTAATGCAGTCTTTTCTCATTTTCAGCACGATTTCTAATGTTATAAACTGTTTCTTTTGTACCACAAATATTTCAAATAACTCTTTAACTGTTCTCCCAATGGAATGATTATAATAATTTAAATGAATTTATCAAAGAATGTCCTTTTACCGGGCGTTTTTATTTCCGTTTGTTTTTAGTTTTATTCGTATTAATAATCACTGTATAGCACGATATCTAAAGCGCTACAAGACAAAACAAATAATAATTTGCTCTATTTACTTTAAAACATGAGCCCATCTCTGAAAAAATTAAAACCAATAACGGTAAATCTTTTCAATAGCCTTAATATAGAAAGAAAGCTACTGCTTTTTCTTTTTTCACTACTACATTTTTTTCATTGAATAAATAACACTAAATCAATAAACAAATATATTCAAAACAAAAATTATGATATTTTTTTTAAGACAAAAATAAAAATTACAATTTTTTCATTATGTAAAAAACTTTCTTGACAAACTGTTTATTTGCTTGTGAGCATTTTTAGGTCGGATGGACAAGTAGGAATTGTGAAAGCAAATACTGCTGCACGTCCGACATGTAGGATGAAAATGAAAAAGTTTTGATTTTTCTCTTGGTCCGTCCTACATGTAGTAAATAAGGCATTGTTTACACGTCATTCAAATTGCAGGATAATTCAAAATTTGTTGTTGTTTTCTCAGCGAAAAAAAAGATGAACTCTCTGCGAGAGCGGAAATGAACTTTCAACACTTCATCGCATCCATCAAAATTTTGATGGAGCTCAAGACCTGCATCAATCAATCACAGGGTTGCATAATCAACTTTTCTGGTACTTACAACAACACTTTTAGTCGGCATCGGCCATTCAATCAAAAAATCACGCGTGAACAGCTATTCAATCAAATATACCGAAGAGAGTAAAAGAGAACCAAAAATGCGATATTCTTCATTCAATTTGAATGACGTATAAGTTCTGCCTAAGAAAGCACGTCCATCCGACTTCATATATTTTCCCATTCTAATAACATGTCCTCACTGCCGGTTTTAGTTATCGAAGTTTTATAAACCTACTCCCTAAAACTTGACTGTCTACACTGGTGCAATCCAGTTTTAAGGGAAGCAGCTGTTATTAAATATTTGTTGTCATTGAAAAAATAAGTGAGGAAAGGGCAAGTATTTCATGTTTAAAGAGTCTTGTTGCAATGGTGACGATGAGCAACGCGAGCCTAAAATCAAAACGACTACAACTGATCAGGTTGCAAAAAAGAGAAAGCAGCGACTGAGGATAGTTTCCATATTGATACAAAACCTTATTAGTCTGAGCAGTTCCAGGACAATATGAATGAAGGCTAAAAATGAAATTCAGTGTGTAAAAATTTACTGAATAAATTATTGTTATCAACAAATCTATAGGAAAGGTATGGGAAATTTTGGGAGCTAGACGTACCAAGAAACTATGAGGGCTTATTCAAGGAACGTTTTCGTATGAGTCGTAGAAGCTTTAAAATATTATGCGAGGAATTGAAAGGTATAGCAAAACGAGACACAAATTTTAAAATGTGTATATCACTGGACAAGCGCATTGCCATTGCTCTGATTACTTTGGCGTCATCTGCGGAATACAATACGGCTGGCAGGTTATTTGGAGTTTTCAAATCTATCGTCGAGAGTATTTTGCATGATGTTTTCCGAGGCATGGACAGTGTAAGCACCAAAATACCTGAAAAGCAACTTTCTAACACAAGAAAAAGTGCAAGACTGCGTCGAGGGGTTTGAAAAAATAGGGTTTTCGCAATATCTCGGAGCAATTGGTGAGTTAATCCTTGCAGTTTTAAAATCATGTAGAATTGTGGGAATATGTCTGTGAAAAAACGTTATACGGTTTATTACTCTATCTTTATACGGTTACCACATTGAAATCCTGCCCGGCAAAGTAGACGCTTGCGACTATTTCAAATATAAGGGATGGTACTCAATGGTACTTCTACCTTTAGTTGACCACAGGTTTGGCACAAATTTGTGGTATATTGAAAGACATAATGAAATTATTTAATTTTATAGGTCTCAATTCATGTACATTAGTGTTGGCTCTGCGGGACGCTGCGATAATTCCCAAATTTTTGTAATCAGCTTCAAAAAAATTCTCAATGAAAGTTAACTTTTAAAAGAAGAGTAATAAACGGAGTGAGCATTCCCGCTTTCATTATTGGGTACTCCGCTTTCAGATTTTCGACACAATGAATGAAACCTTTTCCATTCTGGCCGATGAAAAAGAAAAGACAAGCCAGAAGAGTTGTGGAAAATAGTTTTGGTCATTTGAAAGCTCGTTTTCGACGAATTGGAAAAGGAATTGACAATAGCATGGAAAATTCAACAGCTCTTGTGAAATGTTGCTGTGTGTTGCACAATTTTTTGAGCGATTACAACGATATAATAAACAATATTTGGGCTCAGAAGCAACGGCGATATGACAAAGGCTTAAATTTAAGTCAACTGGTGGTAGGCACAGATAACTTCACTAAATACAATATCGACGCAAATGATATTCGCAATGCAATGGGTATGCAAAATGAAAATTTATTCATAACTCTGAATAATTACAGTTTATTAGAGTTACAAAAACACATAACATAAAAGTTATGAAAAAGGTCGGAATTAATTTATAAAAGAAAAATTATTTAATTTACATATTTTTGTTTTAAAAAAACCTGCAATATATTTAAAAATTTCATTGCGTTCTTTTACCACCTCTAACATTTGTTTTTGAATATTCGATGTTTCTTCTCCCTCTTCCTTAATCTCATCTTCCAAAGTAACCAACTCTTGCAAAAACGTCTCTTGAAATTAAATCTTCCGCTTTATCTTTACAGGTTCTGATCATGAAGAGGTTTCGCCAGAGGGTATGAACTCACCACAACTTGAGCTTGCGATGTCTGAAACGATACAAAATACTCTTTACAACAATATTTACCTTTAAGATAGCTTTGAAAACCTATGCTTTATGTGAAGTTACGGTGTCCTCTTATGCCTTCTATGTTGTCACGCCATAAATCTAAAAGCATTACTTCAGCTCCTTCCTCCCACTTGTTCCTATTATTTTTGCTGAACAATATAACATTTGTTTTAATTTCTCCAAACATTTCTGTGGCCACAAGGAATAACGACTAAACTCAAAATAGCGTAAAAAAGCGATATGACATTTTCTTCTGCACATATTGTTTTGGTTTAACGGTTCATATATTTCAGAAAAAAGGTTGTAGTTAGTGCAATTAAAATATCTTTTTATACGATATTTTTAATTTAGTCGTTATTCCTTGTCGCCACAGATTTATTTCTACTCACTTTTTCTTTTTAGGCACACTCCTTGCATCAGCGGGTTCAATGTAATTCCAATTCAATTTCCTAAAATATGCCACTAAAAAATTTTTGATTACACTTATGTTGCATTATTAATTAATTAATTTTCCACAAACTTGGTGTCCGTCATCCATGATTTTATTTATTTGATTATTTGACATTTAAATATGGTGACAATATTCGATAATTTTATCGATTACGCAGTAAACACACTACTTTTAGCAAATTTTTACTATAAAACGAGTGTTTTAATTTCGTAAAAAGTTTTACTTTATTATGGTAATAAGTATTTTATGCTTAAGTTTCGTTTAATAAGTTTTATTTAAGTATTTTAAGCGAAACCTATTTCTTAAAAATAATAAATCATAATAAAATATAATTTTTTTATCATTTGCTATCTAACAGTGTTGCCTTCTCAACAGAGTAAAACAATATAAATAGAAATATATTTATTTTCTTGAACGATTATGAAGAACTCGTTAGACTTCTATAAGTGCATGATACAATGATAAGGTAGGGCCGCTTCGCTGAGTGCTCTCACGCGTCAACGAAGAGTGGATAATGAGAAGGAACCAGGGTTGGACTGGCTATGAAATTCTTACCGGGAGTTTTTTGAAAACCGGCCCACTTTCTAAAAAAAAAAATTCAAAAAATACAAAAATTTTATGTATAAAATAACGTCTTTATTAAGAAAATTATTTAAAATATTAAATTTTTAGAAAATTCAGCACTTTCCTTACATATTTCTTTTATTATTACTTCATTTTCGATACTCATCAAAAAATCTTTATTCCCATTCATAACATTTAATGCATCTACATGCTCATCACTTAGTCTGTTTCTTAATTGGTTTTTTATATATTTGAGAATATTAAATGTGCGTTCGCATTGTACTTGAGTCACTGACAAAGTCAGCACAATTTTCATCATATAATAAACGTTTTTGTATGCCTGCCTATACAAATTATACTCATGCAAAACCTTAAAGCAACAAACTAAGCAGTTCTTGCATCGCTTGCATTCATTCATTTCTTCCGCATCTGCATCCGCACCATCAGTATCGAAATCAAACTTTGCAGCAACATATTTTTCGGATAAATTTTTCTTTAAATACTCCCATTTTTCCACGAAGTCTTTATATTCTTCCAAAAAATCTGACATAACGAATTTTAAGTCCAGCTTTTCCATAACTGCTCCTTAAGTTTTAAAATGTTCTGAACGAGCATTTTTCAGAAAAAAAGTTGGTTGTAGATATTGAATTTCAGCAAAGAAGCCTTCGTTATTTATAAATCGTTCCTTAAAATCATCTATGACTCGTTGATATATTTTTTAAAAAATGTTTTTTTCAAATTTATCCATATTTTCTGCATCAATTGTCTCTTTGGTTTTATTTTCATTACTTTTTTTTCTGATTACAGGTAGATTTAATTGAATATTATTTATTTCAGTTTCACCATTATTTGAATAATTTTCATACTTATTATTAACGAAATGAATAAATGTATAACAATCTCTTTTTATCATTTTAAAAATATTTAAATCAGTTGATATAATATCGACCGTAGCATGAATCATAGGTACTGCTTGTGATAATATTAGATTTCCTGTCTGTAAATATTTTGATAAAGCAGTTGTACTCCCAAATAACTTTAAATATATATAAGCCATCAATACGGTTTCGTATTTCAACAAATTATCTAATAAATTTGAAGCTTTAAAACGAGCATGTGCAGGAAAAGAAGAATCATTTTTAATGTGATTTAATGTCAGAGATAGTTCATAAAATATTGACGTATCTGGGTCGCCGTAATTACCAAATATTTTCCGTAAGGCGGCATCAGTAGACCACCATCTCGTATTTCCGATTGCAGAAATAATAGTTTTTGTATATTGCCGAAGCACAGTCATTCTTTTATATCCTTCTCGTAAAAAATTTATAATTTTTGCTATGAGTCCAAATAAAGAAATTGATTTAATGGTTTCAGAAGTTATGTCTTTCAAAATTAGATTTAATTTATGTGAATAGCACCAAACATAAATTTGAAATTTCGTGATTTTTTCCAACCAGGACCGTAAGCCATTATATTCTCCTCGCATGTTTGAAGCCCCATCAGTAGAGGAACTTACACATTTAGTCATATCAATGTCATATGTTTTGAATATATTTTCAATAAAATTGCAAAGTCCTTTTCCAGTTGTATCATTGCAGGTTTCCATACCGAATATTCGTTCATGTACAGTCAAGGAAATAACTCTACATACAACCTTTGATTTAGTGGTATTAGAGAATTAATAGCGATAATAGAAAAAAAATTTATAGCAATGTTTAAGGCATTTATAATAAAGACTATTTGAAGAAAAAATATTTATGAAAAAAATATAACATAGAAAAAATTGGGGAAAAACATAAAAATTAGCGGGAATAAAGTCTACATACAGTGTGGCAACTCCATATATCAAAAAGAAAATGAAAAAGAAAGAAAGGGAAATAACAGTTAGCTTTGTTGCTTTGAATAAAACTACAAGCATTACCATTTTTTAAGTGGAAAAAGTGATAACTAACGAAGGTATTATTTATATTTATATCCTTAAAAATGGAAAATCGGAAAGATATACATATTTCAGTTCGAAATATTGTAGTAAATCTTCGAAAGGAAAATAAATCGTATGGAGAAATTGCTAAGACAGTTAAATTAAGTCGTTCTACTGTACAGACGATCATTAGAAATTATAATAATAACAATAGTACCGAAAATAAACCACGATCTGGCAGGCCAAAGAAGCTTTCGATACGCGATGTTCGCAGTATTATTAAAGTGGTCAACCAGGATCCGAAAATAAGTGCCCCAAAATTGACGGAACACGTCGAAAAATGTTCCAATATAATTGTTACTCCACGAACAATAATAAACGCTTTACATGACGCTGGATTTAATAGCAGAGTAGCACGCAAAAAGCCACTAATTTCAACGAAGAATCGTAAACTTCGCCTTGAGTTTGCTAAAGCACATCTAGACAAGGGTATGGATTTTTGGAAGCGTGTTTTATTTACCGACGAAAGTAAATATAATATTTTCGGAAGTGATGGCCGATCCAAAGTTTGGAGAAAACCAAACACTGCACTTGTTCCAAAGAATATTATTCCTACGGTCAAACATGGTGGTGGCAACGTTATGGTTTGGGGTGCCATTGCGTCATCTGGAGTGGGTCGTTTGGTTTTTGTCGAGGGTAATATGGACCGCTATCAATACAAAAACATATTGGAACATAATCTGAAGGCATCTGTTGATAGCTTGGGCCTGGGAAATCAATGGATTTTCCAACAGGATAACGACCCCAAGCATACTGCGCACGTTGTTCGAGACTGGCTCCTGTACTATGCCCCAAGACAGCTGAATTCTCCACCCCAGTCACCAGACTTAAACCCAATAGAGCACATATGGGACGTTTTGGAAAAATTGGTGCGAAAATATGACATTAGTAGCCGTGAAACATTAAAAACCGCTCTTATTCGTGCATGGGCCGATATAACACCGCATATTACGGAGAATTTGGTGACATCAATGCCCCGCCGTCTTCAAGCAGTTATTGATGCCCAAGGTGGACCGACCAAATACTAAAAGTTTACATTTTTTTCGTTTTTTTGTATAAAATTTTGATATAGTATTTATTTCTTGTGGCTGTATGTAGACTTTTTTCCTATGAATTTTTGCTGTTTTTGTTATTATTTTTTTAATTATGGTAATGAATTGCTTTGTTATTTTATAAATAAACTAATATATTAATGCCTTAAATATTGACATAAACATTTTTTTTATTTTCTTCACAAAGTCTATAAAACCCCTAAATCAAGGGTTGTATGTACACTTATTTCCTAGACTGTATGTCACCTTCATAAACATATCTCACTATGACAGAACACTGCTCTTTAATAGATACATCCTGCGATGTATCAATTTGAATAGAGAACATTCCAGCGCTTTTAATTTGATCAGCAATTTTTTGTTTAGGAAGGGTATTTATTGTTTCAACAATTTGGTTTACTGTTGTTTTTGAAAAAAAAGTAATTTCAGATCCACGACCTTAACATTTTGGATCTTTAAAGCTTTTTTGCTTTTTAATCAAATTATCAATATGAAGCTCTAATGTGGAATTATGTTGCTTCAATAATAACAAAATTTCTAAAAAATTTCCATGATCCAAATTTATACGTAAATAAATTGCAGAGACAAGATGTTTTCATGTTTTCCTCGAAAGCTAAGACCTCTTTTTCCAATCATTTTAACGATGTTAATAACGATATTAACAATTTCTATGTTATTTTTAATTTTTTGTTTTTTTATGCTTTCTTGTTTTTCAAACAGTAATACATCCAAATTTTTTGAGCCACTGAGCGTAATATATGAAACAACAGAATTGCTATGTCTTTTACTATTTTCATGTTCAGAAATTCTCTGATATGTATGTTTCCAGTCACTCATTCCTGTATTTTCGAAGGCACTATTTCCAGGCAATGGAGCAAAACACAAGCATAATGTACAGAAAAGTGATTTTTGGTTATGTGAATACGAAACCCATTTGCGATTCGTACCATCTGCTCTAAAGTAAACCTTCGAAGAATCAAAAAACTTGGTTTTAGGTTGAATTGGATGATGAAGTAAAAACTCTCCGACATGTTTATTTCCTGGTTTTGCAAACAAATCAATTTTAGTTTTATCTTCTTCATCACATGTATCAGCTTCCGTTTCACTATTCTCAGTTTCTAAATCCCTTGTATCAGCTTCCGTTTCACTATTCTCAGTTTCTAAATCCCTTGTATCAGCTTCCGTTTCACTATTGTCAGTTTCTAAATCCCTTGTATCAGCTTCCGTTTCACTGCTATCAGTTTCTAATTCTAGTTCAATATTTTCTGCTTCTACATCAATAACAGAAACATCGACATTTTTCATATCTTGATCATTGTTTTGACGTAGGTCTTCGTGTTCAGAAGATGTGGTGTCAGATTCAGACGATGATATAATTGTTTTGTCGGAAGGAACTTTAGTACTGGTGGAAGGTTTTTGGAAATAGTTCTTTAAATTTTGGGACTGAGAAGCTTGTTCCATTAAAATCTTTTGCTTTTTAATTCTAAGTTTTTCTGCTCCACCTTTTCTTTTTGGTTTCGAGTTCATTGTTCTTTAAGAGAATGGGTGGAAAAAAATGCATTTTACTCTTGCTATTTCGTGATAGAATAAAAAATTCACTAACGCAATGGAACCGAATACAGGCCACTTTTCGGCAGGCTACAACAAGAAAATTGACTGTATTTTTGAATTCCGGGATCAAATCTGAAATTGCAATTTTTTTTTTCTATTTCGAAACCGGAAGTTTGAATTTCAAACCAAAATTTGGAGAGTTTCCATGTCTTTAAATTTTTTTTTTACATTTTTAAATTGCAGCCTGAACTTTGTTGATAATTCACCAAAAAAATTAGAGTGGGATCTGCAATTGTTTAAAAGTTATGAATTTTTAAGCACTCGCACTTTAGCGCGCGCCCATCGTTGTTTTTTGCGCAATGCTATGTTTTGCTTTTTTGCAAACGCACAAGCTAGCCGTAGCCTCGTGCATATTTCTTTATTAACACTAAAAAAAACGAAATTATTATATTATCTACAAAGTTCAGGCTGTAATTTAAAAATGTAAAAAAAAAAAAATGTTAAAGACATGGAAACTCTCCAAATTTTGGTTTGAAATTCAAACTTCCGGTTTCGAAATAGAAAAAAAAATTGGAATTTCGGATTTGATCCAGGAATTCAAAATTACAGTCAATTTTCTATATAAGTCTAAAAAATTATATATTTTTTAAATATTTTTACTCAAAAAAAAAAATGTTTTAAGCAAACGTTCTTTTAACCAACTCAAATTTTCAGACGCCTATAACTCAGCAACCAAGATAGATAAAAAATAAATAAAAATGTCAATTAATGTAGCTTTTCTAGTAGAAAACCACAGCAAAATTTGAAAATAATCCGACACCCATCACTTTTTTTGTGGTCCGCTTCACGTGAAATGCACCATATAAGAAACTGTTTTTAAGAATAATTTTAAGATATCGGGTATAAAAATTGCTGAAAAAAAAAAGTCTGAGACTTTTGTCAGGTAATTTCAAAATGAGGAAGGGCTTAAGCCATATGAAGTCTTGAAATTTCCGGCCTAAAATCCAAAAAAGAATATAGAGGCGAAAAATTAAGTCAAATTTTTTATAGAAGAATGATTTTTTGAATACAAATTCTAAGGGTTTGATAGTTCAAATCATATGAGCTTTATGGTCAAGATGTTAAAATAATTACTTATTCTAATATCTATAGTTTTTCAAAGAAGGAATAATGACAACAACTTTTTACCGAGAAAGAGAGAAAATTAGAAAATTTTATCACTAGCTGATTTTTATTGCAATTTCGGCCTTGCTAAAGGGTTTCATCAGAAAATCTTTGTAGAAATTACTTTATTTCATTATCAGATTTCATTAAGCACTTTTAATGTTGCGTTTTGGACGATGAGACTTAAACCCAAAATAGTTCAAGTTTCCTATAAAAAATTTTACAAGACAGGGATCTTAAGCTGCGTATAGGGTGCTTGCAAAAACGACTTTTACCATCCATAAGGAAACATGAGGTCTCTGCTTTTTATGCCCGGTTTGAGCTTTGTGCCATTACAGTTAATCTGAATTTAAATGATATGCAAGGAAAAATGTTATATTTCTCAGATGTGAAAATTAACCTTGATTACCGGAGCTGTGACCCATTGAAAAATATTTAACTCTGGTTTAAATTAATATTAAAACCTCAAAAAAGGTTGCTGAAAGCTTTAAAAAAAGGGATCAGTCGGTCCGAACGAAAGTTTAGGGTATATCCCAAAAACAAAACAAAGGACAAAACATCGTATCTAGCATTTAAGAAAGGGTTCAGAAATTGAAAAAAGCTTCATATTTGTAGATACATACGATAAAATTTTTGTTTTGTTTTAAGTGTAATGGAATGATATTTGATAAATAATATTTTCTGAGGACATGACAATACATAACAGAATCCTGATTATGAAAAAACGTGAGTTTCGAAGATATGCTGGTACTAAAAATTCAATTTTGTTTTGTACACATTTTTTAACTATAACACCGAGTAAAAAAAGTGGCCGGTTAAGGAGACGGCCCAACTTCGGTGCCACTACGTTACAATTTAAACAATTAATAAAAAATAAAAAATTATTTACCTGTTAAAATTCGGTTATTTTTATACAATGTATGTTTTGGAAATACCTAATTATTTTACATATAAAACAATTAATACTTTTAAAAATTGATTTTTTATTACACTTTGAATCTCACACTCAGATAGCTTTCAAGAGAATGTGATTTTGTGCTTTCATTACAGAAACGTCTACAATGGCTACTGATGGCTACCATAAATTTTGTTATTGTAAGCAACGAGCACATCGTTTTAATATGAAATTGCATTTTTCAAATATATATTTTCGTATCCATCCGTTTCCAAAGTGAACTTTGTTTTTAAATTTGTTTTGATTGTAAACTATTTTAAATAATTCATTGTATGCCGGCCCGCAATTTTTTAAATACATTTTCAAAAGTGAACTTTGTTTTAAAAAAATTTTCAATTGTAAATTAGTTTGAAAGGTTGATTGTTCACTAGCCCGCAATACGAGCGGCCTGCAATGCGACCGGCCCACAATGCGACCGGCCCACCGGGAAAATTTCCGGTGTCCCGGTGGGCCAGTCCAACCCTGGAAGGAACATATATGTCAAAACGACGAATTTCGTAGAAATTGGAAATGATGAAAATATTTTATGTTTCCAAGTTGCAAAGAGCGCGGGTGTTAAATTTGTGCTAATTTGAGTGAAAATATTATAAAAAAAAGTGTAATAAAAACTATAAAATGTGAAGAAGTCTTAAAATTGCAAAAAACCTGTAGCAGTTTTAACCTAAAAACAACTGCGAAACGTGAGCATAAAGACATTCGCGATGAACAGCTGATTTTGACACCAATCTCGCTTTATTCTGCTTTCTACTCCATTCCTCTCCGAGTCGACCCTACCTTATAATTCTGCCATGTATAAGTGAATATATGCTAGAATCGCTTATAAAATGGAAAAACGCGCAACAAGCTCTACTTCAATCGTTTACAGCTCGAGGATCCAGTCCACACGGTTGTCAGGGCTGCCAATATATCCCCCTTTTATTCTACTGTAGCTCCCACTCGTAGTCCTTCAAATAACATGGCCTCTGAACATTACGCCGAAGTCGGCACAAAACCGCTGATGACAATTGATTCTCCCCAACATACTCTAATGGATCGCATTGTGCCATAACCGTGATATATCAGTTGATGATATATCATCCGCAACTACATCCAAGAATCCATCTGTTGTTCTAAATTTCAATCTGATTTAACAGTACTGTTTCTACCTCTGGACGTAGCAACTCGCACTCTTGCAAACAACCATGGTTTAATTCATTTTGTTGTGGAGACAGGTCTTCTTTATGCTCTTCATATCGTATTTGAAGTTGGTTAGCTGAAGAATGAATGACATGATGATAACCGATCCCTACGACATAAGTAACTTTTCCGATTTGTTCAATTATTTCCCCTTTTGTCCAATACCACCGATTTCGCTTATAAACTTTTGCATACACTAAATCTCCTTTCTCAAAGTGTTTTCTCACGCTCCATGATGGCGATTGTACTGTTGTTCCTGCTTGACTTCACGCTCTAATGATCGTTCTGGATGAGGTTTAATTAGATCAAATACTGTTCTGATTGGCCGACCAATCAAAAGTTCCGCTGGTGAATTCATACTTTCTGCTCGGCGATTTGGAGTAGAACGGTAAGAGTGGAGGAAAGCTTGTACATTTTCTGAATTCGTTGTTTTTTCTCCCTCCATTTTCTCTAGTCCTCGCTTCATCATATCAACAAAACTCGACCATTTGACATGGGGTGATATGGTGGAGTTCTAATGTGTTCGGTACCTCTTTCCTTGCAGAATGATTTAAACTCGGCGCTCGTAAATTGCGTTCTGTTATCAGTCACCAGCGTTTCCGGATTTCCAAACAGCAAAAAATTTTTCAAATTGATTTATGCACGTTTTTGATGTTATGTTATGGCACTCTTGAACTTCGGGAAACATTGAATAAGAATCGATTGCAATAAGGTAGTAAATTCCGTTAACTGGGCCTGCGATATCTGCATGAATTCGTTCCATTGGACGTGTAGCTCTTGGTCTAGATCGCATAAGTGTTTTAACAGGTGCCTTTGCATTCTGTACGCATTGAGTAGACGAGCGAGTAAATCGGATATGTTTTCATCAATTTTTGGTCAGTAGATATATGAACGTGCTAGAATTTTCATAGAATCAGTGCCTAAATGAGATTTATGATGCTGACGCAACATCAATTTTCGATATTTCCGTGGTACTACTACACGGTCTCCAAACATCAAACAGCCACTCCTAAAATACAATGATTCACGACGATTATAGTATTGATTTATTTCGTCATTGGATATATTTTGCTTCTTTGAAGGTCAGCCCTTCTGAGAGTATTCGCCTATTTCTTTGAGAACTTTGTCACGTTTAGTTGCATTCGGAATCATTTCCCGATTTATTGGTAAGACGCTGAGATTTCTTCGATTCGATCTTCAATCTCTTCTTCAAGATTCATGCTAGCAATGACAAACTCTTCATCGTCAGATCGTGTTGACGCTATAAGCCGTGACAAGATATCTACATTTCCAAAATTGTGTGTGGAAACGTATTGAATGTTAAAATCATATGTTGATAGAGCAATGGCCCATCTTTGAAGTCCCAGTTTTTGAACCAAAAATACTGGTTAAGGGCTTGTGTGCAGTGACCAATGTAAATTTCCGACCAAAAATAAAAATATGAAATTTCTTAACAGCATATATTAATGCCAGTTCCTCTTTTTCTATTTGGCTGTATTTTTTGTTCAGCTCTGGTGAGAGCTCGGGAAGTGTGAGCAATAGCTTTTTCTGACCCATCTGGTAAAACATGTGTTATTGTAGCGCCAATACCTGTGTTGCTTGCATTTCTGGAAACCGTGACAGAAAGACTAGGGTCATAGAACGTAAGCAACAGATCTTGCGATAAAAGCTTTTTAAAATCGTCAAAAGTTTTTTGACACTCAACCGTCCCATGATACAATGATAAGGTAGGCCCATGATACTAAATGCTCTCACGCGTCAACGAAGAGCGGATAATGAGAAGAAAGATGCTTGTCAAAACGACGAAGTACGTAGAAACGTCAAATGAAATAAAAATATGTTTTCAAATCGTAAACAAAATCTGGCACAAACTCTGGCACATCTTGCAAGTAAAGCGAGAAGAAAACCTTGCACACCAAAACCAAGGTGTCATAGGTTACCTTCAAGGCATCAGCATAGCCCTCTTGTACCTTCGCCAGCTGCATGGTGGCCAGCAGCAGTTGATGGCTTGGCCATGCGATGTAGCACCAATTTAATTTCCTCCCATAAAGTTGCAAACATAAACATCCATAAAGTGCGGTCGCGTGTGTTAAACTTGTGATAATTTGAGTGAAAATATTATAACAGTGTAATAAAAACTATAAAATTTGAAACTCTTAAAATTGCAAACAAATCTGTAACAAATTCTAACCTACAAACTGCGAACGTGAGTATAAAGAAATTTGCGATGAACAGCTGATTTTGACATCAATCTAGCTTTATTCTGCTTTCTACTCCATTCCTCTCCGTGATGAGCTTACCTTATAATTCTGCCATGAACCGTCCATTCCCATTTCACATCGTTTCGCAGCAGCCAATCCAGTGGGGCTCGTAGTTCATGCATTTGCTTAACAAATTTGCCATAAAAATTAATGGCACACAGAAAAGATCGTAGTTGACTCACATTTTCAGGATGAGGCTTAGAAGAAATCCCTGCGATTTTCGATGGATCAGATCCGATCCCACTTCCATTTACTATTATGCCCAAATACTTGACTTCGTTCATAAATAACTCGCATTTCTCCAGCTTTACTCGAAAACCGTAATCTTTTATGCGTTGAAAAAATATTTTTAAAATATTATGAGATTCTTCATCTTTTGACAATACCAAAATGTCATCAAAATATGCTTTACCACCTTGTTAAAAAAAAAGATTCACACTGTGAACCGGACTTAACTGTCCGATTCGAAATTTTTTTTTAGTAGTGTTATATGTTTGCCTAGTGTAAACCTAGCGTAACATTAACATATATTGTTATACAACATAGCCTAAGCCTTTTTTGTATATTCGTAGAATACGAACAGAGAATAAAGTCAGTTGATAACTGGAGTTACAAGCGTGTCGTTTTAATGCTCGGACATCACAAATTGGCGACGAGGAAAACTCAAACCATGTGTTTTACACAAAATGTGGTGACAAAATATTGAAATATGAGCAATTAAAAAGTTTCATAAAACAAAAAAAAAACAAAAAAAGACAAGGAAATAATAAAAAGTTTTAAAAACATTAAAGTGTAAATACACTTCAGACAATCAAAAAAGTAAAAAAAAAAATAAAACGTTATAAAAAAAAAAAAACTTTTAATAAAAGAACTTTAGTGCACTGTTACATTGTAAATTTAATTTGACTCATGCTTTAAATAAAAATCATTCAAAAGCATATTACATAATAGTTGCATATTTAATAAAAAAAAAAAATAAAAAAAAAAAAAAATCATGACGACACCACAAAGCAATGCAGTTACCGTTTATCAAGCAACCAGTGTTCCAGAATTTTCGCCGCAAAATGAACCATGGCAGTTATGGAAAGAGAAGTTGGAGATACACTTATGTGAAATAAGCTGTACAGACGACAACGTAAAAAAGGCTATACTACTCAAATCTATTGGAGCTTCTCCATATGCGGTACTGCACAGCTTATGTAGCCCAGACTTTCCCGTAAGCAAATCGTTCAAAGATCTTTGCACCATGCTACAAACACACTATACTCCACCTTTGATAATCTTTCGAGAGCGAAAATTATTTTACAATGCCAAAAAGGAAGAACAAAGAAACTTGCCCTCAACTGTAAATTTGGTCTCAATCTCGAAGCCTTTTTGCTTGATCGCTTTATAATGGGGCTAGACTAGATGATGCGCTACGAAAAGCTTTAATCATGGAAATGAAGCTTTCCAGCAAAACTGAAAGTGACAGGCAAATAAGTTACGTCAGCAAATCGAAGACAAAAGGAATTAGCAATAAAAATTTTAAAATTAAACCACCGATCAACAACAGCGCCAGCAATAACTACAACAACAAGCAATTAAATAAAAGCAATGCGTGCAATCATTGCGGCTGGCGAAATCATCAGTCAAACATCTGCAGATATAAGGAGAGCAAATGCTATAGTTGCAACAAAGTCGGACACTTAGCAAGCATTTGCAGAAATAAATCCAACAACAAAACCATAAAATACGTATCTGAAAATTCGAATAAAAACAGTATTAAAAATTCTACTAATGACAATTTTTGTATTTACAGCATTTCTAGTGGGAATACAGCTAATTATTACTATCTCTCAGTTAAGTTTGATGGAAAGCCAATGGAAATAGCTTGTGACTCTGGCTCACCTTGCAGCTTAATATCAATGTCACTGTTTAAAGAAATTAACAAAAACGTAGGTTTAAAAGATTCTAAATTGCCATATGTTGGTTACGGTGGAAACCCTATTAAAGTTATAGGCGAATATTTAGCCACGGTTGAATATCGTGGAACCAAAAGAAAATTGAATGTCGTTGTTACAGACACCAAAAATATTCCTTTGCTAGGATGTGATTTTTTGAGGTTATTTAATTTCGATTTAGTGCAAATTGTGAAGTCGGTTGGGGTAAAAAATGATTTCGAAATGTTCATTAAAGACATAAAAAATGAATTTAGTGATGTTTTTAAAGATGAACTTGGTACATATCAGGGATGATATTGACTTAGTTGGAAAAGGGCCAGAATTCAAACAAAAATTGGGCCAATTTGACGTTAATAGGGCTTTTAGTTTTAAAAAGTGGCAATGCAATATTGAAGATTTTCTATTTGGTCACACGGTCATGCCATTTTCTCACAAATAGCACACTTTTTAATAATCTCAACAACTCCAGTTAATTTTTGGTAAAAAAAATCGCAATTTCGAATTAACAGTTTTGGGAAATCAAAAAAACTTTAACTTTTTTGTGTTTTATTTCCTTGTGCCGTTTAAGCATAACATGGAAGGAAGTTCTTGTTTGATCACAAAAAAACCACACTCTTATTTAAATGATTAAATTAAATCACTCTCCATATTAATAGTGCTTAAGGTGATTCTTTCAAACACATTCTATTTTACGCATTTTTTGTGTCAACATTTTTTTAAGTCTTTCAAAACAATCTTTAGATATAATGTATTTCTGCAAAAAAATTTTAGCAAAAAATTGCAAAGCATTTCCACATAAAACCGCAAATCGGTTATAAAAAAACGAAATGGCCATCTCAGCCCTTGAAAGGACTTTGACCGAGCTTCTTATGATCAATTGTGTTGTGTGTGATGTGAAATGTTTGCACACATATGATCGAGAACTGGACCTACATGTTTTCCGCCGACTCCGAACGGCTTATGTTCTTAAGAAGCTTTTCATGGCAGGTTTTACTCTCTAAGGTTTTCCATTGTCTGCAGAGAGGTGACATCCGAACAGAAAAATTAATTCAATTGAAAAAATTTTCTGTGTCAGATGGAGGATTCGAACCTGGGTTCTCTGGCGTAGGAGTCACACACTCTACCCACTACGCCACGGCCGCCACTCAGAGCGGCAAATCGGTTATATTCACGTTTAAATAGTCTTAGAATGTCAGAAATGAAGCAATCAGTCAGAAGCAATTTAATTTAGACTCTTCTCCGTTTAGACTTGTAAAAGGACAAGTCAATGAAGCGGGACGAAATTGAGTAGAAAAATTCACTCCTGTACAAAAAATATATTGAGGAATGGCTGAATTTAACAAAAAAAATAGTTTCATAAATGACCACAATTTCAGAATAAAGATTTTTGCAAAAAGAAAATTAAGTGAAATTACATCTGATAAGATGGCAAAACAATCGCCAAGAAATAAGTTTGAAATTTGCCATCAAAACTTCATCAGGGTGTAAAGAGATGGTATTGGCCTGATTTTCTTAGCATTGCTATTGAATTGATAACAAAATGGATTAATTTGTATGTATATTAAGGCATTGTCAGGACTACGATGGAGCCTTTAGGGCTCATTCTTTTCATATAACTTGGAAAACAAACTAAATTTGTAGTTGAGATTGCTGAAAAGTATGCTTTTTATACTTTTAATGAGAATATAGACTTTATATAAAAATCACTCATAATTTCTCCATACGAAGTTCGGTTAATTTTCATTTAGAATCCGCCAAAAAAATTATGCGGTTTTGCGCGTTTTTGGGCGAAATTTTTTTTTTTTTGGTTTGGCTATTTGCCATACGAAAATCACCAAATTTTTTAGGACAAATTTCACTTTTTGTTTTTGAGTAATAGTTCACATTGACTACTAGTGAAATGGTAATTATAACTATTACTATCACTCGATCATCATGTTCTTAAAAAAATTAAATGTTTTTATTTAAAATCGGTCCCAGTCCTGCTATAGTCATATCCTTTGATAATTATGTATGGATAATATTTATTTCTTTCTCCAGATATTTTCATTAATTTAATAAATTCAAGAGAGCTTATTCTTGTCAAGCACTCCGACATCGCAAGATTGCATTTTAGACAATTTTTCCAAAATTTCGGGCATATTTTCGTTTTTATTGGGTGATTTTTTTTTTTTTATCTATATTTTTTTTTTTTTGGCAAATTTTTAGTTTTAGTGATTTTTAATTTTATTTTTTGCGCGATTTTTCTGTGGACGGTATTTCCTACCTCCAAATTTAAAATGTTGTGGAACGATGGCATGGCACACAAATGTTGTCAACAGACATTAACCATTAAACTTTTCTTGTTAAAAATTGCGATAATTTTAAATTTACCTCAAAAAGGATACATTTTTTCAAAAGGGCCTAAAACGACTAAAAAGGGCCTTGGGGCTTTTACAATTAAAAAGGGCTCAAAAAAGCCCTAAAAGCCCCCAAATATCATCCCTGGTACATATCAGCTAGGAAAAGTTTCGCTTACAATTTCTGCAGATGCTAATCCGATTTTTTTTAAACCGCGACCGGTTCCTTTAGCTAGGAGACCCAAAATTGAAAAAAATTTGCGTGAATTAATTGCGGAAGATGTTTTAGAGCCAGTAGATAATGCAAATTGGGGAACCCCTTTAGTACCAATACTAAAGCCCAGTGGGGAAGTACGCATTTGCGGTGACTATAAAGTCACAATTAATAAGCATCTTTATGACTTTCATTACCCTTTACCATTGATTGAAGACATTTTTGCGTCGTTACAGGGTGGACAGCTATTTACAAAACTAGATTTATCCAATGCTTACAATCAGCTTGTATTAGACGAAGCCTCGCAGCAATTATGTACTTGGTCTACACACATAGGTTGTTTTAAAATGAAGAGATTACCCTTTGGAGTTAAACCAGCTGCGGCAATTTTTCAAAAAACAATGGAAAATTTATTGCTTAATGTACCTTTTGTTGTAGTATATCAAGATGATATAACCGTTTCCGGTAAAAACATGTCCGAACATATTAAAAATTTGCGATCAGTTCTATATAAATTACAATTTGCTGGCTTTCGTTCAAATGTTTCAAAGTGTGAATTCTTTAGAGAACAAGTCTCTTATCTTGGATTCAAAATTGACAAGAATGGTCTAACGAAAACAACCGAAAGAATTTCGTCTGTATTGCAGGCGCCAGTACCAAAAAATATTTCAGAATTAAGAGCGTTTGTAGGACATGTCAATTATTATTCAAAATTTGTGCAAAATTTTGCAGAAAAAATGTCACCATTATATAAACTTTTGCAGAAGGATAATGAATTTCATTGGTCTCGTCAATGTCAAAAAGCATATGAAAATATAAAAACTGAAATTACTTCTGATACAATTTTGGTTCATTTTAATCCAAAGTTGCCTATAGTATTATCTACTGATGCGTCATCAAATGCTGTAGCAGGAGTTCTGTCACACAAATTTCTTGACAATAGCTTAAAACCAATAGCATTTGTGTCGAGGGCCTTGTCTAAAAGTGAAGAGAGTTATAGCACTTTAGAAAAGGAGGCCCTTGCAATCATATTTTGTTTTAGAGCGAAAGATGTTTTAGAGCCAGTAGATAATGCAAATTGGGGAACCCCTTTAGTACCAATACTAAAGCCCAGTGGGGAAGTACGCATTTGCGGTGACTATAAAGTCACAATTAATAAGCATCTTTATGACTTTCATTACCCTTTACCATTGATTGAAGACATTTTTGCGTCGTTACAGGGTGGACAGCTATTTACAAAACTAGATTTATCCAATGCTTACAATCAGCTTGTATTAGACGAAGCCTCGCAGCAATTATGTACTTGGTCTACACACATAGGTTGTTTTAAAATGAAGAGATTACCCTTTGGAGTTAAACCAGCTGCGGCAATTTTTCAAAAAACAATGCAAAATTTATTGCGTAATGTACCTTTTGTTGTAGTATATCAAGATGATATAACCGTTTCCGGTAAAAACATGTCCGAACATATTAAAAATTTGCGATCAGTTCTATATAAATTACAATTTGCTGGCTTTCGTTTAAATGTTTCAAAGTGTGAATTCTTTAGAGAACAAGTCTCTTATCTTGGATTCAAAATTGACAAGAATGGTCTAACGAAAACAACCGAAAGAATTTCGTCTGTATTGCAGGCGCCAGTACCAAAAAATATTTCAGAATTAAGAGCGTTTGTAGGACATGTCAATTATTATTCAAAATTTGTGCAAAATTTTGCAGAAAAAATGTCACCATTATATAAACTTTTGCAGAAGGATAATGAATTTCATTGGTCTCGTCAATGTCAAAAAGCATATGAAAATATAAAAACTGAAATTACTTCTGATACAATTTTGGTTCATTTTAATCCAAAGTTGCCTATAGTATTATCTACTGATGCGTCATCAAATGCTGTAGCAGGAGTTCTGTCACACAAATTTCTTGACAATAGCTTAAAACCAATAGCATTTGTGTCGAGGGCCTTGTCTAAAAGTGAAAAGAGTTATAGCACTTTAGAAAAGGAGGCCCTTGCAATCATATTTTCGGTAACTAAACTCAAGCAGTATCTCATAGGCAACGAATTCATATTACGAACTGATCATAAGCCACTTTTATCCATTTTTGGAGAACAGAAAGGGATTCCTTTAATGGCTGCAGCAAGAATGCAGCAAGAATGCAGCGTTGGGCATTTTTACTGTCGGGCTTTAATTATAAAATAGAATACATCAAAGGATCGTTAAATGAAGCTGATAACTTATCAAGACTTCCACAACATGAGTTTAAGCAACAAGACAATGAAAAATCGTTCATATGTCATATAAAAGCTGAAAATGCTTTAAATATTAAATTTAAAGAAATTGCACGTGAGACACGCCGGGACCCAATACTGTCAAAAGTTTGCAATGCGGTAAAAATGGGTACACTTACAAATTTAAAGGGAGAACAGTTCGCTCCGTACATAAATAAAAGTACAGAGTTAAATGTAGATCAGGAATGTTTGTTATGGGGCTACAGAACAGTTGTTCCGTTTAAATTACGAAAGTACATGCTTAAGCAGTTACATGACTCACACTTGGGAGTTGTTAAAACAAAAGCTTTGGCAAGATCGTACATATGGTGGCCAAAGATTGACACCGATGTCGAAAATTTTATTAAACAATGCATTCCCTGTCAAGAACTCTTACCGAGTCCAAACAAAAGTGCATTAATTCCATGGCAACCAGCGGATTCAGTTTGGAGTAGAATACACGTTGATTTCGCGGGACCTATCAAAGGTTCTCATTTGTTTGTAATTATAGACGCTTGTTCCAAATGGATTGAGGTATTTAAAACTAAAGATTTGACAGCAAATTTTGTCATTTCAAAACTTCGTGAAACCTTTTGTCGCTTTGGAATTGTTAATACGCTCGTAAGTGACAACGGTCGACAGTTCACTTCGGAAGAGTTCAAAAATTTTTTGGCACTTAACGATATTAAACACATACTTACGGCCCCAGGGCTTCCATCGACTAATGGTCAAGTTGAGAATTTCATAAAAACTTTGAAGAAATCTTTACAAGCCAATTTACATTCTAACCATGAATCTAATTTTGACACAATCTTAAATCGGTTTTTAATGGACTATAGAGTAACGAAACACTGCACGACAAACGAACTTCCCGCCAAATTGTTTTTAGGCAGATCTATTAAAACTCGTTTCGATTTAATTAAACCACCACAGATTAAAGAAAATATTTTATTAAGTCAAGAAAATAGCATAAAAAACTATCCTGGCAAAAGAGAAGTAGAGTTCAGTTCAGGGCAAAAAGTCTATATAAGAGATTACACGAATCCAAACAAAGCAAGTTGGTCTCAAGCGACAATTCAATCTCAAATGGGTCCACGATCATACAACTGCGTTTTCGATCATAATGACAGGCCAATAAAAAGACATACTGATCAAATAAAAAACGCGACTACACAAAACATTGATGTTGAATTGTTGAATGAAGAATCCAAAGAAGATGAAATAAATCAAGCGACACTTGCTGAGAATGGTGATGCAGCTGAGTCTATCACTGGAAATGGTTCTAATAAAATTAGCATTTCAAATGAAGATAATTTAGAAAATGTATCTAACAGTAATGAAAGTGAATTAATTGGACGCAGGGAATTACGTCCACGAAACAATATTAGATACAAGTTCTAAATTTCTGGCACACAATTCCATTTATTATTTTCCAAATGCTTTAATTTAATAAAATTATATCAACATATATATATATATATATATATAGGAAATAATAACAAATGAAATATAAAATTATGGATTATAAATATGCTTTTCTATGGGGAGCGTGTTATATGTTTGCCTAGTGTAAACCTAGCGTAACATTAACATATATTGTTATACAACATAGCCTAAGCCTTTTTTGTATATTCGTAGAATAAGAACAGAGAATAAAGTCAGTTGATAACTGGAGTTACAAGCGTGTCGTTTTAATGCTCGGACATCACAAGTAGGTTGCCACATGTGTCTATGACAAGGCTGCTAAATATCAGCGTCTCTTGTTGACATTTGGTAAAGTGACAGTGTTTTGTTTACAACAACTTTTTTCGCGTCTTCGATTTTTACTATGAATGAAAAAAATTTTACCTGATTCACTTTTCTGATACATGGTTTGCGTGTCATACTCGTATACCCATGTCTCATCACCAGTAAAGAAGGATTCGATGAATGATTCGTCGTTTTCGACCATTTCCAGCATCTCTTTCGCGATAGCAACTCGGTCTCTTTTTTGCATGAAATTGAGTTCTTTCGGTACCAACTTCGCAGCGACGCGGCTCAAGCCCAATTCATTCTTCAAAATGTTCTGAACGGATCCAATTGAAATGCCGACGTCCTCTGCTATCTCTCTAATTGTCAATTTGCGATTTTTGACCAACATTTCTTTGATTTTTTCAACGTTTTCTTCGGTAGTCGAACACGATGGCCGCCCGGTACGAGGGTCGTCTTCTACTTCGTCTTGGCCACTCACAAATCGGTTAAGCTACTTGTTTGCCATCTGATACAATAGAGCAGAGTCACGGTAACATTTCACCAACATTTTACGAGTATCGGCGCAGTTGAAACCATTTTTAACCGACTTCAAAAAGGAGGAGGTTCTCAAGTTCGTCGGTTTCTCTGTTTTTTTTTTAAATGTATGTATGATAACTCCTAAACCATATGCCTGATTGCCATACTTTTTGGGGAACAGATAGACATCTTAAGCATGGAGGTGCCCGTAAAAAAGTGGGCGGTATTAGAGAATTGGGCGTGGCTATAATAGATCTCGCAATACTAAATACTACTGTATCTCGAATAATATTGACACTAGGGTACTGCAATTTAGTGTAGGGGTAGGCACAATTATTACGGGCAAGAAAATGGGCGTAATTCGACAAATGGGCGTGGCAATATTAGAAAAACAGTGTATCGTGAATAATTTTGAGACTAGAGTATTCAATAAAGTGGGCGTTAGTTGACAAATGGGCGTGGAAATATTATAAAAACACTGTATCTCGAATAATATGGACACTAGGGTACTAAAACTTAGTGTAGGGGTAGATACAATTAATACAAATTACGGTCAAGAAAATGGGCATTTTTTGACAATGGGCGTGGCAATATTAGAAAAAGAGTATATCTCGAATAATATTGATACTATGGTACTGCAATTTAGTATAAGGGTAGGCATTACTATTACAAATTATGGCCAATAAAGTGGGCGTTATTCGACAAATGGGCATGGCAATATTATAAAAACACTTTATCTCGAATAGTATGGCCACTAGGGTACTGAAATTTAGTATAGTGGTAGGCACAATTATTACAAATATCCGTCAAGAAAATGGGCGGTATTTGACTAATGGGCGTGGCAATATTAGAAAAAGAGTATATATCGAATAATATTGATACTATGGAACTGCAATTTGGTATAGGGGTAGGCATTATTAGTAAAAATTACGGTGAAGAAAGTGGGCGGCTTTCGACTACTGGGCGTGGCAACATTAGAAAAACAGTGTATCTTGAATGATATTGACACTAGGGCACTGAAATTTATTGTAGTACAGGGGTAGGCAGAATTATTAAAAATTATTGTCAATAAAGTGCGTTATTCGATAAATGGGCGTGGCAATACTAGATAAACACTATCGCAGTTAATATTGACGCTGGGGTACTAAAATAAAGTACAGAGGTAGGCACAATTATTGGAAATAACGCTCAAGGAAGTGGGCGCTTATTTCACAAAGGGGCGTGGAAATATTAGAAAAACACTACATCTCGAATAATATTGACACTAGCGTAATAAAACTCGTTACAAGAATGGGTATAATAATTTCAAAACATGTGACATCTAATTTAAATTTAAGAGGCAGATATTTGAAATAACCAACAAACTTTCAGAATTTAATAGAACAACTCTTATCGGAACAATTGTACTAATGTTGTTTATACTCTTTTATCGAAAATTTATCATATTCTCTAAAAAGGAAGAAATAAAAATTTAAAAAAAAAAACAACCGACTACAAAATCACTACAAAGTAAAAAATAATTTTAAAAATACTTTTCCTTTTAATTTCTTGGTCATATTTGATAATTTATTTAAACATATTATTATATAAGAAATCGTATTATCTTAATTCTTTTTCTTATTTGTTTTATTATCATAAATATATTAATTTCTTGATGAATACAAATGCTTTGAAGTTGGCGCTTCTGATTAAAAGTCTGATTATATTAGCGCCGACCTTTAAAGCTTTTGAATTCATCAAGAAATTAATATATTTATGATAATAAAACAAATAAGAAAGAAAATTAAGATAATAAGATTTCATATATAATAATATGTTTAAATAAATTATCAAATATGACCAAGAACTTAAAAGGAAAAGTATTTTTAAAACTATTTTTTACTTTGTAGTGATTTTGGAGTCGGTTGTTTTTTTTTTAAAATTTTTATTTCTTCCTTTTTAGAGAATATGATAAATTTTCGATTGTTTAACCGATAAATTGTCGGTTGTTTTTTTTCACACAAAATTTGATACAAACTCGTTGCTCAATTTTTTCTTCCATCGTAAAAATCGAAGACACGAAAAAAGTTGTAAACAAAACACTGTCACTTTACCAAATGTCAACGAGAGGCATCTACAACTTTCTTAAAAGAGCCCGGAGCAGATTTAACTCCAGGCGCCAGCCTATAAAAAGTGAACAAACCCTTGTGTGTGTTGATCGTTAGCAGTTGTTTTGAATTTTCATCAATTTTTATCTGCAAATAAGCATCCGACAGATCGATTTTGCTAAATATTTTACTGCCCGCTAGCAATGCACACATATAATCGGGCGCAGGCAACCGATTATATGGATTTTACTCGATGCAATTATTGAGCCCAGTCGAGTAATCAGCATAAATTCGAATTCGCCCGTTTGGACGCTCTACTACTACGATTGGAGCTGCCCAGCTTGAAAATTCAATAGGTGTAATAATTTGTAAGTCTTGTAACTGGCAAAGCTCTGCCTCAACAGCTTCTAACGCATCATAGACTACCGGACGTCTTTGTCTATAAATAGGCCTTGCATTAGGCTTAAGATGAATTTCAGCTATTGGTTTTGTACAAAGCCCATTGTCACTAAAAATTAAACCTGTTTGTACTCTCCCGATTAGTGGGATCCCCATCTCGCATTCAAAATATGCGACGATGGAGACACTGTTGCTTGACGCACTTATGGCACCAATATCTTCTTTTAACTCCGTCCCTGGACATCTGAGTGATTGCCACATGTCCTTAAAAATCACAGTAAGATGTATTGTTGTTTGCTTTATATTAGATGCGTGTAGACTCTCGTGTACACTGTAGAGTAACCTCTATATATTTGCGCTGAATGCTGAATTCACCAAATCTCTTATTTCTAAATTCATTGCATTGGATTGTTTGAAGTTTTGGACTGTTTTCACTGCGGCGGCTATAATTACATTGCTTAAAATTTTTATTTCTATTAAACGAACAGTAGCTATCCTTGTGCCCTGTGAAAATGAACACCACCACACTTCCAGCAAGGTCTACTTGGTTGATTAAATCTTTCATTTCCCACGCCCAACTTTGCGACATTGGCTGCATTCCGCCAACACTAGCGCTCAAGAAAATTCGGGTGAATGGCTACACTTTTGACAGCGCTCGCAGCTGTCTATGCTCGAGCGATGTGCATTTTACGTAGCGAATTAAATTACGCTACTTCTACTCAACAGTTGCAAGTTATGTCATTTAACAGCTGTTTGCGCTCCAATTTGCATGAATTTGACAATTGGTCAATTCAAAACTCTTGAGTTTGAAAATATGATTCATATGATGCATTAAAAGTTAATATACTCGAAAAATTTAAAATCAGTTCTATGTATTAAATATTAATATTTATTAAACACATCTAAATGTATGAACTAAAATTATTATTTATATGTTAATTAAAAAAAAAAGATTACTTCAAACTCTAAAACAAAGCAAATAAAAATTTAAATTTATTATTCAACATCTTATAATTATAATTAAAGCCCTTTACTACAAACCCACCTAACTGTGTAGGAATGGAGTAATTTTCGTTACAGTACCCCGCCATACCATTATGACCACTACACAAACTTAACAAGGATGTACCTACTGGTACATCACTACAGAAATGGTGCTGAAATTTTGGGGTAACCCTAATTGAAAACAAAAATGATCAAAGCTAGGGTAAACTAGAAAAAATTATCTAAGTTTGTGTAGTTTTCATAATATTATGGCGGGTACTGTAGCTTTACAGTAAATTTATTTAAGTGTGTTGTTCATCTGCGAATAAAGCTGACCCATTGGAGTAGGTGTTTCTCTGACTTTTAATTGTGAATGAGTTTTGGCTGGATTGTTGAAACTCTTCATTTCGAGCCGCAATATACTGCTGGTCGACCACAAACACCTTTTTTGGCAAAACTTTTTGCATTTTAATAACAGGAGAAAATGCTGGCAATGAAACGCACTGTGGTGGAATTGGGCTATATGGTGTAGATGCTCTAGATGAAGATGTTGATGACGGTGGGAGAATGGTGTTTAAAGGAAGCTGGTTAAGTTGACCAAAGGATCAATTCCCGTTTTGCGTTAAAGTGAAGTAAAAAAAAACTTTTCATAATAGTTTTCATTTGATGTCTTCACTTTTTCACTTCACTACGCACAAAAATGCGATTCTTGTTCGTCTAATGGAAAGTAGTTGCTGAATAGCATATAAGAGTTGTTGAATGCCTATTAAACAAAGCTTTTATGAAAAAATGTAAACAACGTATAAGAAAGAAGGAAACTTTTGCAAAAATGACTTCATCATTCATTTCATTTCATTTGCGCAGAAGATATTGGAAATAAATAAATATGAACAAGATAAGTTTTGCGACAGCATAAAACAGCCAAAAGTAGTAAAGCAAATAGTATTTACTTGTTATTGGCAATATCAACATTTTCCTCTAAATAGTTGATAAGATACTGTTTCTGCGTACCGCTTGTCCTTTTTCCCTAAGCTGCTTTTCTTTTTACATTATTTATTTTTAATTTAAAGTCATTTTCTGTCCATAACGTGCGTTTGCTACCGGCGTTAACTTTCTTTCCATTTCAGCGAAAAATGAACAGCTGTTGCCCTTTTAGCACACAACGGGAATCGCATTTTCCGTGTAAAGGTGAAAACATATTTCACATGACGATAACGCAGAACAGGAATTGACCCCCAAGAATCAATATGTCCTCAATGGTTTTTTTTGCGTAAAGCTGGTTCTCATTTGATAGTTTTGGATATGTTTGGATATGATTGGTTTGGATATGAGCGCGCCCAAGACTTTGCAAACACTTCGCCGTCGTTTTCCACACTCTCTTTTTCCTTTATCATGCTGTCCAAATGCATGCAGGCTTCTTGCAAAAAGTTTCGTTTGGCAACCTTTCGCTTCGTTGTGATTTTCTACATTAAAAAATGGTGGAAGAAGCTTAAGAAAGAACCAATGCATGGTATTAACCTCCACAACCATGTCCACATTCGATATACTTTCCACTGCCTCCTCCTGGTCCTATAGAAATTGCAGCTCGTCAAAGTACCATAAAGTCGATACGTAAACATCTTCGTCTGATGCACCTGATTTGGAGGAATCTGCAACTTTTTTAAGTTCTCGCCTATAGCAGGTTCTGATATTGGTAATTTTGTTTTTTAAAGTAGCTAGATTAGCTTGGCAATCAATTTGAATTATGACGACTACACAAGACTTGGACTTTTTAATTTTGTTATTATAATCCGGACTTTTAATTTTCCCAAATAGCTGCATTTTCCTGAAGCATCTGAAAAATTTCGCTCCAAGCATCAATGTTTGGAATTAATGTCATTCTTATTTTTGTTATTTTAAGTTTAGGGAGTATTCCTGGTTGGCAATTTCTTGCATATTTGTATAGCCTGGATATTTGAGAATATCGTCCTAAAAGAGTTTTTGAAATTCGAAATACTTTAGGAGATAGATGTGGCCTTTTTTGTACAGCAATGTTTTTGCCAAAATGCGATTTGCTTAATTTGGCTACTTTTTGAATGCAACGGTTTGAAGCAACCACCGAATTTCGTTCAACGCGTTCTTTAGTAGGTAATATCTTCCTTGTGTGTACGCATTTTAAAAATAAATGAATACACATATTAGAGCTTAGGCATTCGAATGTTGTCAGCGTTTAGTTCACTCTGAATTGAGTTATAAACCGGACGCGCGAATTTTATATTAGTCCCGGCAAGAGGCGTTTTTAAAAAAAAAACTAACACGACTTAACAGAGGAGAAATAACTTTATTTGGTTGCTGGGTAACTTAAACTGACCTTAACAATTTTTAATTTTAATACACTTAGTGGCTACTTACAAAAAATACCGTTGATAATGCACTTGAGTTTTATATTTGATGCGAAATCAGGTTTAACGATTCGTGTTGTGAACTGAAATTTAATTCAGTTGACACATTTTAGCTGACTAGAATTTTCCAGTTCTCATTATTTAATTTTATTTATTAATTTGTTCGATAAATTCGTCGAATTTATCAAGTGCATTGTCCGCATTGATGTAACTATTGTTATATGTAACTCGCGCGAGTTACGTATACTAATACTTACACCAAAGCATTGGACAATGCACTCGATAAATTCGATGACTTTATAAAAACAATACAAAACGATAAAGTATAAATTAAAAATCAACTTCCTGCTTATTCGATAAAATGTAGCACAGAAAATAAATGAAAATAACAATTGCACTTAAATTCCAAGAAATCCCTAACGAAGCAGACTGCTTGGCTTCAATAGTAAAAGTAGTGTGTTAAGCAAATTTGTAAACATAGATATAAGCAAGGTTGATTTATAAGGTTGTCGCAGGGCTGATCGCACTCTCTTCTCAGTACCCATAATTGTCAAAACCAGCCAATTTTGCGAATGCTACGAAAGAAAAACGGATGATAATAGAGAGTACTTGCAGATTTTCTATGAGCTGTCAACTTCGATTTAACAATTATGGGTACTCGCTCTCTCCCTTGCGACAACCTTATAAATCAACCTTGGATATAAGTTTCTTTATATGAAAATGAATAAACAAAAAGCAGTCTGAATCTGTGCCAGAACAGCGACAGTTCGCTGTACGAAAAATGAACTTTGCTTTTGGCTTTTTTTAAAAACCCGTTTGCCGCGAGTATAAACGAAATTCGTGCGCATACAGTTTGGAAAAGTACAGTTTTGATAAAAATTTTTGTTTGTGCTTAAGACAATGGATAGAAAAAGTAATAGAAATAAAAATAAAAGAAACACTGGTAGCAATCGAAAAACTCGTCCTTTGAAACGTCAGTTTCGTGGTAACCAACACGAAAGAGATGGGGACACCGAATTCACAAGTACATCGGCAAAAAAAATTTAAAAATAAAGAAAACGAAGACATAAGCATTGACGACAAAACGGAGAATTGCATTTTAGAGTTTTATACAGTTTTCTAGGCGATTGCTAATCTGGTGATATGTGCCAATGTGAAGGAGAAATCAAGTTTGTGAAGGAAAATCGAGCTCTGCATCAAAAGAAGGTAGAACTGCCCGAAGAGTACAAAGAGCCGCTGAGTCCTCATTTTTTGACGAAGAGGAAAGAGTTCTTTATGGGGCTGGCGTTGTAGATTGATATATGTAAGTATTTCACAAAAAAAAAAATGTTTTATTGCCTAAAATTTTCTTTGAGTTTTTTCAAAATCACGTTTTTGAACTTCGAAGTCACTTTTCTCCGGTTCTACTGAACCGATTTTGATGAAACCAAGTACAATGGAGGCAGAATTGTTGAATTTCTAAAACTCTATGCTCAAATTTTTCATTTCAATTTTTTTTTTCTGACGCAAAAATATAACTTCAAACTTAAACGCGTTTATCTCGAAACCACGTTTTTCGAGCTTGCGGCCCAGATTGCGCCCGTAGTTCTGAATCGATTTTGATGAAATAAAGTGCAATCGATGCAGAGTTGTCACCGTTCTGTTTGCTACCTCAATCACAATTTTAATGAATTTTTTAATATTTTGTTTTACACTAAACTACAAAAAAGACCCAAAATCGGTTTTTCATTTTTCAATGACCGCCATTTTGTAAAAAATAATCGCAAAATTATGATTAAAGTAGGAATCAGGATTACATCTGCACTGAATCTAACGCCGTTTACTTTTTTTTTTCAGATGAGCCGAAGTCGAGTTATCCCGGCCGTAAGCAGCATGCCTTTTTTTCGACGCCCAACTTTGAAGGCCTACAACTTTTTGAACAGCACTCGTACAAAGGAAAAAAAATTTTATTTAATTTAATATGTTCTTAATACGATAAAAAATTTAAAAAAAAACAACCGATTACAAAATCCCTACAAAGTAAAAAATAATTTTAAAAATATTTTCCTTTTAATTTCTTGGTCATATTTGATAATTTATTTAAACATATTATTATATATGAAATCTTATTATCTTTATTTTTTTCTTATTTGTTTTATTATCATAAATTTATTAATTTCTGGATGAATACAAAAGCTTTTAAGGTTGGTGCTAATATAATCAGACTTTTAATCAGAAGCGCCAACATCAAAGCATTTGTATTCATGCAGAAATTAATATATTTATGATAATAAAACAAATAAGAAAAAAATTAAGATAATAAGATTTCATATATAATAATATGTTTAAGTAAATTATCAAATATGACCATGAAATTGAAAGGAAAAGTATTTTTAAAATTATTTTTTACTTTGTAGTGATTTTGTAGTCGGTTGTTTTTTTTTTTTAATTTTTATTTCTTCCTTTTTAGAAAATATGATAAATTTTCGAAAAAAGAGTATAAACAACGTTAGTACAATTGTTCCGAAAAAAGTTGTTCTATTAAATTCTGAAAGTTTGTTGGTTATTTTAATTATCTGCCTCTTAAATTTAAATTAGATGTCACATGTTTTGAAATTATAATACCCATTCTTGTAACGAGTCTTATTGCCCTAGTGTCAATATTATTCGAGATATAGTGTTTTTTAAATATTGCCACACCCCTTTGTTAAATAAGCATCCACTTCTGGAGCGTTATTTCCAATAATTGTGCCTACCCCTATACTTTATTTCAGTACCCCAGCGTCAATATTAACTGCGATAGTGTTTATCTAGTATTGCCACGCCCATTTATCGAATAACGCCTACTTTATTGACCATAATTTTTAATTATTCTGCCTACCCCTGTACTACAATAAATTTCAGTGCCCTAGTGGCAATATTATTCGAGATACACTGTTTTTCTAGTGTTGCCACGCCCAGTAGTCGAAAGCCGCCCACTTTCTTCACCGTAATTTTTACTAATAATGCCTACCCTTATACCAAATTGCAGTTCCATAGTATCAATATTATTCGAGATATACTCTTTTTCTAATATTGCCACGCCCATTTGTCAAATAACGCCCATTTTGTTGAGGGCAATTTTTAATAATTGTGCCTACCACTACACTAAATTTCAGTACCCTAGTGTCCATATTATTCGAGATACAGTGTTTTTATAATATTGCCACGCCCATTTGTCAAATAACGCCCATTTTATTGACCGTTATTTGTATTAACTGTGTCTACCCCTACACTAAATTTCAGTACCCTTGTGTCCATATTATTCGAGATACAGTGTTTTTATAATACTGCCACGCCCATTTGCCGAATAACGCCCACTTTATTGACGATAATTTGTAATAAGAATGCCTACCCTATACTAAATTGCAGTACTATAGCCTCAAAATTATTCAAGATACACTGTTTTTCTAATATTGCCACGCCCATTTGTCGAATTACACCCATTTTCTTGCCCGTAATTTGTAATAATTGTGTCTACCCCTACACTAAATTGCAGTACCCTAGTGTCAATATTATTCGAGATACAGTAGTATTTAGTATTGCGAGATCTATTTTTGCCACGCCCAGTTCTCGAATACCGCCCACTTTTATATGGGCACCTCCATGCTTATGATATCTATCTGTTCCCCAAAAATTATGGCAATCAGGCATATGGTTTAGGAGTTATCGATGTACATACATTTAAAAAAAAAAAAAAAAAAAAAAAAAAGAGAAACCGAAGAACTTGAGAACCACCTTCTTTTTGAAGTCGGTTAAAAAAAAAAACATAATTTAAATAACTCTGCATTTTCAAATGAGAAGTTTTTCAAAAAGGGTCCAAAAACAGACTTCCAGCCAGGAATACTCCCTTAAATTAAATGAAATTACAGAAATGCAAGCAAGCTCAACACTTTTTTCACAAGCAAATGATAACTCAAATATTTTTGTTGACAGCAAATTAAAATATTTGACCATACACAGCTCAATCGAATTGAAAGACTTGCGAGGCAACTTCAAAAAATCAAAATCTTTTGATATTTCATCAACCAACTCGACAACTGATCAATTGACAACGCAATACATGCTTTGATTTAAGCAACAACCAACTCAGTTGACGATTGAATTTTTTGTGTGGTTGGCTCGCATAAGGCTGACTTCATTTGACAGCATGTATAGACCAGAAGCTCGGTTCTGTAACTTTTGCAACAAATAGTCACTTCTCCTGAAGTCACACTGTTTCGTTCCAAAATACTGACTTTTGCGAAAACTAGTGTTTCTGAAACTGATAAGTTAGTAAATGAGTTACGTGATAAAAAAGATACAGAAATGAAAGGGTACATATGAAATTGTAACAAATATCAGGGCACTTTGCTTACAATTCTATGTGCGTTGATTTAGCTTATTAAAGTAAATAAATACCTATTGCGCTATTGTTATAATTATGGAAATTTACATGTTGATGCATGCTTTTAATGCTTGCTTGTTTAATAATTTTTAGCTGTTTGACACTTAGTGATGTTTATATTAAATAAACAAATTCGCTACGTATTGTTATCCGATTATTTCTGTAATCGGGTTGCTTAATACAAATTTTATTGTATAATAAATAAATCGAGTAAATTAAATATTTCAGTTTTTACACTTAATTATGCTCACCCTATATGTTATTAATAATAAATGTGTGAACATTCAGAAAAAAATCAAATTTATACATGCGTACCCGGTAGAGCTATGTTATGCTGGCGGTCATGGGCATGCATTGTTGTTGTTTCAATGCAAATTGATAAATTGAGAGCGAGAGAGAGAGAGAGAGAATAAATTTTGCACACTACGGTCACCAAATGATTCGATAAAAATATGAAATCAGGGGATCAAAATAGTGTTGCGTTGTGGAATTATTCACAACATTTGTGTTTTCGCATTAAAAGAGTACAATTTTAGTGCGAAATATATGAAAGCAGTAATGAATCCCGCTTAGTAGCAACACTCAACCATGTTCAACGATGATAGTTTTTTCGGATAAAATATTAAAAGTAGCAAAAAGTATACTAATGTTTGGGGATCATATGACCGTCAGCATAACATACTTTGTCAGCATAACATAAAGAGCGCAAAAAGTGACGTGACCAGGGATCATTTGACCGCCAGCATAACACCACCCGTAGAAAGAACAAGTTATTCGAAAATGATGAACATGACATTTTTCTCATCAAGTTAAAACATAGTGACAACTTCATTCGATTCGAGTCGAATATTTTAGCTTACAGAAACACTTCGGCTATCGAATGCCTAGGAAAATAGAATTGAAACATTCGAGACGAGTTACCGATTTATCTCATGTAATTACAGGAACAGTGCAAGTTAGAATGTCGTCATAATAGGTCTGTTTCCGTACTCGATTGTAGTAACTTGCAATGTGCTAGAACGTGTTTCCGTACTTTTTTTAACTAGAAGAACAAGCATAAAATCGCTCTCTCGAGCTCGAAAGTTGCTCGAAGTGTGCTAGAAGAAATTTGTTCCAGCTGCATAAGAACAAGCATTAAGAAGAACAAGCAAATGTCAATTTGTCATTTGTTGTTTGCCTTTATTGTCCGATATAAAATAAATTTATAAATTTTTATGTATCAAAAAATATCAATACATATAAATAAATATAAAATGTGAAGTCAAAATTGGCGCTGTTTACGTTTGTAACATGTTAAAATTGGCGCTGTTTTTGTGCTTGAAACTAGCTAGAAGTCGTTTTCGTACTATTGGTATTATTCTCAAATTTCTTTTACTTGAAAATGTGTACGGAAACAGACCTAATGACGTCAAAGTGAGAAAATCTGGTGAGAACTACGGTGAGAAAGTTGCAAGACCGAGCTACAGTGATCTGCAACGGATAGCTTTTTTGCGACTCTGAGTATATCTCAAAAAAATAAGTAGAAAAACCGACTCAACGCTTAGCGCGCGCAACTCGACTCATACTCTCTTCTACGTAGCTACAATGCGGCGGCTGAAATAAATATGAGTATCCTTAATCACGAGTCGAACTGTCACTACCACCCATCTAACAAGGTGGTAGTGACAGTTCTTTTGGCAATAATAGGTTGTCAAAAATGGTACTAAGTAGAAAACAAAAAAATTAAAAAAAGAATAAAATGTAAAATGTACAGGCAAAAGCCATTTTGTGAAGCACACTGTCACTACTACCATAGTAGGATTATTATAAGGTGTCTCATCCCATGAAATTGTTCAATATGTTTTTTGACATGCTGCCATATTTTGACAAGTTTCATACAAGGTTTGATATATGATTCTATGAAAATGTCAAAATAAGGCACCCTATTTTTTCTGGTTTTCCGAATAAGAACACCTTAACTACTACCGTATTGATTATATGATGCGTGAGCACACTAATACCTTCTAAGCAGAACTGGTCATGAAAGAGCAATTTTTTATAGTACAAAATGAAAAGGGAGTAGAAAAAGTATTGAAATATAAGATGAAATGTCAATCAAAATGCGAGAGAAAAAATAGTTCATTGAATGTCATTCAAGCGATCATCGTCTGACCTTAGCCTTACCGAAATACTCATAATCGTCACGGGCAAGGAAGAGAGCGAGTACCCATAATTGTCAAATCGAAGTTGACAGCTAATTGAAAATCTGCAAGTGCTCTCTTTTATCATCCGTTTTTCTATCGTAGTGTAACGGCATACAAAGTGATGAATTCTTGCTTCCATATTTGAAGATGGCTTTGACTGGGAAGTTGGATTCACATTCGAACATGAAGGCCAGAATTCGCCATAGCAGTGTCGTATGCAAACATGAGTGACATACTGCTCATACCATGGCTGACGCATTCGAGGTGTGACAGCTGGCAGATGACTTTGACAGCTGGCCTACTTGCTTAAATTGACATCTGACATTTTTTCTCTCATTCAAATTCGACATTTTTCTTTCTTATCTAAATCGGACATTTCATTTCATTAAAAATCTGACAATTCTTTTCATGTAAATATGACGTTCTCTTAAATTTAAATTTGACATTTTTCAGTTTATTTAAATCTGACAGTTTATTATCTTCTATATCTGACATTTTTTCTCTTTCATTCGAATTTGACATTTTTTTGTCATTCACATCGGACCGAATTTGGCTTAACTCTGACCATTTTAACTTTATTTAAGTCTGGCATTTCCCTCCATAAATATTCTGACATTTCTTGTTTTCCAACGCTGACTGCTTACTTTCAATAAAATCTGACATTTTTTAATTTGACGTAACTGTGACCATTTTCACTTTATTTAACTCTGACATTTCCCTCCATAAATATTCTGACATTTCTTGTTTTCCAACGCCTACTTTCAATAAAATACGACATTTTTTGTTGTCAGACATGTATGACATTCCTCTTATTATCTAAATTTGACGTTTCTCTCTGAATTAAAAACATTTCATATCATGAAACTTCTGACATTTCTTGGCAATTTAATTCTCACATTTCCCTTAATTCAAATTGACAGTTGCTTTTTTTTCGTTGGACAACTGTCACAGGTCCTTGCCGGCTGTCGCACTTCGAGTGCGTCCGTGATGAATAGTTCTATTCGGACGTAGCAAGGATTGAAAGGGTCACATGGGGTGTGAACTATGTGAATATCCCTAATAACTAAACTGGCGTGATAATACCCTACACATTGTAACATACACCATACATGTGTGAAAATCAGTGGTGCGTTTAGGTAACTCTTCCCTACTAGTTTTTTCTCAACTGGTAGAGATTGTGACGTCATAATGACGACATTCTCAACTAGAGTGTTCATAGAACCATGGTGTAAGAAAACCATGGCAGAATTATAAGGTAAGGTCATCACGGAGAGGAATGGCGTAGAAAGCAGAATAAAGCTACATTGATGTCAAAATCAGCTGTTCATCGCGAATTTCTTTATGCTCACGTTTCGCAGTTGGTTTTAGGTTAAAACTGTTACAGGTTTTTTTTTGCAATTTTAAGACTTCTTTCACATTTTATAGTTTTTATTACACTTTTTATATAATATTTTCACTCAAATTAGCACAAATTTAATACCCGCGACCGCACTGTTTGCAGCTTGGAAACATAAAATATTTTCTTCATTTGCAATTTCTACGAAATTCGTCGTTTTGACATTAATGTTGCTTCTCATTACCCACTCTTCGTTGACGCGTGAGAGCACTTAATATCATGGGCCTACCTTATCATTGTATCATGAAAAAAACCAGGTGGTAGCGAAAATTTCACCACTCTCACAAAACTTGTCCCCGCATCTGTCAAAAACCGCAGAAATAAATGGCTGCGTTCAGCAGGTACAATCATGTTTCAATCATTGGCTGCATTCAGAGGAAAATTTGCTACGTACACCCAAAAAATGAAGAGTTACAGTCATAAAGAAGCGGTATCATGCTAACACTTTTACGTTATGGTTCTCAGTCAATCACGAAAATAGTAAGGCTAACACTTCAGCAGAGTAGAAAGAGTTAAAGTCGAAGCCCAAAGAAAATAAGAGTAACCCTTAAACTGATGCGGAGTAATATTAACAACTTTACGCTATGGGTTCCAGTCAACCACGAAAATACTATGGCATACACTTCAGCAGAGTAGAAAGTGTTGAAGTCGAAACACAAAGAAAAAAGAGTTAGCCTTACACCGCTGCGGATTAACATTCACACCCCATAATACTTCGCAGCAAAAAAAAAATTAAAAACTATTTTTATATTTGTTTTATTTATTTTCAATTTGTTTATAAAAACACTTATAACTATAATTATATATGACTTTATATATAAGGATGGCCGCCAAATGTATGGAAAAAAATGAAGCGCTAATTGTAAACGTCATTAACTTATTATGTTCGATTTACCTGTTACCTGTTTCCACAATTGTAGAGCGTGCTTAAACTCAATCCGAAGAGCTAAATGCTCATCTGGAATTAGTGTGTTTATGTCTTCGTTTTGCAGCCTTTGAAGATGGGACTTTGTAAGTTTGTATCCTACATAAAAGGAAGTAGAAGTTTATATCATTTGTGTTTTATATTTTCATAATTTTTTTCAATTGTTTTTCATTAAAACTTACTTTCGCACTGATCCAAGATAAATGGGGACATTTCCCACGTTGCCAATAGAGCCTCTAGCGAATCGTCAGCAACAGAATTGGCGCTCACGTCCAGAAATTCGACCTCTTCAAAAATGTCGCACTCTGCATCCATTTTCACTTTTTGTGCTTATAGTCAACACTGCATGCCGATTTAAATAGCTTTTTGCTAACGAATGCTCACCTAACACGCACAGAGTTACATTAACATGTCTATCCTACTCTTATACTCTTCAGAAAAAATGTTATATTAACTATTAAAAACTATTCATAACACTTTTCGGAGTAATATTAAAATTCCAGCCTAGTTCTTTAATTAAACCCGAAAAAGTTTATTATTTATACTTCACATTTTTTTAGGTGAAATATACCAAATATTAAATTTATTAATTACTAAATTATTAAATTACTTAGTAGTAGTTTTAATTAAAACTATTTGTTTGAACCGTGTGCACACAGAACATAAAAAAAATAATTTTGAGACAAAAAGCATTTATTGTCGAACAGCTGTTTGCCGTTTGACGTTTCGAAAAAAAAGTAGTTCAGCAGAAAGTGGGTAGTGGCTAATGAAACGGTTGGTAAGTTGTCAAAACGACGAATTTACAAGGAATTGCAATTTAAGAAAAATGTTTATGTATTCAAGGTTGCAAGTAGTGCGGTCGCGTGTGTTAAATTTGTGATAGCTTGAGTGAAAATATTATTAAAACAGTGTAATAACAACTTTAAAATGTGAAAGAAGTCTTAAATTGGAAAAAAAACCTGTAAAAATTTTAACCTGAAATCGACTGCGAAACATGAACATAAAGAAACGTGAGATGAACAGCTGATTTTGACATCTAGCCCGCTTTATTCTACTTTCTACTTCATTCCTCTCCGAGTCGGCCCTACCTTATAATTCTGCCATGACTTTATGCTACTTCGGTACCTGAGCGCTCTTTCGGATAGAATGCAGCCATTATAAAGTTATCCAGATATTTGACATACCCTTATATTATGTAAACAAAAGACACAGATATTATCGTAGACGTAGAGTTTTTTGTTTGCTATATTTTTTGATAAATTTATTTCAATCTTAGGTTTAATAAATGGAAATAAATATTTCGGAAAAATATGATTTTTTTATTTTTCCCAAGTAAAGAGCTTATATATATCTTAAATGAATTTGAAAATTTAAAATTTTAACAAACAAAATATATTTTTAATATGTAATAAGTATAAAATTAGTTCAATAAATAATTCGAATTTACTATGATATATAAAGAATCAATCATTCTCTGTATTTGTAAACCTGCGTAGTAGTAACACACATTTTGGTAGCTACATTCTGGCTCTACAGCACCTCTCTATAATACATCTGTGTTGTTTATTGTAATTATCTCGCTGAAGATAAGCAAAAACAATAACAAACGATAAAAATTAAAGCAGCTGATATGCATATATAACATAAATGTAAATTTTACATACGTACTAATAACAACAACAATACAAGCCGTTACTGAGAAATATTAGTAAAACAATTCATTCCAAGAAACAACACGATGTTGCGTTCGTGATTTCAGCACGAACAAAAGCAACAACCATAGAACGTCAGCAGCAACTAAGGCATCAATGCATGATTTTTCTTACTATATAGATATAAGATATAACTGATTTTTGACATATATTTTATCTCTGTAAGATGAATATTAAAGGCTGTAAGTATATTCCAAAGTGTTCTCCAAAAACGTTAGGATGTGCTTGAAAAAATTTGTGGAAAAGACCCCCAAAAATGACAAGCGTGCTGTAAGACGTAATTCTACGTCAACAACATTTTTACGATCTTGAAAAAATGACAATGGTTATATCACGAAACACTTAGAAGACATATTAACACAACCATTAACTATAAAATATAGTTTTATATATAATATAAAAAAAATCTTCTGCGTTGACTGAACAACAAGCCATTTTTTGTCAAAAGAGGAAAAAAGTAAAAATTTTTGATTTTCCCAAACACAAATGTAAAAATCACTATTTTTATACTTTTGGTTACAGAAACTATTTTAAACTATTTTGAAAACAATATTCCAATAAATTTCACATATAAACTGACTATATAATTTTTACTTATTTACACTCAAATATAAAAAAAAACATATATGTAATAAAAGTATTCATACAAACTCTGTATGAAATGCGTACAACATTCAGATGTTTTATTTTTCCAATATAATTTTACGTCTAAAATGTGACCATAACATTTGTAAAGCTCATAATATTTTGGTTCAACACAATCAAGTATTTCAAAAAGTAGTAGTTAAATGTATATTTATTGGTTTGTCCTATGAAAAAGTATGATATTCCGGCAACTGCGTGATTTTTATATCCTTACAAAATTGCTCTTTTGCTCTCCTCTTCAAATAAGAGTCTACATTCTTGTGAGTAGACGTCAAATATCTGAACAACCTAATAATAATTGAATAATGTGTATAACATGTTGTGTCTCTGATCAGGCATCAGCTTACGTTCCTTTTTTATTTCTGTGAACACAATTGTCTTAAAAGTGATCAAATACGGGAAGAATTGTGTTTTCTCGTTTTATTTTGCGTTATTTATTTCACTTGTTATAAAACCACACTTATTCTAAAAAAGCCAAATTTTTAACTGGAAATACTCAATACGTTGAGCAAATGTATCAAAAATATAAAGTTCGGCGAAAGACAGACATTTTCACATGTTGTGATTAGACACTGATATTTTTTCGTTCAGCAGACACACACTAACCGGTTGCACAAAAGTTGTACCTGCTGAACGCAGCCAATAAAATTTGACACTAATCAATAGTTGCCAAAAAGTATATATAGGGAAGAGAATGCATGAGGGGGCGAAGTTACGATAGTGAATCGATGCTGGTGTATAGTTTAGGTTCGAAGCAGCGAGAATTGAAGGTACTACGGTAAATGGCAGCGGCCAGCTTCGGCAACATTTCCAAAACTACAAATTCCATGCATGCAAGCCAAAATCCGCTCAAAACAGGTTTTGACAGAATAAAAATGGCTCTTTGATACAATTATTATTTGCATGTGTTTTGTTTGGTATTATTATTTGGATATGTGTAGGTATGTGTGTTTTGCTTCTAGCTGCGCGCTGCGTTTCCTTTAGGTTTTAGGTATTAAGATTTTATTGAAATTTATTCGATCTTAACTTCGTTCAAACATTTCTCTTTTAATTTTGAAGAAAAATTTTTTCTTTTGGAGTTTTCTTCCGAAATTGAAGAAATATTTTCAGCTATAAATTTTTCACTGCTAAAAAATGATTTTGAAGAAAAATGTTTGCCCCATAAATTTTAAGCTGCTATGGAAATTATATTTTTTTTTTTAAAAGTTTTCTTCCGATTTTGAAGAAATATTTTTGCTCCATAAATTTTTAGCTGCTAAAGGAATTATATTTTTTTTTGAAAAAGTCTTCTTCCGGTTTGGAAGAAATATTTTTAGTTTATAAATTTTTAGCTGCTAAGGAAATGATATTTTTTTTTTTTTGAAAAAGTCTTCTTCCGGTTTTGAAGAAATATTTTTAGTTTATAAATTTTTAGCTGCTAAAGAAATGCTACATTTTTTCTTGTTAAAAGATTTGACCTCTGATTTTGTAGAAAAATGCATGCTTTATAAATTTTTAGTTGCTAAAGAAATGATATATATTTTTCAAGTTTCTTCTGAAATTGATGAAATATTTTTGTTAATAAATTTTTCGCTGCTAAAAGTTAATGGTTTTTTTTTTTTGTTAAAAAATGTTTCCTCTGATTTTGAAGAAAGATTTTTGCTCCATAAATATTTAGCTACTTAACGAATGATATTTTTTTTAACAAGGTTTTCATCCGAAATTGAAGAAATATTTTTGGTTTATAAAATTTCAGCAGCTACTGGAATGAAATAATGATTTTTAAAAAAAAAGTTTCCTACGATTTTGAAGAAAATTTTTTACTTATAAATTTTTAGCTACTTATGAAATTCTTAATGCAAATTTGTTCATCAATCGTCAATTAAAGCAGCGAGGATTAAAGGAAAATAACATATAACAGGTGAAAACATTTCTTATTTTATTAACAACATTTCACAGCAGTTTTAGATTTTCATAACAATTTCATGAAATATTTTAATTAAATTTGTAATACAGTAATTTCCGGATATAAGAACTTAGCAAAATGCTCAAAATTCAAACTCTTTATCCGGGAAAGTCTTTTATGAAAATCCCGGCTAAAAGCAGTTGTGGAGCTTATACGAAAATCCCGTTTAATGAACCATTTTTGGCTTATATAAAAAATTCGCCCTAAGAAACAACTTATAGGACCCCCTTATAGGAACTTGCATACACACCCTACTCGTATTAATAAAAGAAATTATGTTGTAATAACTTTTCAAATGAATATGTATATATGATAAAAAAAAAGAAATGTTAATTCACATTTATATAAATAACAATAAATCATCAAAACGCTGCCAACTTTATATTTTATTTTATGCGGGGATTTTTGTATGAGTTTTCTCAAATGGTTCACAAATTTGCAACGTTTTAAGCGGGGCGATTTTTTACGCGGGAAATACTTTAAACGGGAATTTTCCTATGTATTGCTTATGGAGATTTTTCTTGACCTAATTTTATTAACTTATAAGAGGGGAAATCCATTAACCGGGGGGCTTATATCCAGAAATTACTGTAACTACAATTGTACCGTTCAAACATAACTTTATTGCAGTTACATTTACTTGAAGGTTTGTTTTGAATGATCATTGCCCTAGAAAATTCACACAAAATTGAAGCGTAAGTATGTATAACATTTAATACATTTATATTATTAATATATAGATAATAATAATAATGATATGAACATATTTGTATATTTAAATATAGACATATTTTAAATTCGGTTCGTGGCAAGTTTTTTCGAAAACGCACTTGTATATTAAAAAAATGTTGTTTATAAACACCGAAGAACTCATCGGATGTATTTTTTACATAAATGTTTTTTGTCACTATAATTTTTTGTGTTAAGAAAAGATTCTGAGTCGAAAGAAAACTTTTCCAACTTCAGAAGATTTTCTTGGTAACTTTCGCATTTTATTTCGTTAGCAAATTTCGCCTTTAAGCTGTACCCAGTAAATATCGACCTACTGTAGTTTCCAAAGGGTTTAAGGGAGTAATATGCTGAGAAAATTCCTCTAATTCTCTTCTACGATTTCCTCATAACATTCAGGTGGGCAGTTTCATAAATCAGAAAGGAACCTTCATTGGAAGATATAAAGTTGCATTCAAACATTAGGTCATTATCGTCTTCACAATTTTTATTGCGAGAATATAAATTATGTGCCAGGAACTTGATTGACAATATTCGTGCAGAGAGGTACTGAATTTCTCTCACGAACGGTTCGAAGTTGTTCCCTAGTTGCGATTTGAAATCAGAAAACGGAATCTTAGTTTCCGTTCATATTTTTCAAGGGAATCTTAGTTTAATCTTCTAAGCATAACAAATTTTACTTTAGACTCCTGGAAGAGATCATTAGTTAAAGATTTTCATTCATTGGTTTTAAGGTGAAAATTAAACCACTGAAGTTTCCAAAAGTTATATTCTACCGAGGATCTATATAAGTATATGTATGTATGCATATATGTACATATATGCCTATAATTAAATGTACAAATATGTTCATATCAGTATTATTATTATCTATATATTAATATTATAAATGTATTAAATGTTATACATACTTACTATTCAATTTTTTGTGAATTTTCTAGGGCAATGATCATTCGAAACAACCCATCATATAAATGTAACTGCAATAAAGTTATGTTTGAACGGTACAATTGTAGTTATTACAAATTTAATTAAAATAATTCATGAAATTGTTATGAAAATCTAAAACTGCTGTGAAATGTTGTTAATAAAATAAGAAATGTTTTCACCTCTTATATGTTATTTTCCTTTAATCCTCGCTGCTTTAATTGACGATTGATGAACATATTTGCAATAAGAATTTCATAAGTAACTAAAAAATTATATATAAAAAATTTTTTTCAAAATCGGAGGAAACCTTTTTTAAAAAAATCATCATTTCATTCCATTAGCAGCTGAAATTTTATAAACCAAAAATATTTCTTCAATTTCGGATGAAAACCTTTTTAAAAAAATATCATTTGTTAAGCAGCTAAATATTTATGGAGCAAAAATCTTTCTTCAAAATCAGAGGAAACATTTTTCAACAAGAAAAAACCTGTAACTTTTAGAAGCGAAAAATTTATAAACAAAAATATTTCAATTTCAGAAGAAAACTTTTCAAAAAAATATATCATTTCTTTAGCAACTAAAAATTTATAAAGCAAACATTTTTCTACAAAATCAGAGGTAAAATTTTTTAACAAGAAAAAATGTAGCATTTCTTTAGCAGCTAAAAATTAATAAACTAAAAATATTTCTTCAAAACCGGAAGAAGATTTTTTCAAAAAAATAATATCATTTCTTTAGCAGCTAAAAATTTATAAACTTAACATATTTCTTCAAAACCGGAAGAAGACTTTTTCAAAAAAAATATAATTTCCTTAGCAGCTAAAAATTTATGGAGCAAAAATATTTCTTCAAAATCGAAAGAAAACTTTTTAAAAAAAAATATAATTTCCATAGCAGCTTAAAATTTATGAGGCAAACAGTTTTCTTCAAAATCATTTTTTAGCAGTGAAAAATTTATAGCTAAAAATATTTCTTCAATTTCGGAAGAAAAGTTTTGAAAAAAATAAGTCATTTCCAAAAGAAAAAATGTTTCTTCAAAATTAAAAGAGAAATGTTTGAACGAAGTTAAGATCGAATAAATTTCAATAAATTCTAAATATCGAAAACCTAAACAAAACGCAGCGCTCAGCTAGAAACAAAACACACATACCTACACATATCCAAATAATAATACCAAACAAAATGCAAATAATAATTGTATCAAAGAGCTATTTTCATTCTCTCAAAACCTGTTTTGAGCGGATTTTGGCTTGCATGCATGGAATTTGTAGTTTTGGAAATGTCGCCGAAGCTGGCCGCTGCCATTCACCGTAGTACCTTCGATTCTCGCTGCTTCGAACCTAAACTATACACCAGCATCGATTCACTATCGTAACTTCGCCACCCTCACGCATTCTCTTCACTATATATACTTTTTGCAGTTGCTCTCTCCCTGCCAGAATTTTTTGATAGCCCCGGGCAAGGTTGATTTATAAGGTTGTCGCAAGGGAGAGAGCGAGTACCCATAATTGTCAAATCGAAGTTGACAGTTCATAGAAAATCTGCAAGTGCACTCTTTTATCATCCGTTTTTCTTTCGTAGTCATTCGCAAAATTGGCTGGTTTTGACAATTATGGGTACTGAGAAGAGAGTGCGATCAGCCCTGCGACAACCTTATAAATCAACCTTGGCCCCGGGGCAATTTAAAGTGTGGTGAAAAATTCGCTTCCACCCGGTTTTCTTACACCATGGCATGCATGGAATTTGTAGTTTTGGAAATGTCGCCGTAGCTGGCAGCTGTCATTCACCGTATTACCTTCAATTCTCGCTGCTTCGAACCTAAACTATACACCAGCAGCGATTGACTATCGTAACTTTGCCACCCTCATGCATTTTCTTCACTATATATACTTTTTGGACAATTTTTGTGAGAGAGGTGAAAAACGCTTTCACATGGTTTTCTTACACCATGGTTTCTACTGGTTGCAAATTCTGCAAATTCTCGTCAACTTTATACTTGTAGAGTCTGTCAATTTGCGATTGAGAATGGATGGTGTTGAAGTAAGTTTTTTATTTCGTTTAAATTTGTTAAAATTTTTTATTTATTTCGGGTGACTGAAATCCAAAAACAAAAATTAAAACATTCTCTCAAAATTATTATTGAAATCCAACAATAACGATTGCTAATAAAATCATCATTTTAAGAATTAATTTTTCTTCAATTTGATTTTTCTCATATTTATACCTCAACGCGTACTGCGTAAGGGGTATATTTACTTTGTCATTCCGTTTGTAACACCGAGAAGGAGGCGTAAAAAAAGAAGGTATAGAAAAATATATATATTTTCGATCAGCATCACCTCCTCAGTCGATTTCCGTGTGTCCGTCTGTCGACACGATTACAGCCGTAATTTTAAAGCTATTGCGATGAAATTCAAAATATAAGTTTATTTTTAAAAAAGAAAGATTAAGTTCGAAAATGTACCAAATCGGATGAAAACCACGCCTACCTCCCATACAAAGTGACTTTATTTTAACCGTAAAATGTTATTAAAATTCACAAAAATTAAAGAAATGCCTTGAAATTTGGCCGGAAGCCTTGATCTTCAATCTTAATCTTGTCTATGAAATTTGGAAAAATTGGATGAAAACCACGCCTACCTTCAATACAAAATGACGTCATCAAAATTGAAAACCTTTCGTAAATATATAAAACAGAATGACATCGTATGTACTCAAGTTCCGCCCACGTCGTTTATTCAACCCATACATATATTCTTCGGTAAAATGTGTAGTCTTTATACTAGAAAAGTGGGTGCGGCATTTTACTTTGTTTACAAATTACTCTATGTGGCAGTTGAGGGTAAAATTAAATTATGCGTATGACAGAAATATTTTTGCAGATTATACATACAAATTTTATAGAGGTCTAAAGACTTCGGATATACGTCAGTACGGCCGCTGGGGGGGGGGGGGGGGCGTATTTTAGCTTTATTTATTTTTATTTTTTGACATTTAATTTTTAATATAAATTTAAATTTTTTCGCTTTTATTCGCTTTTTGTATTGTTTCGAGTATTTTTCGATATTTATCGATAAAAAGTTCGAAAAAGCTTCGGAAAAATATAAAATGCTACATATCTCGAAGGGGATATTGAGATATGAAGAAAATTCTTAATTTTTTGTTTGGGGAGCCATATTTTAAGAGCCATATCTCGAAGAAGAGAGAAAGTTCATCATGCTTTGAATGGTTGTAACATTAAATTTAAAAAAAAAACAGTAAAATTTTCCCTGTATCGGGTATTTCCTAACGTCAGATCTCCGTGAACGTACTATTTTATTTGTCCCCAGCCCCGATTGCAATGTGCTGGTGCTCGGTGCTAGCATGTGGTTGCTCGGCGATTTCTGTTTGAACTTTTTACATGTGTTTGCTGTTGAGAGTGTAGCACTCTGTATAGAGCTCCGGTGCTGAGGCTTTTGTGTGCGCACCATTCCCAATCCCGCTGGACAGCATCAACTACATAAGCGACAGTACAGCGCGATCAAGCATTTCAATACAAAAAATTAAAGCCAAGTTCTCAAGGCTGAAATTCTCGCAAAAAGAAATTACAAACAATTTTCAAAATGAAATTATACAGTTTTTACCTTATATATTGATCTAGATGCAGTTGAGATTAAAAATTTATTTTTCTATTTACTTGATTGGCACAAATTTTTCTCAAACAAGAATTTAATTCTCAATCACAAATGTCAAATTGTCAACCCACCATGAATATCTCAATTGGTAAGTTTCATGATATACATAAACACTTGTTTTCTATCGGTAGAGTTTAGCAGAGTGATTGAGCATAACGTCATTACCAGTAGAGAATTTCTCAACTAAGTTACATGAACGCACCAAAGATGTTGCATGTAACCATCAGTAGTTCTTTTGTGTGGTGTAAGGGCAATTTCGATAGAGAGATATCGATGGCAACTTCCGCTCTAAAAATATTCTTTTGCCTTTGGATATTGGCGAGGAAAGACACCGCCAACAGCAACGCAATCTTTAATCTGAGCACCCACCTCACTGGCGCTACAAACCCAACACACCCTAATAAAAACACCAGCAGGCAGTGGCATCCCAGCACTGGCGCAAGCAGCACCGCTTAGCAACGGATGCGGCCATTGCATCGGCTAGTAGAGTACCGAGCATCTGTCCGTTGGCAACTAACGTGGCAACAGCAGCGTCCGCTCAACAACTCACATCACTGCAACCACTGTGCCGGCGACAGCAGTGCTCCACGATACCCTAATAGCAGCTTATGGAGACCCAGATAAGTCTTCGGTTGAGTCTTTTTGGGTCGCATTAAAGCTATTTTACCCACCCAGGACACCACTAGCAACAGCAGCACTACAGAAATGCCTCAGGACAGCATCAGCGACATCAACTTCGCCCATGCAGACGCAGAGCTAGCACACCAGCAGCTAACTCTCATTCAGTGCTCCACGATACCTAACCACAGCAACAACAAAAAGGGATCCAGATTTTTTTTTTGATTTTTATTATTATGTCTATATAGGCTATTCACAGTTTAAGTACGCAGGCCTGTTTAATCTACGATTTGTTATTTTTACTCCAACTTACGTAAGCGTATTTTTTTTCTTGGTTGTGTTGTAGGTATATACTACAATTGAGCTACTTGTTAATTTAATACTTCAACTTTATAATTTTGTATTTGTGATCGTTCATTGAATTTTGAATATGAAATTTTGTTTGTTATCAAAATTAATAAAATAAGAAAATAAAATACTTTGATATAGACACATCGATTTTGAGTGTCAATTGATTTAAAATAAAAACCTCTGCAATTGGCGATCCTGCCAGGAGCAACAACAACCCCAAGAAACTCATTTTTTTTAAACAACAACGAAAGTAAAAAAAATATAATTTACGAAGTTATACCAACCACATACGTCAAGCGCTCAACGTGAACAAAAAAAAAAAGAGAAAAAGATTCTCCAACGGTAAAATACAAACCAACTAGTTATCGCAAAACCAAACACTACGACTTCAACGATCAAACGCAAATCAGATACTCACCGCAAAATTAAGCACTACGACTCCAGTGGTAACACGCATCTCTATGCGTAGCATATTACATCACTATTATATCAAACTTCAAAAATCATAACTTCTCATAATCATCAATCATCATGATCATCAAGGAAAATAATATTCTGTAGAACGCTACTTCATCAATATTTAAGATAAGTTTTTATTTTAGATAATATATATTAAACTTTTATTAAAAAAAAAAAAAAAAACACTTAAATTTATTACACTTATATAAAAAATATTTCAAACTTCATCGAAAATGTTTCACTCACCAACACGTTATCAAGATAATCAAATCGGTGCTCAAACAACCCCTTTGATACAATGCAATCCCTTAGATATTGTGAATACTAATCCGACCAATAACGTAAATCAAACTACTGTCGAAGTTTATGCAACTTCTGTAAAATTACCTCAATTTTGGACAAATTGTCCAGAAGCCTGGTTTGTCCATGCAGAAATGCAATTTGCAACGAAAGGTATAACTCAAGATAAAACAAAATACGAATTTATAATAACTTCATTACCACAAAAAGTTATCATAAATGTCCTCGATGTTATACAAAAACCTCCAGATAATAATAAATATGAGAATATAAAGAAAATTTTAATTGAACGTCACTCCTTAAGTGAACAAAAAAAAAACTCGATAAACCATTGTCTGACTCTGAGATTGGTGACCGCAAACCTTCAGAATTTTATCGAAACCTAGAATTACTTGCCGGTACAAGTATTGATAGAGAACTTCTCAAGAAACTTTGGTTGCGAAAACTACCTCAAAGTTTAAATATCGCTTTAACAAGTTCAAATTTGAATAATATAACAGATTTAATGAGATTAGCTGACAATTTATGGGAAGTAATTCATAAAAATGAAATTTATAGTATTAAAAATAACTCTACAGTATCTCAAAATAACTGTACTCCAAATTTAGAAAATATCGTTGAAAATTTGGTACGTGCCACAACTTCAATGTGCGAACATTTTAATCGCTTATCCCTTGATGTAAGCTCAATTAAACAAAAACTTGACAAAAGACAACCCCGAACACAATTTAGGTCGTATAACTATAGACGAAACTCTAGATCTCGCGAGAGATCTTCATCTCGCAATTGGCTCTGGATTTTTCACTATAACTTTGGAAGTTAAGCAAGAAATTGTGAACAACCGTGCTCTTACGATAAGAATTTATCTAATAATCAAAAAAACTAAAAAATCCCACTGTTGAGACGACAGACAATGGGAATATTGACTATTCAACTCGTCGTCTGCTTGTCTATGATAAAGACAATAAAATGAATTTTTTAATAGAAAGTTTTGCAGAAATTTCAGTAGTTCCTTCTTCAAAATTCAGAAACAAAAAAAAAAGTTCAGATATTATTCTAATCTCTTTAACATTAATTAAGGCCTTCGAAGAGAATTTCCGTTTGTATTTTTAATTGCAGATATCGCAAAACCCATAATAGGAGCCGATTTTTTAGCAAAATATGGGATATTAATTGATATTAAAAATAAAATCTTAATTGATCCCTTGACAAAATTATCTGTGAATGCAATATCCAATATTTACAAGATATCATTACCAAAATTATTTATTGTTAATAATAAATATACACAGTTATTAAAAAAGTATCCTTCATTAACATCTGAACCAGATTATACAACACCTGTAAAACATTTAACAACACACCACATCACTACAGAAGGACAATTACCTTTTTCAAAACCTAGACGACTCGACCCAGTCAAATATAAGGTAGCAAAAACAGAATTCGATTTTTTAGTAAAATCAGGCATTTGTCGTCCCTCCAAATCACAAGCTTCATCACCACTTCATTTAGTTGCTAAAAAAAGACCCAAATGACTGGAGACCTTGTGGGGACTATCGAAGACTAAATGTTATAACTGTACCTGATAGATACCCATTACCACACATTCACGATTTGAATATTGATTTAAGAAATAAAAAGATTTATTCGAAGATTGATCTAATTAGAGCATACCATCAGATTCCAATGAGAAAAGAAGACATACACAAAACAGCTATAACAACTCCTTTTGGAATGTACGAATTTATTAGGATGCCATTTGGGCTAAGAAATTCAGCACAAACGTTCCAAAGATTCATCAACGAAGTATTCACCGGATTAAATTTTGTTTTTGTTTATTTAGATGACATACTTATAGCTAGTTTTGATGAAAATGAACACTTAAATCACTTAAAATTAGTCTTTGATCGCTTAAAAAAATACGGGTTAAGCATTAAACCACAAAAATGTATTTTCGGAGCAACAAATATTGATTTTCTTAGCTGTAACATATCTAGTAAAGGATTACAACCAACAGAAGAATAAGTACTTGCAATTAGTAAATTTGAAATCCAAAATCAATTAAACAAATGCAAAAATTCATTGGAATGGTAAACTATTACCACAGATATATTCTTAAATTGCAGAAATGTTAAGTCCCATTCACGCGATGATTACCATAGCCTCTAAAAGTAAAGACAAAATTCTCACTTGGAATGATAACACAAAACAAGCATTTAATCAAATTAAAGAATGTTTTGCCAAAAGAACATTATTAAACCATTTTAATAATAAAGCAAAACTATCAATTGCGGTAGATGCTTATTATCGCAATTGGGGGTGTGCTACAACAAGAAGTGAAAGATAATATAGAACCATTAGCATTCTATTCAAAGAAGTTAACTCCAACTGATATGAAATACAGTACGTTCGATAGAGAATTGCTTGCGATATATTTAACCATAAAACATTTCAAACATTTTTTAGAAGGACGACCATTCACGGTATTTACGGATCACAAACCTTTAACACATGTATCAAATTCAAAAGTAGATAGAAGCCCACGGCAAATTCACTAATGACATACTACACATTCCCGGGAAAGTAAATACAGTAGCAGACGCTTTATCAAGACATTTCGAAACAGATGTGTTAGAAAATGATGAATTGAACTTGAAAAGTTTATATGATGAACAACAAACAGATAAAGAGTTAAAAGAACTTATTACAAATCCAAACTGTCCGTATAAGTTAGAAGCAATAAAAATGCCAGCGTTAGATATTGAGGTATGGTGTGAAAGTTCATTACCTACAACTAGACCATATATACCCGAAAATTTACGTAAAGCTATTTTTATAAAACTTCATGAAATTTCACATCCAGGAATAAGAACAACACGACGTTTCATTACCCATAGATATTTTTGGCCTTCAATGAATAAAACTATAAATAACTGGTCAAAACAATGTATAAATGTCAAAAATCTAAAATTTATCGTCACACAAAATCACCTATAACGAAAATCGAAATTCCCCGTGGTCGTTTCGAGCATATACATATGGTTATAGTAGGACCTTTACCATCTTCTAATATTTTCAAATATATCTTAACTATTATAGATAGACATACACGTTGGCCGGAAGCATATCCGATATATGATATTTCATCTTCGACAATTGTAAATAAATTAGTTCAGGAGTACATTTCGCGATTTGGTGTACCATTAAAAATTACAAGTGATCAAGGTAAACAGTTTACGTCAAATATATTCAAAGAATTAACAAAATTTCTCGGAAGTCACAAAATCACTACCACAGCTTCCCATCCTAAAGCAAATGGTATTATCGAACGATTCCATAGACAATTAAAAGCATCGATTTTGGCAAGAGGTAATGCTGATAATTGGTTCGACGAATTACCAATTATACTGCTGGGTTTGCGATCAACTTCAAAGAAGATATTAATGCAACTGCATCTGAAATAGTATATGGACAAAATTTACGTCTCCCTAGTCAGTTAGTTGTACAACCTGAGAAAGTTTTTGATCACACAGAAGTTTTGTCCAAATTAAAAGATAATTTTTATAACGTTCGCTCAAATATCTCTCATCACAAAAATTCCAACGATATCTACATTCCAAAAGATCTTTCAAGTTGCAAGTTCGTTTTGTTAGGACAGACCATAAAATTACAGGACTTCAAAACCCTTACGAAGGGCCTTATCAAATAATAGAAAAAGATAAAAAAATTTTCAAATTAAAAATTAATAATAACATCAAAAATATCGCTATTGAGAGAATAAAACCAGCGTTCATAGAAGCTAAAGTCGGTGAAGAAATTAAATTACACAATAACACAACACCGACGCGGGTGGGGACTTGGACTCAGCGACTCTGAGGATTCTGGGCAGGTTGAGCATTGGAAGTGACACGGAGGAATCGAGCATCCCTCAAGTCCTTCACAAAGTTCCTAGCTCAGAGACTGAAGACGAGCTTCTCAACTCCGACTCCGACTCCGACGCGACGGTCATTGAGGCGGGTAGTGCAGCAGTCCACAGTAGATCTGCTTCGAAAGAAGCCATGCAACGAAAGTTCTACAGGACTGCTAAGAACTATCTGCTGAAAATGAAAAACGCAGACCCGACTACTCTTACTTCCAGGGACAAGGCTCTCATCAGGAAGCACACGAAGAGAGTGAACACTTTTGAACGTCACTATGCCCCCAAAGCATCGACGAACGAAGCTGCCACAACTCTGCTTGCTTCCACGGATGAGGGTCTTAGCAAGGCAGGTCCATCCAACTCCAATGACGGGAAAAGCGACAAACGGGAGAGGGAAATGGAAGGTAGAAAGAGGAGGAAAAGAGGTAGGAAGAATAGAGGGGACAGAGCTGAACCGTCCCAATCCAAGGTTGCTATAGGTGACAAACGGGAATGCGGTATAGGTGGAAGCAAGGGAGTGAAAGAAAGGGCAACGACGGTTAAGGCAGGTCTTTCCTACTCCAATGTCGTCAAAAGCGGCAAACAGGAGTGTGGAAAAGGCGGAACCAAGGAGAAGGTAAAGCGAGACAAGGTCAACCCAAGGTTACCTCAAACAGGGACCAACCGGGGGTTGACCACGGTTTCGAGAGGAGAACCTCCCTGTACACCTGGTTCCACGGCCAAACGGCAAAGATCTGCGGATGAGGTCGCTGCGAGTTGTTCGATGCGTAGCAAGACCCGGGGGAGCTTCGAAAACTCAGCAGAGGTCGCTGCGAGTTGTTCAAAGCGAAGAAAAGCAGGGGGGAGCTTCGAAAACTCACCAGAGGAACTACAAGTAGCCATTATAGACACAACTGACCCAGACGGCTCTATGACGGGGGAAAAATGGCTGCTTGTAGAGAATGAGATCCTTAAAGCTATGATGGCTAGCGTCGAACACGGTAATCCCGACGATTACAAGTTCGACGGTGCTGGTTGGCAACAAGGAGTCAAAGTCGTCGGATGTGGATCGAAGAAATCCCTGGAGTTCCTGACCAAAACCATCGCCAACATTGGTGAAATTTGGAAGGGAGCTTCACTAAAGGTGATCTCCAAATCCACGCTTCCGCTTCGCCACAAGGTATCTGTATGGATTCCTCCTCCTGCTTTGCACGAGGATGCGTCTATTCAGAGGCTTTTGGCGGCGCAGAATAAAGACGCCAGAATTCAGGAGTTTAAGCTGGTCAGGTCGCAGAAGAGTCACGGCAGCGAAGGGAAAATTCTTCTCTTTTCTGTAGACGCTGCTTCCACGGGCTGGCTTAAGGAGCAGTCGGACATGCTCAAATTCGGCCTCGGATCCATTAAGGTGAAGAGGCTGAACCAACAATAGCTGAGAGGAGGAGGAAGCTGCAAGTGATGCAAATCAACCTGCATCACTGTAAGGCAGCGACCGACAACTTGATGCTGTGCATATCCGAGGAGAATGTAGATGTGGCCCTCATCCAGGAACCTTGGATCATCAACAACAAGATCCAAGGCCTAGGGTCGAAACAATACAACCTGTTTCACTCTACAAATGAAGGTAAGTTAAGGAGCTGTATACTTGCGAAAAAATCTATTAATATGTTTTTTCTCCCTAGATTCAGCAACGGAGACGTAGTGGCAACCAGCGTAGAAACAAGGTCAGCAAAACTGATCCTTTGCTCTGCGTACATGCCCTATGAATAGGCGAACCCACCAGTGCAAACAGTCCGCGAGTTAGCAGAACATTCTAACACAAGCAGGGCATTCCTGGTCATCGGTTGTGATGCTAACGCCCATCACTCGCAATGGGGCAGTAAAGACATCAACAAAAGGGGTGAGTCTATTTTTGAATTTATCCTTACCACAGACCTTATTCTATGCAATAGGGGCAATAGGCCAACATTTCAGAATAGAGTCAGGGAAGAGGTAATAGATCTCACTTTAGCTAGTAACTCCGAACAGATTATAGTCGATAACTGGGAGGTGTCACAGAAGGAGTCGTTTTCCGACCACTTCACGATTCTCTTTACTATTGACTACGATCCCCAATTAAAGAAACATTTTAGGAACCCTTTAAAAACTAACTGGGAAAGGTATTCAGTCTGGATAAGCAGAAATATTGCAGACCCTGACACAGAATACCTCCCAACCGATGTATCTATTGACAATGCAGTCGAGTTTATAACGGGAAAAATGAACCAGGCTTTCAAGAAGTTCTGCCCAAAGTCTCGAAGTCGCAAACCTGCTAATGCGAGTTGGTGGACCAACGACCTCAAAAAGAGGCGATCAGAGGTTAGAAAACTTCACCGAAAGGCCATCTTAAGCAAACTAGAGCAGGACTGGACAATCTACAGATCCATGCTAAATGCTTACACTAGGGATGTAAGAATAGCTAAGCGAACATCTTGGACAAAATTTTGCGAGTCCATTGAGGACACCAGTGAAGCCGCCAGACTTCGAAAGACGCTATCCAAAGACCCAACGGTCCCGGGATACCTTAAGAGGTCCGACGGATCCTGGACAAGAAACGCTTTTGCTACTCATGGAAACTCACTTTCCAGGTTGTACAGAACCGTGTCAAAACGATGCTAACAACAACTTGGAAATAACAATGCCAGAACCTTTACAAGAACTCCCCAACATTATTACAAGGTCAACTGTAGAATGGTCGATCGGATCCTTCAAGCTTCACATAAGAGAATCTGTGAACGATAATAATCTCTGTAGTGTACAACATGCCTACCTTAAGGGTAAATCGGTAGAAACGGCACTGCATGAGGTGGTTTCGGTCATAGAAGGAACCCTTCATCACAAAGAATATACTTTAGCAACGTTTTTAGATATCGAAGGCGCATTTAACAATGTAAATACAGATTCTATAAGAAATGCTTTAGTAGACAAAGGAGTTAACAGTAAAATAACCCAATGGATTTATAAAATGCTCAATAGCAGACGTATAAGCTCACAAATGGGAATAAGCGTGGTGAGGAAAGAAGCCACAAGAGGCACACCGCAAGGAGGAGTCATATCCCCCCTTCTCTGGCTAATTGTGGTTGACAAAATTCTCACCACACTCACAACTGGAGGAACAAAAGTGGTAGCCTATGCCGATGACGTTGTCATCCTAATATGCGGGAAATACCTGCAAACAATTAGCGAACTAATGTCTGCGGCATTGAATAAGCTATCGCGGTGGGCAGAATCGAATGGACTTGGTGTTAACCCAGTAAAGACCGAACTCGTTCTGTTCACAAGAAGAAGAAAAATAGAAAGTTTCACATTACCGAAACTTAACGGAGTAACTCTGAAGCTTTCCACGGAAGCCAAATACCTTGGAATTATCCTTGATAACAAGCTGAGCTGGAAACGCAACACAGAGGAAAGAAGGAAAAAAGCACTGTGCGCTTTGTACGCTTGTCAGAGGACATTTGGCAGGAAATGGGGACTGCGACCGCACATAATCCACTGGATGTATACAGCGATCGTGAGACCCATCCTTGCCTATGGTGCTCTCGTATGGTGGACGATAACGCATAAAAAAAGCTACCTTAGCTTCCTAACAGGAGTTCAAAGGTTAGCGTGCATAGGAATAACAGGAGCCATGAGATCTACGCCACAGGCGGGTCTAGATATGATGCTAAATCTTCTTTCCGTAGAAGAATTCCTTAAATGTTCGGCGACCAAGAGCGCGATTCGCCTCAACGAATCACGAGCCTGGAAAAGCAGCACATTCGGACACGCATCTATTCTAAATCTCTTTGGAACCGAGGAATCGAAAAGAGCAACCGACTATATCATACCCAGTGTAAGATTCGGTACAGAATACACCACATCCATTCCCAGCAGACAAGAATGGGAAGAAACGGCTGTAGAATCCTACGGCAATCTCCATTTATATACTGATGGTTCCAAAATGGAAAACGGAACTGGATCGGGTGTATACTGTGAAACGCTACAAATCAAAGAGTGTTACAAACTCCCGGATTACTGTAGCGTTTTTCAGGCAGAAATATATGCTATTGAAAAAGCTGCACGGGCCATTTACAAAAAAATCGTACCCCTACAAGGGTAGTAATTTTTGTGGATAGCCAAGCGGCCATCAAAGCACTGAGCAGTAAAACGACGAAGGCTCGAACGGTGCAAAACTGTAAACTTGCACTGAACAGTATCTGCAATACCCACAACGTCACTCTCTGCTGGGTTCCCGGACATAGCAATATTGAAGGGAACGACGCAGCAGATGAACTGGCAAGGCGTGGAGTAACCGCAAGTACAAACAGAGCTGACACAGATGTGCACATTCCAATAGGCGTCGTCAAAAGGAGTATAGAACTAAAAGCCAGAGATATTGCCAACACAAACTGGGCTTCCAGAGGTGACTGCAACATATCTCGAAGGCTTTGGCCTGAGCTAAATGAGAAAAGAACTAGAAGCCTTCTGCTTTTGGTCAAACGGGAAATCCGGATCCTTGTTGGAGTTCTAACGGGTCATTGCCCCATTGGGGTAATAACAATACTGAGGTCACCTTTTTTTAAAAAATAGCAAACGCTAAAAAAAAAGCTCTGTTAATATACTTTTAAACTATGAATGGCCTAATAGTATATATATAGAAAATTACACAAGCATTTCCCTGCATGGAAATTAAAATTTATTAAATCACGAAAACTACAAAAGAAAAAAAAACATTAGGAAGAAATAATATTAAGTTTTTCATTTTAATTTACTAATTGCTTTATTTTTGCATATGACAAAAACCAAAATAAACAAACGGGCAAACGACAGACTCCTAAAAATAGTTTTGTAGTTTTCGAACGTATTTGATATTGAAGTAGTTGTTTGTGTTTTTCTTGATTTTATTGTTTTTTTTTTCTTTTAGAAATAAAACTTATCATAACATAAATAAATATTACACAAGAAAATATTTAAAATTAAAACCAACTATTACACTACAATTAAGTAACTTTTAACATTACAACCATAGTACACTACAAAAAAAAAACTAAAGAATTTAAACTTAAGCACTTAAAAATAAAACTTAACATAAGATAAACAAACACTACAATATAAATAAATAAAATTTTAAACTACACAAATATTATGCCACAAATATGTAAATAAAACTCAGATTTACACAAATACTACACTACAAGAAGATAGCATTTAAAATTGGACAAACATTGCACGACAAAACAAATTATAATTTAAAAAAAAGACTAAATTTCAAGCAAAAAGTTTTAGTAATTTGAAAAATAAAAGTCTGTATTTAATTAAAAAATAACAATTTTTAGTAAAGTAGTGAGAAAAAGAAACACAATGTAAAACGTTAACTATAGAGAATTTGAAAGTCATACAAAAGTAATGTAAACATTTTTTTTGTTGTTAAACTTTATTATAAGACTAGCTTATACCCGACTACTTATCTCCTAAAAGAGGGTGTAGCTTTAGTGAAACCATACTTTTATAGTAAGTTCGTACCGAGTTTTATTGATGTGTGACTTATTTCGAAAACTATACCGAATATTTGGGGTGCTGAAAAAGTACCACGCCCCTCGTCCAACGCCCATAAAATGTTACCAGTGGAACGGCATGTGTAAATTGAGGTAGAATACTGAATTCTGAGGCTGTGCGACCTACAAAAAAAAACTAAAACTGCTCGATATCGAAAATTTTAGGTGTATTTAAGGTGCCTTTTACGATCGGCACCAGACTTCATAGGAACCCTCTCAAGGCTTTGGTATAAAAATTGGCTTAGCGGTTTCGGAGTCTTTACGTGATATACACATACACCCACATACGTATATACATTAAGTCGCCTCACGCTCCTTAGAAAAAAAAGTTGCTTAGTCCGGTTCTTCAAAATAATCCATGGCTTATGTTACGATGATCCCCAAAAAATTTCGACTAAAAATATTGCCTGGTATGGTAGTTAAAAAAAAAAACAAACGGTCAGAAATAAGAGTAATAAAAAGTTCTTTTGCATCAAAAAATCTTCATTTTTTTCCGTTGCACCAAAGAGAGTGCGGATTTTTTAGATTGCCTTAACTTTTCTCATATTATTTTCACTAAAATTGAAATTAATTTTTTCCCATACTACTTTTAGTCAAATAAATTGTAAAATGTAAAAAATGTGTACATTTTTTTGTAATTTCATTTACTTTAATTCTTCACTTTACACTATATTTTATCAGCAATAGATAATTTATTTGACCAAAAGTAACATGGCAAGAAAAAAAAATTTTTAATTTTAATTTTAGTGAAAATAATATAAAAAAAAAAAATTAAAAAATTAATGAAAATCCGCATTACCTCTGATCCGACTGAAAAAATTAAAAACTAATTGGTGCAGATAACTATTAAGTCTGACCGTTTGTTATTAGGAACATAAGAAGATCGGTCAATATACTTTCAAGGGCTGAAATGGCCATTTCGTTTTTTTTTTTTTTTATTTCAAACTATCCCAGCACACGGATGGCTATCGCTGCTGTCAAAATATTTGGGGAATCATCATAACATAAAGCGTGATTTTGAGCAACCGACCCAAACACCTTTTTTTTGTGAGGAGCCTTAGTATACAAACATACATTTTTTACTGATAGATAGATGAGCAGAAAAAGAAGGCATGGCAACATTTATACATATAGTGACCGCCACTTGGTCCCATAGCACCTACATATCAAGTTTCACTATCAATACATGTACAGCTCAGAAATTACAATGATTTCTGAAAAGTCGGCGTAGATAATGTGCGACACGCTCATTTTTTTAAGGATTCTGACAGTAACCATATGAACTTATCTACCAAATTCTATTCTTTTACTGTAAATTTTGATTTATATACTTTTTACGGATTTGTGGGTGTGACAAAATTTATATATAAAGTGAAAGCCCCTTTTACGTTCACATCTCAGGAATTAAAATTATTTCTAACCGATAGCCCTGGCAGCTAGTGCTTACTTAGTTATAATTTTTATATGGTAATTAACTATGATACATAAATAAATAAATAAATTAAATAAAATTATTGCTGAAGAGTGGGCACAGATATAGTGCTAACATGCACATTTTTTGCAAAGCTGTCGAGAGTAAGCGTATGAACTTAATTACCAAATTTTAGTATTTAACGATGAGAATTGGCTGATTTATAGAAGTTCTATTGATTTGTGGGTAAAAAAAGTGGCGGCCGTGGCGTAGTGGGTAGAGTGTTTGGTCCATATGGGAGAGAACCCTGGTCCGAATTCCACCTGACACAGAAAGTTTTTTCAATTGAATTAATTTTTCTGTTCTGCCGTCACCTATCTGCTGACAATGGCAAACCTCAGAGAGTAAAAACTGTCATGAAAAGCTTCTTGAGAACATAAGCCGTTCGGAATCGGCATAAAACTTGTAGGTCCAGTTCTCGATCATTTGTGTTCAAACATTCCACAACAAGCACAACACATTAGTCATAAGAAGCTCGGTCAAAGTCCTTTCAAGGGCTGAAATTGGCCATTTCGCGTTGTTTTTTTTTTTTTATTTGCGGGTGGTACCAGTTGGCGTGGCAAATTTTATATATATATGTATACTGACCGCCACTTAGAGCACCTGCATATGAAGTGTTACTATCAAAACGCGTACAACGCAGGAAAAAGCATGATTTCGAAAAAGTGGGCGTATAAATGGTGCACCCACGCCAATTTTTTTACAGTTGCCGACAGTTACCTTATGTACAAAATTACAAATTCTTAGTCTTCTACGGTAAAAGCCGTCTAATATAAAGCATTTTTACTGATTTGTGGGCGTTTAAAGTGGGCGTGACAACATTTATATATGCATAGTGACTGCCACTTGGATCCATAGTACCTGCACACTAAGATTTCCTATCAAACCGTGTACAACTCAGGAATAAGCACGATTTCGAGAAAGTGGGTGTAGATATAGTGCGGCCATGCCCATTGTTTGTGCATTGGCCGACAGTAATCAAATAAACTAAATTACCAAATCCTAGTCTTCTACTTTTTTTACTGATTTGTGGGCGTTGAAAGTGGACGTGACAACATTTATATATACATAGTGACTGCCACTGGGATCCATAGTACCTGCACACTTAGATTCATTATCAAAACGTGTACAGCTCAGGAATAAGCATGATTTCGATAAAGTGGGCGTAGATATAGTGCGGACATGTCCATTTCTTGTACACTTGGCTGACAGTAATGATTAAAACTAAATTACCAAATCTTAGTCTTCTACGGCAAAAGCCGTCTGATATAAAGCATTTTTACTGATTTGTGGCAGTAAAAGTGGGCGTGACAACGTTTATATTTACATAGTGACTGCCACTTGGACCCATAGCACCTGCATACCAAGATTGACTATCAAAACGTGTACAACTCAGGAATAAGCAAGATTTCGATAAAGTGGGCGTAGATATAGTGCGGCCATGCCCATTTTTTGTACATTGGCCGACAGTAACCATACGAACTAAATTGCCAAATCTTAGTCTTCTACGGCAAAAGCCGTCTGATATAAAGCATTTTTACTAATTTGTGGGCGGTAAAAGTGGGCGTGACAACATTAATATTTACATAGTGACTGCCTCTTGGACCTTTAGCACCTGGATACCAAGATTCAATATCAAAACGTGTACTACTCAGCAACAAGCATTCTTTCGATATAGTGGGCGTAGATATAGTGCGGCCATGCCCATTTTTTGTTGATGGGTCGACGGTAACCATACGAACTGAATTACCAAATCTTAGTCTTCTACGGCAAAAGGCGTCTGATATAAAGCATTTTTACTGATTTGTGGGCGGTAAAAGTGGGCGTGACAACGTTTATATTTACATAGTGACTGCCACTTAGACCTATAGCACCTGCATTCCAAGATTGACTATCAAAACGTGTACAGCTCAGGAATAAGCAAGATTTCGATAAAGTGGGCGTAGATATAGTGCGGCCATGCCCATCTTTTGTACATTAGCGGACAGTAACTATACGAACTAAATTACCACATCTTAGTCTTATACGGCAAAAACCGTCTGATATAAACCATTTTTAATGATTTGTGGTCGGTAAAAGTGGGCGTGACAACGTTTATATTTATATAGTGACTGCCACTTGTATCCATTGCACCTGCATACCAAGATTCACTATCAAAACTTGAACATTTCAGGAATTAAAACGATTGCTGAAAAGTGGGCGTAGATATAGTAAGACTACGCCCATTTTTTGTACAGTCACCGGAAGTAACCATCTGAACAAAATTACCAAATTTTAGTTTTATATGATTAAAACCGTTTGATATAAAGCATTTTTTTTTTGTTTGTGGGCGATAGAGCCAATTTGGGTTGTATGGAAGGTACCACGCCCCCTTGTCCAATTAACACCAAACTTCACAGGAACACTTCCCGAATGTTGCTTCAGTATCCCTAAAAATTTCATAAAGTTTGGTTCGGAGTCTATACGTGATATACACACATATCCACATACCCACATACCCACATACATACATACATTCATTTTTATATATATAGATATAGAAAGTACAAATTATAATGTTTAAAAAGACCTTTTAAGCTCTTCTTATTTGGTGTGGAAGGGGAATGTTTGCGTTTGGGGAGGATTTTTTTTCTTTGTTGCCCCTTAATCCTCCACGGTAGGGTAGGATGTGTGGGCCGAGTCCAAGCACCAGGACTCCCGAGAGTGGTAGTTGGATGATTGAGCCAGGGGCGCCGAACCTTTTCTTGTTATAAAAAAAAAAAATAATTTTTTTTCTTTTTCTTTTCACATCCGTTTGTTTGGTGTTTGAATCTCAGACTCGATAATTTTTTTTTATGCACGTGAAATTATTTGTAGGCGAGGACGTGGACGGCCACAACAAACCCGCCCCCCCCCCACATCTCACTGAGCTGCTAGCGATGGCAAACCAGCACGTGCAGTCGTGTCCAACCTCGGCGTCGGCTGAGGGAAGCAGGCACCCTGACTACTTTCTGTAGGACCACTGTGCTTCAGTGGTCATTCGCAAAATTGGCTGGTTTTGACAATTATGGGTACTGAGAAGAGAGTGCGATCAGCCCTGCGACAACCTTATAAATCAAGCCGAATCACTCGGCTTAACTGCCACAGATATGAAGCAGAGCGCAGTAGACTGCAGCAGTGAAAAGTGAGCGAGTTTTTCGTAAGTGTTTTGTGCGTTTTGTTTTGCTGAGCATTTAGATAGCAACAGAAAAACACGTGTTCTTCTTGTGTTGCTTTTTATTTTTATCTTACACTGTGAAAGCTGCGCATGAGGTAGAGCCCGAACAGAACCACGGAGCATGTTGGATGACTGGCCTCTCTCGGCGAAAACCGCTGAGAAGCCGTCCAGAAAAGGAGCGGATGGCGGATCAGCGTTGCTTTTCAGCGAGTGAATGATACAAGTGACACGTATTGGCATAATAGACAGGGTTGATCTGTCATATGACAGAATATAAAAAATTATGAAAACAATGGCCCATTATCATAAACAAAATAAAAGCCGAATTTAAGAAGCATTTTTGACATTTTTCCAATATGATTTTTTTTTCAAAAGATCTTGCATTAAATTTAGAGTTGATTTTATTTTGTTTATGAAAATCGACAAGTAACGCTTCATGTATTTGTATTTATATTTTTTAATAAAACCACGAAGAGAAAAAATTACATTTTAAAAATACAAGAATCTCTTATTTACTTGTGTTTATATCACTTGCATTAAGTGTGACATGCGTCAATTTTTAATATCAATCGTTTATAACACATGATTATTGCATTTTTTTTATTGAGTTTCGCGCCAGTTTTTATAATTATCACAGAAAACTAATAAAAAGTGAAGGCATAATTTTACTTTAGGGCCCATGCTTCAATATTTTTTTCTTATTTTTATAATATGTATATGGGCCTCCTAAACTTATTGGTGCAATAATATTTTTTCGGTCTCAAATGGTTTAAGAGATACAAATCGCGTAAGTTTGAAAGTTTAGTGCAAATTTTTAAGTGCGAGCAAGCTAATTTCACAAAATTTTAACGTGATACAATTTATAAGAAAAAATACTTTAAAATTATTTAATTCTTTATAATTAGTTAATATTATGCTTTTTACATATTATGCACACTTGATGGTTCTTTTTTTTTGCAGCATTAGATTTAGGGTCTCCAAGTACACATTTAGAAATAACAAAAACAAATAAAGGGGAATGGGCCCTAAAGTAAAATTATTCCAAAGTGAATATGTTGGTGAACACGTACGAAACATGTGCGGCAATTTGGGATGTGCTGCATGAACTTTATTAGCCAGCGCATAGTGGGTCACTATACTATAATTATAAAAAACCTATAGTGTAATCTTGTTAGCAGCTTGCGATGTTAATAATATTTTTACACTTGTGGATGTTGGAGCTCTCGGCAGCCAGAGTGATGGTGGAAGTGCTTTCGGTAAACAAAATTGAAATAATACCCTTTCGAGCCCGAAAGCTAACTATTTACTTGGAACAGAAACAACATTCTCTTATTATTTCGTTGGTGTTAATGTTTAACCACTTAAACCAGACCTTATGCTCCCTTTTCCAGGATTAAATTTAGCTCTAGACCGGTCAAATTATAATAAAAATTTATCTAAGGCTCGAGTTCACATTGAAATATCATTTGGTATACTAGCAAATCGTTGGAGAGTACTGCACACAACAATACAAGCTAGTCCAAATAATGTGGATAAAATTGTATTAGCTACCGTTGTGTTACATAATTTTTAATGCTGCAAAATGATTCCAATTATTATAACAATAATGATGAGGAATTCTTGGAAAGAGAAAATCAATTGCATTCTTCACGTTTTTTTTTTCAATCGCTCTTCGAATGTAGCTTTCCAGTTACGAAATACAGTAAAAGATTATTTAGTCAAAGAAATTTAGTGTTTTTTTTATAATTACTATTTTTTTATTTCCTTCTTAATTTTTTTCTTATATATTAATTTTTCATTGTTTGAAAAGTACTTTTATTTAATTTTTTATTTATTCTTGAATTTATATTTTGAATTTAAAATTTACTTTTGTCATTAACAGAAAAATGTTCATAAAACTAAACTATATTTTCAGACTCATAATTTCATTAAATAATATAACAACATCACATTATTTTCAAAAATATTTTTAAAAAATAAATTTTGTTTCATGTATATATATATAATATGTATATATTTAATTCATATTACATTCATTTTATTTAGTTTAATTATAAAAAAATAATAAATTTAGTTTAATTCATTTAGTTAAGTCATTTAGTTCATTTAGTTTAATTATAAAAAAGTAATAAATAAATAATAATGCTTGCAAAAATAAATAACAATAGATTCAAAATAATTCGAGTAATATTCACTTATTTTGCATTTCGCCTTGCTTCTGATAAACGAAGCTAGCAATATTTCCTAGCATATTTCTGCAGATCCATTCTCTGCTGTGGGGTCAAATTGGCAATATCAATTCTGCTTTCCAAAGCATTGAAAAGCATTGGCTTTTTTGTTTTTCCTCGTAGGTTGTACAAATTTAATTTATACTTGCTGATGCTTGGTCAAAGAAATCAAAAAATTTTTCTTGCAAGTCATCACGCTTCCTCTTTCGTGGGTTATCTGCAGGAGTGTATCACATCGAATCGTCCAACATCTCTGGAGATTGTTGCAATTGACAGAACAGCTTGTTAATTCATTGAGTTCTTCCAAATCGTCAAAATTGTCAGTGTCAACAGTTACTTCAGCAATATTGCCATTAGTCCTGTAAGGAAACATAAGAAAAAAAAATTAAAAATATAATCACATACAGGGTAGCCCTTATTCGAAGCGCCCATCTGTCAACACTGTAACTTTCCGCAGCGATGCCAAATCGACTAATGACATGACGTTTGAAGCGTCATTCCAAGCAAATGCTTACAATGGAACAGTACACGCCACGCGAACGCTCTAAAATTGTTGAAGTTTACATTCAACAAAACAAGTCATTAGTGAAAACTCAACGTGCTTTCAAAAAAATAAATAAAGTGAAAAGTGCGCCTTCCAAGAACACAATTTATCGTTTGTATGAAAGATTTACAACTGGTAATACTCTTGGTAACCCAAAGAGGCCAAATAAAAAGCGACAAAGGCGATCGGATGGGAATATTGCAGCCGTACGAGCCAGTATTGAGCAGTCACCAACAACATCCCAAAATCGCCGTTCTCAGCAGCTCGGCATTCCCCGATCCACTTTACAACGCATTTTACGTGTTGATTTGAATTTGTTTCCGTACAAAATTCAATTGGTAAACAAATTGTTGCCTACCGATAAGCCACTTCGATTGGAATGGGCCCAAAGAGTCATCGAAATGGCTGAAGAAGACGAGTAATTTTGGCATAAAATTATCATGAGCGATGAAGCTCATTTTCAGTTGAACGGAACGGTAAACAAACAAAATTGCCGTATTTATGCCACTGAAAATCCACAAGAGATTCAAGAGGTATCTCTTTACGATGCAAAAGTCACTGTTTGGTGCGGCGTTTGTGCTAAAATGCTCATTGGGCCGTTCTTTTTCGAAGATGATAATGGCCACAGAGTTACTGTCAATCAGGAGCGTTATCGCGATATGATAAACAATTTTTTTATGCCAATCGTTCGTCAAAAGCGTATCAGGCACTACTGGTTTCAACAAGACGGCGCGCCACCACACACAAGCCGCACTACAATCGATTTTTTGAAGCAATTGTTCCCTGGCCGTTTGATGTCAAAAAATGGTGATTTCGATTGGCCGCCAAGATCACCAGATTTAACTCCAGACTTCTTTTTGTGGGGTTATTTGAAATCAAAGGTTTACGTCAACAAGCCAAAGACCCTAAAAGAGCTGAAAACCAACATCAGTCAAGAAATAACCGCCATTCCCATCGAAATGTTGAAGAAAACCATAGAAAATGCTGCAAAACGGGCACAATATGTCGTAGAGGCCAATGGCGACCATTTACGAGACATCACATTCAAGAAATGATGTAAGCAAATCTACTTGAACCCAATTAAATGATATTCATGACGAACAGACAAAAAATTGTGGTTTCTTTGATTTATTTAAAAATAAAATGGGCGCTTCGAATATGGGCAGCCCTGTATTTCATCAAATTCAAATTTGCCCGTTGGGGTATTGGTACAAGAAATTACATTGAACTTACTTTCTGCTACTTTGCACACCATCAAGAAATGAAACATCTTGAAAAACTTCCATGGCTTCTTTGTTTCAGGTGCTGCACCACCTGACCGAACTTCCTCCCGTTGCTACAATTTTTTGTAAAGGTCCCTTAAATTTTTCCACCGCTAGGTACAAAAATCTCCTAAAAAATGTTTTGTTAACTTAATAATTTTAACAAAACTTTCAAAAAGTTATTATTTGAATTCAGTGCATTGCCAATAATCCTCCAAGCTTCCTATCTTCTAATTACATTTTTACAAGGTTGATTTATACGGTTGTCGCAAGGGAGAGAGCGAGTACCCATAATTGTCAAGTCGATGTTGACAGTTCATAGAAAATCTAAAAGTGTTCTCTCTTATCGTCCGTTTTTCTTTTGCAGTCATTCGCAAAATTGGCTGGTTTTGACAATTATGGGTACTGAGAAGAGAGTGTGATCAGCCCTGCGACAACCTTATAAATCAACCATGCATTTTTATAATCCGAAGACTTTAAATTATACAAATAATCAATTTTTTCACTTGTTCAATGAATTCTTCTTCAAAATCCATTTCGGATTCAACGTTCATATCAAAGATAACAAGGTAGGAAACTTCTGTGGGGAATCCTTGTTCACCTAAAGTAAAACACACGTACACGAAAAATTCGTTCACCACGAATTTCTTAACACTCATCTGACTTTGTTTTTGCTCAACTGTCAATTTGCAAAAATAGTGAGGTGAATATGTCAGTTGCTAATTATGCTACTTAAGAGTTATCTGTAAGGTGCATTAATTATTATCAAATAGGATAAACATATTTATTGTTGTACTGTAGCTTCATGTAAAATGTACTTTTATACATAAAAAACACATTATTTTTTTCCAAAAAGTAAACAACTTTTACATGGAAGATTCGGGTTAAAAATATCAGCTGTTCAAATTTATGAATGAAATAAATTTTTTCTATTTCATTGTCAGTAGTAGAGTTGCCAATTTCACTTTTTTCAGGCTAGCTTTGAATTTGAAAAAAACAACTTAAGATATCGATAAGGTGTTATAGCGGTCTGTTTAGCCACTAAATTATAATTTTGGATATCTTTTATTAATCCTCAACGATGATCATAGAAGATTAATTGGGTCTATGGGACGTCAAAAAACATGCTGAGAATTATAAAATCACGTAGAATCACGTCTTTGGTTCATATTGAGGAAAAATATTTCATATTTTGTTTTGAACTTATACGAACGCAACACAAACACACAAAACGAAACGTCAGCTCATGGTAAGGAATAAGAAAATAACACTGAACACAGCTAATTCTTAGCAAAAATATGGCAGCACTTACGCCACTCAGAGAGAGGTCCTTCAGCTGTCGGAGAAAAAATAAAATAGATTCTATTCATGATATAAGAACCCAGGCATGATTCAATTATTATAAGGTTATCCAGATATTTGACGTCTTCTCACAAGAATAAGAATAGGTGTGTTTCCGTACTCACACTGTGTAACTTGTGGGACACTATTTTCTGTTTCCGTACTTTCTGTGCTTAAAATGGGAGAAGAAGAACAAGCATAAAACCGCTCTCTCGAGCACACAAAGTGCACAGAGAGTGCTAGAACTCAAGACTCCGAGTAAAGTAAGAACAAGCATCAAGAAGAACAAGCATCAACTTCACAAACAAAATTACGATAATTTTAATTGGCGCAATTTACGTTTGACATGTCTGCAGTCAAAATCAGCTGTTTTGTGCTTGAAACTTACTAGAAGCTGTTTCCGTACTTTTGCAGCTATTCTCACATTTCATTTTTACTCTCTCAGTTTGAACTTACACAAATCTTACACAGTGTAGAGTACGGAAACACACCTAATGTATACCAGGGATGATATTTGGGGGCTTTTAGGGCTTTATTGGGCCCTTTTTCATTTCAAAAGCCCTGAGGCCCTTGTTATTCATTTTAGGCCCTTTTGGAAATTTCTACAAAAAAAAAATCGGAATTTTTTAAAAGGAAAGAATATGATTGGTTAAAGTATATGATTTCAATATGCCAAAGAAAAATCGCCGAAAAAATAAAATGAAAAATCCCCCAAACGAAAAGAATAAAAATTTTTACACAATAAAAACGAAAAAATGTCCACAATTTTTTTGGAAAAATGTTCCAAAATGCAATTCAGCGGCGTTGTAGTGCTTGACAGAAATAAAATAAAACAAACAATATCCGCCGTCACGAAGGGTATAATTTTTCGGGTATAATTTAGTAGTAAATTAATATTCCCCTGTAAAAATATCTGCAAAGATTTCATTAATTTTATTTGTTTTTTGATGCAATTTATGAACAAGGGGTGCATGGACATTATGTACGGATAAGGTCCAGATGGTGTTTTTTTTATGATAAAATGATTTGCTCTTTTACGTAATGATGTTTTTTACCTTCCCTACAAGGGCGAACCATTTTATCGTAACGAATTTAAAATATCCTAACTTTTCGGTAAGCAAAAATTCGGGCGTTTTTTAATTTGGCAAAAATGCCCGATTTTTTCGGTCCTAAATTCCAAGCATATTTTTCGGGCCTTTCTTCCTTTTTAAGTATTTGCAAAAAATATCCTAATTTAATTGGTATAAACACCCGAAAAAATTACATAATCGGTAGAAATTTCTCTCTCATTGTTTTGTTTTTGGACAAATTAAGCCCGATTTTGTATGGAAAATTTTGGGTTTTTTTGTAATTTTTTTCGTTCGTAATTTCTGGAAGCCAATCGTAAGCTATCTATGATTTATTTCGTAAATAGAAATATTTGGAGAAAGAAAAAAAATTATCTTTTAGCGATCATGAAAAGGTAAGACGACCGCGGGGGGAGAGAGGTGACGGATATCCCTCGACTAATTTTAGTTAATTATTTGAAATTTTAAAAAAACATGATAATCGAATGATAAAAATAAAAAAGAGCTATAATTACCATTTCACTAGTGGTCAATGTGAACTATCAGTTAAAAACAGAAATCGAAATTGCATCCATAAAAGTAGGTGATTTTTGTATAAAAAACCCTCAGCAAAAGCCCAATTTTTTCGGTGATTTTTCTTTTAAATATCCCATTCATTTTTTTTTTCCTTCACCCCAATTTTGTATGAAAAATGTTGGGTGATTTTTCATTTCATTTCTTATGTTAATTTTTATTGTTTGTATTTTATGTAAAGGCGATATTTCCTATCGCCTTTAAAAATGTTGTCAGTAAAACAAGTTTTGTTATATACAGTCATTGTCCCATTAAGAGCATACTTTTTAGTAATTTCAACAAGCTTAGTTTATTTCCCAAGTTGAGTTTAGATGAAAAGAGTGAACCCTAGCCCCGCTTCATTAAATAGACTTCTTGCAAGACTTAACAGAGAGTCTGCAGTAAATTGCTTATTTAGTTCTGCCATTCTACGACTATTTCAAGATGGAAATATCTGGTGTGTTGTTTTTGTGGAAAAGCTTTACAATTTTTATTTATCAAATTTAGGATTGACTTATCAGGGGGTCAATTCCCGTTTTGCGTTAAAGTGAAGTGAAAAAAAAACTTTCACAATCGTTTTCATTTGACGTCTTCACTTTTTCACTTCACTACGCACAAAAACGCGATTCTTGTCCGTCTAATGGAAAGTAGTTGCTGAATAGCATATAAGAATTTCTGAATGCCTATTAAACAAAGCTTTTATGAAAAAATGTAAACAATGTATAAGAAAGACGGAAACTTTTACAAAAATGACTTCATCATTAATTTCATTTCATTTGCGCAGAAGATATTGGAAATAAATAAATATGAACAAGATAAGTTTTGCGACAGCATAAAACTGCCAAAAGTTTAAAGTCTTAAAGCCCTATTAATTTTGGCCCTTTTACAGTAAAGCCAATATCATCCCTGATGTATATCCTTATTTAAAGAGGAGAGCAAAAGAGCAATTTTTTAATGACATAAAAATCCCACAGTTGCATGAATAATACTTTTTCGTAGTACAAAAAATCAAAGATACATTTGACTACTACGTTTTCTACTACCTGTTTGTTTTGAACAAAACTTATATTATGGGCTTTTAAAATGTAATGGATGCCTTTTTGATGTAAAACAATATTGAAAAAATTTGATTTGTGTATGCAAAACACATTTTGCAAAGGATTTGTATGAATATTTTTATTATGTTTTTGAGCTTTGAGCTAAAATAAGTAATAAACAATTATTTCTACATTTATATTAGGGAAAATCAAACATACTTTTTCCCAATTTTGACAAAAGATAGCTAGTTTTGTTCATACAACGCAGAGAATAGTACCGAAAAAAACAATAAGGGTATTCACTTCACTGCTGAAATTTCAGAAATCGGAAATTTCCGACGAGTTGAAGTGAGCGACCGTTTTTAATGTTTCGTTTTTTTCACATGCATCTGTCAACCTTAAAATCGCCATCGTTCATTTCGTTGGTCATGCGATGCATATCAGCAGACAAAGAATCTCCTTGTCGCATGTACATATACTATATATGTAGTTATAATTTAATAATTTTTATAAACGGCCAGCAAAACTATAAATCAATTAAAAGAACCTAATTGAATTGCAATTTCGTTCTAAATTGCAGACATTTTATAAGCTTGTAGGAGAGATTTGACAGAATGCTCATCTTCTTTTAGAAATTATCATATTCACAATGACTCACACTCATTAAACAGATTCGCTTATTATTACTGAGCACATCTTTTCTTCGCAAATTTTCGACAATTTCTTTTTATCAACTCAATAGATGATTAAATTTAAGTAAACTTCGGAAAACCAAAACAACAACAATTGCACTGAAATTTTCGTAAATTTCAGCATTTCTGAAAATTCAGCGTTAAAGTGAATGCCCTTAATATAAAATTAAAAATAACATCGTTAAATCAAAATTCAACAGTGACAAAAGTAGGGTTTAGTTTGAAATTTTTTAATCAAAATTGGTGTTTTTAATTTGAACATGAATTTTTTTATTCTGAAATATACGCTTTTATATAACCTACATGTTGGACATTTTTTAATTTTAATTTTTTTTACACTAGTTCGATATTAAAAATATCACATACTAAGGCACAAAGTAATTTGAAATAAATGACGCTATAAAAATTTAAACAAATTTCCACAAATTATTTTCATGTAAATTTTACTAAAATATTGCACACTTGATTTTATTAACATAACCACAAGCATGTGGATAAGTACTTTTAAAAAAACACAGCAGAACACTGAAACATACTTTTTTTTGGGACGACCACGCAACCCTGGCTGTTATTTTTTCAAGAGAGTAAAAACATTTTTGTTTATATAAAATAAGGGTATGTCAAATATCTGGATAACCTTATAATGATTGAATCATGGAACCCAGGTAGCATTGATAAGTGCTGATTTTCTCTTCTAAAGGCATACCATAAGTTGTCAAAAACAGCTGTTCATGCAACATAGCTAAGAATGAAGCTAATGAACACACACCCATTGGCTGCATTTAGCGGAAAATTTGCTACGTAGCAAGGTTGATTTATAAGGTTGTCGAATCGCACTCTCTTCTCAGTACCCATAATTGTCAAAACCAGCCAATTTTGCGAATGACTACGAAAGAAAAACGGATGATAATAGAGAGCACTTGCAGATTTTCTATGAGATGTCAACTTCGATTTGACAATTATGGGCACTCGCTCTCTCCCTTGCGACAACCTTATAAATCAACCTTGCTACGTAGCTGTTGAACAACTTTCGGGCTGAATGGTATGTAGCATAAAGCACTCTCAAAATTTGTTCCCTGAGCGGTTACGATTAATATATCACGAAATTCGTTAATGAAAATATATTTAATTTCGTTCATATGCATGTGCAGCTGTTAAGGTTGTTCTATTGCTGCACTTTTACATTTTCAACAATTTTTATGTTTTCATTAATTAACACTTAAATGTTCGTTTTAATAATAGTTTATTATATTTAAAATGAAACAAAACATGGTAAATGTTTGTACGTGAATAAGAAAATGTTTGGTTGATTGCAAACTCAGAAAAAACACAACGGCCGATTGTTCTCGCTCTCTTCTCTGCCATGATATAATTATACTTGCTGCTAAATAACATGGAATTAACAAATTACTTAACTTCCACTAATAATCACTCACTATTTTTGCAATACTCACTATTAATATTAAAATAAAATAGGAAATATTTTATAAGCAAGTGTTTCTTCTTTGCAAACTCTGAAACATAAACGATACCGAAAACATAAACAACAAGCCTGTTTACCCTGTGTCCACAGTTGTACATGTGCCAGTAATCACTTGCGAGTGGAGAATATATATTGTCTTCGAAAAAGTTCGAAATTAATCAAGTTGCTTCAGCGTCCACATGTGCAAGTGGAATTTCTTTTCAAAATGTCGTCGAATGCGAAGGTTCTCCCTGAAATCGCAGTATTGCTTGAAATTAAAAAGTTAGAAATTCGAGAAAAACATGTAATTAATGTTTCTTCTTCTATATACTTGAGGAAATCAAGGAAAAATCCACAAAAGCACTACAAAAACATCACTTTTATCCCCTTTTCTGACATTTACTTGCTGCAAGTGAAAAAATTCACTGCTTAGAAAATTAGCGTGCAAGTAGCGCTGCAACTAGGCTGCAAGTCCGAAAATGTGAGTGGGTTAGTAAAAATGTTTGGATGTATTGAGTTTTTCGAACATTCAGTTGCACGTGTGGACGCTAGGTTAGGTACTTGATTGTAGTAACTTAAAAGCTGCTAGAAGGTGTTTCCGCATTTTTCTAGCTAAAAAGAGATAAGAAAAACAAGCATAAAATCACTCTCTCGAAAAGGCATCATATGAAAAAAAAGTAATTTTCGTACTGTAAATTTCGTAATATAAGCATGTTTATACATAAAGGTTTTAATGAAAAATTAAAGAGGACCTTTAAGAGTTTATTCATGTTATTAATATCAAATTAAATATATATATTAATAAGGTTAAACAATTATAAGATTCAATTAAACTTGTATTGTTTTGTATTATTGTATTTGTTTGATAATTTTTTCCTTATGTTGAAATTATAACAAGACGAATTTTTCACTCTTCAATCAACATTTGTGTACTCAAAATGTCTCTGATTTTTGTTTATTTAAGTTTATTTGATATAAAATGCGACCAACGTTTGCTGACGAATTAATTTTTGTATAAAAGAAAATGCCATTAGTCTTCTCTTCTAATTGAATAAACTGTTTTCCAGTAATATTCAGTTTCTACTTATTCTTCTGAACCACTGAAAAGATAAGCAAACTTTAAATTTAAAACTTCAGAATCAAGACTTCGTTTTCTAAAACCAGATTAGGAAATAGTTTAAGCAAATTGGCAAGTATTTTTAAATGTCAGTATCTCTATTGCACTTATCGCATTTGATAATTGCTCTAACTTAAATTTTACCTCAACACCCAAATATAGCTGCTCAAAGCACACAAATTAAATTTGAATATGAACTTAAATCTCAAATTTTAAATAATAAAGGAAAAGCGATTTGACCAAAACAAGTAATTTTTGACAAAAAATTGAAAGAAAAACGTCAGGTCATAATTGAAGTCAAAGAAGTCGAAATGACGATAAATCGTCAATAATACCAACCCTGCTTTATGCTACATACCATTCAGCCCAAAGTTGCAGCCAATGTGAATTAAACACAGCTTATAACCATTAATATAACACGAAATTCGTTAATGAAAATGTATTTAATTTCGGTCGTATGCAAGTGCAGCTGCTAAGTTTGTTCTATTGCTGCACTTTTACATTTTCAACAATTGTTGTGTTTTCACTAATTACTTAATAATAGTTTATTATATCTGACATTGTATTATATTTACAATGAAGCAAAATATGTAAATATTTGTACGTGAATAAGAAAATGTTTGATTAATTTCAAACTCTGAAAAAAGACAATGGCCGATTATGCTCGCTCTCTTCCTTGCCATGATATAATTATACTTGCTGCTAAATAACATGGAATTAACAAATTACTTAACTTCCACTAATAATCACTCACTGTTATTGCAATACTCACTATTAATATTAAAATAAAATAGGAATATTTTATAAGCAAGTGTTTCTTCTTTGAAAACTCTGAAACATAAACGATAGCGAAGACATAAACAATAAGTCTGTTTACCCTGTGTGCGCATGTGCCAGTAATCACTTGGAAGTGGAGAATATATTTTGTCTTCAAAAAAGTTCGAAATTAGCTGCAAGTTGCTTCAGGTCCACATGTGCAAGTGGATTAATTAACAAACGGTCACAAATAATAGTAAGGACAATGTTCTTCCAATCTGCACCAATAAATTTTGAATTTTTACAGTCGGACCACAGATAATGTAGATTTTCATTAATTTTTTTAACTTTTTTATATTATTTTGATTGTTGGCAGATTGTTGGTAGCTCACACGACACGCCAATCTGCTTTTGACATTTCTTTGAATTGCAGTACTTTTTCTCCTCCACTTTATTTCGTACTTTAAAAGCATTTGGTATTAATTTAACGTGATTGCTTATATAAAATTTCTTAAGTGTTCCCTTGTTCTTTAAATTGTTTTTTGTTATGAACGCATTAAATATGTTTAATTAATTAAATTAATCAATGACAAAAAAACAAACTTGTGACGAACCTTTTAGCCGAGGTATCACTCGCCGGTGTCCAGGGTTCGATCACAAAAAAAATGATTACAAGTTACGTAAATTTCAATTCCACTTTTATTGTTTTAAAAAAAATAGATAGTTCACAGTCTTACTACAATATATCACTTATTCTTAATTTTGTGTTGTGTCATTCACTTTAATGTTAGTTACTTATGCTATAGTTATTTAATGTAAGTTTACACTTAGAATTATCCTGACTTCGGCGTAGTTTCCCGGTGTCGTATTCTGTCAGCTGTCAACATCGTCACTCGCTGTGGCTTAGCACGTCGGCTTAGAGAAGGATGCGTTATCCACTATGGCTTAACGCGTTGGCAGGACTTAGGAAAGGAATCGTTATCCACTATGGCTTAACGAGTGGGAAAAGGTTTGCAGGAGCTAAATAATTATATATGACTTACCAGTTTGGCCGCTGTGGCGTGAATGAATTTTTATTTTCTGCTCGTTGCTTAAGTCACCCCCTGGCAGAATTATAAGGTAAGGTCATCACGGAGAGGAATGGAGTAGAAAGCAGAATAAAGCTACATTGATGTCAAAATCAGCTGTTCATATATATATATATATATATATATGTAAAATTTATTGGAATAACGTTTTCAAAATAGTTTAAAATAGTTTCTTTAACCAAAAGTATAAAAATAGTGATTTTTACATTTGTGTTTGGGAAAATCAAAAATTTTTACTTTTTTCATCTTTTGACAAAAGATAGCTAGTTTTGTTTAGTCAACGCAGAACTTTTTTTTTATATTATAAATAAAACTATATTTTATAGTTAATGGTTGTGTTAATATGTCTTCTAAGTGTTTCGTGATATAACCATTGTCATTTTTTCAAGAACGTACAAATATTTTTGACGTAGAATTACGTCTTACAAGACGTTTGTCATTTTTGGGGTTCTTTTCCACAAATTTTTTCAAGCACATCCTAACATTTTTGGAGGACACGGGAATATACTTACAGCCTTTAATATTCATCTTACAAAGGTAAGATATATGTCAAAAATCAGTTATATCTTATATCTATATAGTAAGAAAAATCATGCAGTTGCTGCTGACGTTCTTAATGGTTGTTGCTTTTGTTTGTGCCGAAATCACGAACGCAACATCGTGTTGTTTCTTGGAATAAATTGTTTTACAAATATTTCTCAGTAACGGCTTGTATTGTTGTTATTATTAGCACGTATGTAAACTTTACATTTATGTTATATGTATATGTATATCAGCTGTTTTAATTTATATCGTTTGTTATTGTTTATCTTCAGCGAGATAAATACAATAAACAATTCAGATGTATTATAGAGATGTGCTGTAGAGTCAAAATGTAGGTACAAAAATGTGTATTACTACTACGCAGGCTTACATATACAGAGAATGCGCATGGTCGTTGTGCTATGAAAACTCTATTGATTCTTTAAATATCATAGTAAATTCGAATTATTTATTGAACTAATTTTATACTTATTACACATTAAAAATATATTTTGTTTGTTAAAATTTTAAATTTTCAAATTAATTTAAGATATATAAGCTCTTTACTTGGGATAAATAAAAAATTCAAATTATTCCGAAATATTTATTTCCGTTTATTAAACCTAAGATTGAAATAAATTTATCAAAAAATATAGCAAACAAAAAACTCTGTGTCTACGATAATATCTGTGTCTTTTGTTTACATAAAATAAGGGTTTGTCAAATATCTGGATAACCTTATAATGGCTGCATTCTATCCGAAAGAGCGCTCAGGTAGCGAAGTAGCATAAAGTCATGGCAGAATTATAAGTTAGGGCCTACTTGGAGAGGAATGAAGTAGAAAGCAGAATAAAGCGGGCTAGATGTATAAATCAGCTGCTCATCTCACGTTTCTTTATATCCATGTTTCGCAGTCGATTTTAGGTTAAAATTTTTACAGTTTTTTTTTTGTCAATTTAAGACTTCTTTCACATTGTAAAGTTGTTATTAAACTGTTTTGATAATATTTTCACTCAAACTATCACAAATTTAACACACGCGACCGCACTACTTGCAACTTGGATACATAAAAATTTTTCTTAATTTGCAATTCCTTGTAAATTCGTCGTTTTGACAACTTACCAACCTTTTCATTATCCACTATTCGTTGACGCGTGAGGACACTGAGCCAACCGGCCCTACCTTATAATTCTGCCATGCATAAAGTGATACTTTCTGATGAACTATTTTTTTTTCGAAACGTCAAACGGCAAACAACTGTTCGACAATAAATGCTTTTTGTCTCAAATTTATTTTTTTTATGTTCTGTGTGCACACGTTTCAAACAAATAGTTTTAATTAAAAGCACTACTAAGCAATTTAATAATTAAGTAATTAATAAATTTAGTATTTGGTATATTTATTTGTCAAAATAAAGTAAGCGTAAGACGCTCAACTGAAGTAGCATAAAAAATTTTTGCTACCTAAGATGGTGACCGCTCAGGAAACGTGTTGTGCGAGCACTTTATGCAACATACCATTCAGCCCGAAAGTTGTTCAACAGCTACGTAGCAAATTTTCCGATGAATGCAGCCAATGATTGAAACATGATTGTACCTGCTGAACGCAGCCACTTATTTCTGCTGTTTTTGACAGATGCGGGTACAATTATTGTGAGAGAGGTGAAAAAAACGCTTTCACCTGGTTTTCTTACACAATGACCCCATGATACAATGATAAGGTAGGCCCATGATACTAAGTGCTCTCACGCGTAAACGAAGAGTGGATAATGAGAAGCAACATTAATGTCAAAACGACGAATTTCGTAGAAATTGCAAATGAAGAAAATATTTTATGTTTCCAAGTTGCAAACAGTGCGGTCGCGGGTATTAAATTTGTGCTAATTTGAGTGAAAATATTATATAAAAAGTGTAATAAAAACTATAAAATGTGAAAGAAGTCTTAAAATTGCAAAAAAAAACCTGTAACAGTTTTAACCTAAAACCAACTGCGAAACGTGAGCATAAAGAAATTCGCGATGAACAGCTGATTTTGACATCAATGTAGCTTTATTCTGCTTTCTACTCCATTCCTCTCCGTGATGACCTTACCTTATAATTCTGCCATGCATGACCCCAACTGTCTTGCAGTCATGATGTGGTGAGTTTATGTTTCAGCTGTTTCGCTGTTTTTCATATATGTGCTTTTCACCTCGGCCACAGGTGGCTGCTGCTTACATGGCTACTCATGGTTGTTAGAATGCTAAGTCTGACTAAACGTATGATACTATTCTCAGTTGTTATTAATTATAATATATCGTGATTTATTTATCTGGATTTAAATTAACGTAAACAGATTATCTCGACAGCAGCAAATAAAAATAAAATAAGACAAAAGAATAAAAATCTTCGGTGTATAGATGAAAACGATTTCTAGTGACTTTCATCTTTACAAACTTAATACTAATTTTAAAGCACTTCTAAAATGTATACAGTAAGCAACAAAAGTAAAGTAAAAATTGTTCTCCAATGCTTTGTAACATTTTTCAGTCTTAAATGATTTCTTTCAATTCAAATTTTAAGTCTCTTTTTGACACTTCAAAATTGACATTGAAAAATAATTTACACTTATTTTCATAGTACCTACGTTTATTTCAACATCCAAATGACATTTAGAAATCGAATTACAGTAAAAAATTAATTTAACAAAGTAGTGCAAATCGAAATTTTATTATCATTTGCATATGTTTGCAATGCCACCTAGCTGTGAAATTGATTTCGTCACTGCATATCGTTATCTAAATCTGATTTGGATTTCAGAGGGTTCCTCTGAAGTCTGGTGCCGATCGTAAAAGGCACCTTAAATACACCTAAAATTTTCGATATCGGACAGTTTTGGAATTGTAGGTAGCACAGCCTCGGAATTCAGTATTCGACCTCAATGGATTATACACTCCGTATCCAGTTCACATGTAGTTTGTTTCCTCTTAATTTTTTTCAGCGTGTATACACAAATACAAAAAAAACTTACATTTTGTCTAACAATTCCACGTACAAACGAATGTTCCTGAACATTTTCTTCAAACGCTCATTTTTAATGAACGATAACAAACGAACGTTTGTAGCTTTTTGTTGTTGTGTGAAAAATTCGTTTTGAAAAAATACGAAGTTCACAAATTTATCAGTGATAAAAAAAACGAAGCAAACAGAGCGTTCATCATTCGATTGCAAACGTTCGCTTGCTTTTGAATTTTTCGTTTCAAAAATTCACACACACAGCAAAAAATTAACGCAAAGATCGTATTTTAATCAATTGCGAACGAATTTTTCCGCACCCTGCTATAAAAGCATGGCTTCACTAAGCGCTGAGCGCAGCGAAGCGCTCCCGGTATAAGGTAGTAATTATATATAAATGTAAATAGCTATATATATAATAGTGAATGATTAATATATTTGCTCATCTCTACTAACTGTATAGTAAAATAAAATTAAAGCCTGAAAACACATTGCTTCCGCATTATTGGGACAACTCAGTGGAGAGTTTTACAGTTCTGAAACTTCGATAAATGGAGCTTTATGGAAATGGAAACTTTATTATACCAAAACAATTTATTATATTTAAACTTATATGTCGACTGTAAAAGAACATACTTTACTGTTAAAGTTGCAATAATACCATATGAACAAAACCAAGAAAAGTCACTCAGGCTAATTAAAGACTAGCAGATATACAATTAAACTAACTGACTGGCAGTAAAAAGAACTACACATTTCTACAGACCTCCTACATATTATTAAATTTTTGAATTTTTGCCATAACAATTTGATTGGAACTAATTTTTCTTTTCATTTCTTCTGATACAAACTTCTCTCTTCACCATCTAGAGTTTTTTCGGATCAAAACTGTTATTAGATGTTTAAGAATACAACGCCTGTGTTCAAAACAGCTTCCATTTTCATCGAACCATATGACTTGAAAATACGCGCTTTTAAATTCGGTTCATGACAACTTTTTTCGAAAATGCTTTTGTAAATTGAAAAATGTTGTTGACTAATTTCGAAGAACTCGTCGGAAGGATTTTTTAAGAGAAGTCTTTTGTCACTATAGTTTTTGATGTCAATAAAACTTTCCAAATCGAAAGAAAACTTCTCCAACTTTACAAGATTTTCTTGGCAACTTTCGCATTTTATTTTGTTAGCCAATTTCGCCTTCATGCCGTACCCAACAAAATATCGACCAACTTAAGGCTTAAGGGAGTTATATGCTAAGGGAGGTATTAAAGGGCTTAAGGGAGTTAAATGCTGAAAATTTTTTTTACTTCTTCTATAGTAGTTTCCTCATAACGTTTAGGCAGACAGTTTCATTCCAATATTAAGTCATTATCCTCTTCACAATTCTTATTACGACTACGAAAATTATTTGTTAAGATCTTCATGGACAATATTCTTCTAGAGAGATACTGAAATTTTCCACGGACGGATCGGTATTGTTACCTAGTTGTGACCTAAGTACACAAAAGTAATTTTTAAGGGAATCTGGGTTTATCCTACCTAACATAACGAATTCCACTTCAGGGTCCTGGAACAGATCATTAACCAAGGATATCATTGATTTCAAAGTGAAATTAATCCTCTGAAACAGTGGTTAATTCTTGGATCTTCTAGAGTTTGCGAAAGTCGTTGTCAACGAAATGTGTACAGGGTTGTCAATATTCGAAGCGCCCATTTTATTTTTAAATAAATCAAAGAAACCCCAATTTTTTGTCTGTTCGTCATGAATATCATTTAATTGGGTTCAAGTAGATTTGCTTACATCATTTCTTGAATATGATATCTCGTAAATGGTCGCCATTGGCCTCTACGACATATTGTGCCCGTTTTGCAGCATTTTCCATGGTTTTCTTCAACATTTCGATGGGAATGGCGGTTATTTCTTGACGGATGTTGGTTTTCAGCTCTTCTAGGGTCTTTGGCTTGTTGACGTAAACCTTTGATTTCAAATAACCCCACAAAAAGAAGTCTGGAGGCGTTTTGACATCAAACCATTTTTTGACATCAAACGGCCAGGGAACAATTGCTTCAAAAAATCGATTGTAGTGCGGCTTGTGTGTGGTGGCGTGCCGTCTTGTTGAAACCAGTAGTGCCTGATACGCTTTCGACGAACGATTGGCATGAAAAAATTGTTTATCATATCGCGATAACGCTCCTGATTGACAGTAACTCTGTGGCCATTATCATCTTCGAAAAAGAACGGCCCGATGAGCATTTTAGCACAAACGCCGCACCAAACAGTGACTTTTGCATCGTGAAGAGGTACCTCTTGAATTTCTTGTGGATTTTCAGTTTCATACAAACGATAAATTGTTTTCTTGGAAGGCGTACTTTTCACTTTATTTATTTTTTTGAAAGCACGTTGAGTTTTCACTATTGACTTGTTTTGTTGAATGTAAATTTCAACAATTTTAGAGCGTTCGCGTGGCGTGTACTGTTCCATTGTAAACATTTGCTTGGAATGACGCTTCAAACGCGGTATGTCATTTGTCGATTTGGCACTACTGCGGAAAGTTACAGTATTGCCAGATGGGCGCTTCGAATATTGACAACCCTGTATATATATTTATATTAACTTATATAATATATATATATATATATGTATATATATGTTGTTACTATTATTATTTCATTTATAACTATCATAAATATGTTTAATGTCATACAAACTTAGCCATTAGTTATTTACTTAATTGCAAAAATCAATTGTATATAAATTTTGGAAATTTCCTTCCTAGGCAATAATCGTTTAGTTATTTTATAGAAAAACATTTAAATAAATGTTATTGAAATTCAGTTTTGCTTCAAAATTGCAAATGTTGTGCTCACAACACTTTTTAACTTTTAGTTAACTTTAAAGTTTTACATAAAAATTTAATTGAAGTTATTAACAACAACTGTATATATAAAATAGCATATCGATGGCCATACGTTGACACCTCGTAACTAAAAATTCATTACTTTAACAAGAAAATATTGCACATATTAAAAATATTGCATATAAACATTGATAGTAATATCAGTTTATGTCTTGAATAACTCGTAAATTGATAATTTCTATTTAAAAATTCTATTAAGCAAAAATGCCAACTGTAGAGCTTCCAATAAGAATAACTTCAAAACGCCGAAAATTTCTAGCTACCCTGTAGGAAAATCAACTAATTTAAAAGTAGTTGATAAAGTAGTTTTTTGTCAACCACAACTAGTTGAAATTCTGACTTTTTCCCATAGAAAGAACTAACTTATTTTGTATGGTGATGTCCGCTAAATAAGTCAATTGACTTTCGTCTGATATATTTTCAACTACTTAAATTACTTATATTTAAATTATTTTTTAATGTCTTTAAAACAACCAATTGAAAACTATTACTCATGGCCTAAAGTTAATAATATTTGATGAAATAACATGGTTAAATATATATAAACTTGTAATCTTATAAAAATTTGCAATTAAAACATGTCAAAATCATAGTAGTTGCCGCCTTAATATAATTCAAAGTAGCTCATATATTGGTTTATTTTAAACTAGTTTTTTAATTAGTTGTTTTTAAAAACAAGTTAGTTTGTTCCTATAGGGTAGTCACATAGTAATCGATTTTTTTTTTAAGAAAATAGACAACGTCGCAATTTTCGCAAAACCTGTTTTCATGTACACACTCATTAAAATATTATTCTCTTGCACGGCATGTCATCACTCTTCGAAATAAATATTTTTCGAAGTGCCCGAATACAAGGAGGGGTTTTCATACGATTTTGACGAAAATTTTTAAACAAACAGAATTTCTATCATTTCTTTAGCAGCGAAAAACTTAGATATAAAAAAGTTTCTTCAAAATCAAAGAAAAAAATCTTTGAACAAGAAAAAAAGTTTTTATCATTTCCTTAGCAGCTAAAAATCAAAAATTTGTCTTCAAAATCAGAGGAAAAATTTGTGAACAAAAAAAAATTTCTGTAATATCTTTAGCAGGTAAAAATTAAATAAAAAATTTTTTTAGAGAAAAAATTTTTGATAAAAAAATGTCTATGCTTGCTTTGTTAGCTAAAAATTTATAGAAGAGAAATGTTTCTTCAAAGAGAAAAATTTTTAAAATAAAATTTAAAACAACAGGTATGTTAGCTAAAAATTTATAGAAGAAAAATTTTTGAACAGGAAAAATTTTTATCATTTCGATAGCAGCTAAAATTTTATAGATCAAAAATTTCTCTTCAAAATCATAGGAAAATTTTTTGAAAAAAAAATCAATTATTTCTTTAGCAGATAAAAATTTATAGATCAAAAATTTTTCTTTAAAATCAGAGGAAAAATTTTTGAGCTCAAAAAATTTCTCTCATTTCTTCAGCGGCTAATAATTTATAGATCAAAAATTTTTCATCAAAATCGGAGGAAAAATTTTTTTAACAGAAACAAAAAATCTTTAATTTCTTTGGTAGTTAAAGTTTAAAGATCAAAAATTTTTCTTCAAAATTAGAGACATTTTTGTACTAGAAAAAATTTCGATCATTTCTTTAGTAGCTTAAAATTTATAGAAAAAACAGTTTTTTTCAAAATCAAAGTAAAAATTTCTTAAAAAAAAGCTATAATTTCTTAAGCAGCTAAAAAATTAGATATCAAAAATTTGTCTTCAAAATCGAAGAAAAAAGTTTCAATTATTTCTTTAGTAGCTAAAAATTTATAGATCAAAACTTTTTCTTTAAAATCAGAAGAAAAATGTTTGAAAGCAGTAATTAATATAAATTTCAATAAATTTATCCAACCAAAACAAAACACTGTGTCCAGCTAAAAAATAAACACATACCTTCATGCAAATAATAAGAGCAAACAACAACACATACTCAGTCTGCTTACAATACCATTCGTAAGGTCTCTCATCGCTTCGGCACTTCGGCTTTTTGAGATTCCAACACAGATTCGAACATAATTTCGAATCCAACAAGTCAGCCGGTTGAAAATTTTCTGCAAAAGGGGAAAAATTGCTTGGTGTATTCTCTTTAAAATATACCCTCCTTGCAGCAATTCTAGCCCAAAACGTAAACATTGTGCAGAAAAAAATTTCAATAGAAAAAACCAACACCAACACGCTTGTGCGCATATTGTTATGAGCAGATTGCTTCTGCTCAAGGTTCATTAATATAGGTTAAGTCACTTTAGAGAAGCTTGGTCGAACTGTAAGAATGGATAAAAGGAAATAAAAAAAAAAACCTTAATCTGTACAATTTTTAGCTAAAAGCTACTTTGACAGTTCGAGCAAAGGCGGAAAAAGAGTGATTTTCTCTCAAGTGACTTAACCTATATTAATGCACGTTGCTTCTGCTTTCGATAACAAAAATTCGAAATTTCTTCATTTGCTTGCTACATTTGGAGTCATGTTAAACTTCAGAGCGAAATAAATTCTCTGTTATATATATACACATTGCAAAGAGTACATATATTTAAGGAAGAGAATTTAATTCGCTCACTCAATTTTACTCGCTCAAAATTCAGCATACAAATAAGACTGTTGGGGAATTGTTTTCGAAATGTGATATTCGAAAACATTTCTGCCGGTATTTGTGCAGTCGCCGTTGTTGTTGTCAGATTCTATACACTGGCTGAAACTGGTTTGACTGTTTTTTATAATAAATTCTGCACAATGTTTACATTTTGCATTAATATATTCTATACTGGTTTGACTGGTTTTTGTGTTATTGAAATAAATTTTCACAATGTTTACATTTTTGGCTGGACGGGCTTGCATGGATTTATTTCAATAACACAATTAGATATTTCAGATATTAGATATTATTTTCAGGATATGTATGAAAATAAATGCTTTTTTCCGAATTTCTTTGTTTTTAATTTTTTTAGGTCAAATAGGAAATTTTTTATATAATTCAATTTATGAAATTTTCCAAAAATTTCATAATTGAATTTGTTCAGTATGTACAATGTTACATTTTTTTGCTGCTTTTGCTTGCATAGATTTATTTCATTTCATTTCATACTTATTTCAAGTTGAAGCATGAAAATACGAAATGTTATTTTTTCAAAGTTTTTAATTATCTCAACTTAATGGAATTTATTTTGTTTCTTAAAAAAAATTGGAATAAATAAAATTTTTTTTACCACATTTTTTGCCTGCTTGCTGGTATATGGCATGCATTTATTTCAATATTCCAATTAGATATTTGCAAGATTCAGGTATTTGCATGAAAATATGAATATGATTTTATATATATTTTTTAATATTTGTAATTACCTTCATAACATTTTTTTTAGGTCAAGAAGAAAATCTTGCATTTAATAGCAGCAAATTTAAAAAAAAAAAAAAAAGAGTAATAATCAAAGCGCCGCCTCCTAGCCGCGAACTCGGGCATTTTGCGTACAAGGGAAACGCTTAAGCAGTCGGCCACAAATCAGTTGAAGTAATTCTTTCTTAACAACAAATAAGAGCAAAATGCATGTGTGTGGGTAGCTGAAATGAAAGAAAGAAATTGGCATGCATCATTTGCAGGAATTCTAATCAGTCGACTGGTTTGACTGATTTTTTTGTTTTTGCGACTGCTTGGATTTTTTTGCTGCTTCTCAGCAGCTTTTTTTTTATTTTTTGGGTGGATTTCGTCGATAGTCAGAAATGATATTTTTATGATTTTGTCTATTTTGAAGTATGAAGGTATAGAAAAATCGCTATAACTTCTTTATTTCTGATTAGATTGAAATGCACCCAAGGACAAAATGTTAGCTAATTTTACCATATTTAACATGAATACATTTACAATTTTGTTTTACTAAACTTACTTATTTATTTTCTATCTCTATGTTCTAGTTTCTATGTTGAAACTGTGTAACTAAACTAACTAAACGAATAAATATGAATAAAACGCTGAAAAGAACGTGTTGTAAGGAAAATATTCGTGCACGTATAAAATACAAATTTATTTCAGCTTCCGAATTAGATATTTGCAACTTTCAAATAAATAACTTCAAGGTATTTATTTGACAAATTGAAGTATTGAAGTATGAAAAATAACAAATGTTGACAAAAATTACCAACGGCTTTTCATATATGTATTGACCAATTTATATACTCTTTGTAAATATACGTTTAAACTCTGAATAGCCTAATAGTTAAAAATCATAATAAATTTTTTTAATTTTACAAAATAAACAAAATATTAATTTTCGGTGTTTTTAATAACCAATGAATATAAATTATTATATTGACAGAAAAACTCTTCATATTGAAATTATAAATTTGAACTTACCATGTCAAGAATCGAGACCACGTCATCTGAATGCTAGTCCAACACCTTACCCAAACGAATACGACGTGTATGATAAAAAGGACTTATATTTTTTTCATTAATTTTTCTACAATAAGCAATCTACATTAGCAATCTTAACAGCTGACTGCAATAACAACAACACATTCATTCACACGCATGCTTATTAGCGGGGAAAAGGGAAAGGGGTAAGTCTATATTGCCTGCTTTGTTTTCTGATTGCCTGGTAGCAAGATCAGAAATACTAGCACGCATTGGTTGTCTCTGCCAAGCAAGCATAAACCAAACGAAAAATGAAAAATTTTAAATTTATTTCATTTCAGCTTACACACATACATTGAAATCAGTGTATCAGTTTACACACATACATTAAAATTTGTATCGACCTCAAAAACACCCTATAGGAACAAACTAACTTGTTTTTAAAAACAACTAATTAAGAAACTAATTTAAAATAAACCAGTATATGAACTACTTTGAATTATATTAAGGCGGCATCCACTTCAATTCTAAATAGTTTTTATTGCATTATATATGAAGTAATTGAAATACTACTTAAAAAGAAGTAATTGATAAACTACTTTGAATTATATTAAGGCGGCAACTACTCTGATTTTGACATGTTTTAATTGCAAATTTTTATTAGATTACAAGTTTATATATATTTAACCATGTTATTTCATCAAATATTAACTTTAGGCCATCAGTAATAGTTTTCAATTGGATATTTTAAAGTAGTTAAGAACTAATTTAAATTTAACTAATTTAACAAGTAGTTAAAAATATATGCAGACGAAAGTCAATTGACTTATTTAGCGGACATCACCATACAAAATATGTTAGTTCGTTCTATGGGAAAAAGTCAGAATTTCAACTAGTTGTGGTTGACAAAAAACTACTTTATCAACTACTTTTAAATTAGTTGATTTTCCTACAGGGCACTTAAACATGCGCTGCAGCTTACACGCATTCATTCACAAATCAGTATTGAAAAAAAAACACTTGCGCATACGCTAAAGCGCGCACATACGAGAACGACAGAGACAAACAGGGTTCACGATGCGTTTCTCTGGCAGAGGGCAGAAGAGAAAAGGGGTTCGATCATATCGAAAACAAAAAGAATGTTGCTTGCTTCTGTTTTCTGGTAGCAAGCCAAGGAATAAAAGAAGTAGACTTTATTCATTTTTTAGCTTTTTAGTTCTGTTCACGATACAAGAATACAGGTAGAAGTGACAGTTCATTGGCATACCATTAGTTGTCAAAAAAAAATGCCAAGAAAGAGAGCGTTCATTATAAGCTGTGTTTAATTCACATTGGCTGCATTCAGCGGAAAATTTGCTAAGTAGCTGTTGCGTGACTTTTGGGCTGAATGGTATGTAGCATAAAGCAGGGTTGGTATTATTGACGATTTATCGTCACTTCGATTTTTTTGGCTGCAATTATGACCTTACGTTTTTCTTTCAATTCGTTGTCAAAAATTACGTTTTTTGGTTAAATCGCTTTTCCTTTATTATTTCAAATTTGAGATTTAAGTTCAGATTCAAATTTGATTTGTGTGCTTGGAGTAGCTATATTTCGCTGTTGAGGTAAAATTTAAGTTAGAGCAATTATCAAATGCGATAAGTCCAATAGAGAAACTGACATTTAAAAATATTTGCCAATTTGCACAAACTATTTCCTAATCTGGTTTTAGAAAACGAAGTCTTGATTCTGAAGTTTTAAATTTAGAGTTTGCTTATCTTTTCAGTGAATCAGCAGAATAAGTAGAAACTGAATATTACTGGAAAACAATTTAGTCAATTAGAAGAGGAGACTAATCTTTGACATTTTTTTTTATGCAAAAATTTATTTTTAAAATTTTGACGTAGCCTAATTCTTCAGCAAACGCTGGTCACATTTTTTCTGAAATAAACTTAAATTAAACAAAAATCAGAGGCATTTTGAACACAAAAACATTGATTTAAGAGTGAAAAATTCGTCTTGTTATAATTTGGACATAAGGAAACAATTAACAAAGAAATACGATATAATACAAATTTAATTGAATCTTATAATTTTTTAACCTTATTAATATATTTATTTTATTTGATATTCATAAAGGTCCTATTTTATTTTTCATTAAAATCTATATGTATAAATAAGCTTATGAATAAAGAAAAATTTATTGCAAAACTACGAAAATTACTTTTATTCATATCAAGCCTGTTCGAGAGAGTGAATTTATGCTTGTGCTTCTTATCTCTTTTGAGCTAGAAAAATACGGAAACACGTTCTAGCAGCTTGTAAGTTACTACAATCAAGTACTCACATTTTCGGACTAACAGCCTACATGCATGGAAATTTCCTAAGTAGTGAATTTTTTCACTTGCTGCAAGTAACTGTCAGAAAAGGGTAAAAAAAGTGATGTTTTGTAGTGCTTTTGTGGATTTTTCCGGGATTTCCGGGATTTCCTCAAGTTTATAGAAGAAGCAACATTAATTACTTGCATTAATTAATCCACTTGCACATGTGGACCTGAAGCAACTTGCAGCTAAATTCGAACTTTTTTGAAGACAAAATATATTCTCCACTTGCAAGTGATTACTGGCACATGTGGACACAGGGTAAACAGGCTGATTGTTTATGTTTTCGCTATAGTATATTTTTCAGAGTTTACAAAGAAGAAACACTTGCTTATAAAATATTTCCTATTTTATTTTAATATTAATAGTGAGTATTGCAATAATAGTGAGTGATTAGTAGTGGAAGTTAAGTCATTTGTTAATTCCATGTTATTTAGCAGCAAGTATTATTATATAATGGCAAAGAAGAGAGCGAGCATAATCGGCCATTGTCTTTTTTCAGAGTTTGAAATTAACCAAACATTTTCTTATTCACGTACAAATATTTACATATTTTGCTTCATTGTAAATATAATACAATGTCAGATATAATAAACTATTATTAAGTAATTAGTGAAAACACAACAATTGTTGAAAATGTAAAAGTGCAGCAATAGAACAACCTTAGCAGCTGCACTTGCATACGACCGAAATTAAATATATTTTCATTAACGAATTTCGTGTTATATTAATGGTTACCGCTCAGGGAACATATTGAGTAAGTGCTTTATGCTACATACCATTGAGCCCGAAAGTTGTTCAACAGCTACGTAGCAAATTTCCCGCTGAATGCAGCCAATGGGTGTATGTTCAATTGCTTCACTCTTAGCTGTGTTGCATGAACAGCTGTTTTTGACAACTTATGGTATGCCTTTAGAAGAGAAAATCAACACTTATCAATGCTACTTGGGTTCTTATATCATGGTTCTGTTTAGTTCTAACATTTTTTCGCAGTTCTAAACAGGGATCTGCTCAGCGACAAATGCAGAAAAAATATATCTGATAGTCACGCATACTCTTATTTATAATATACTCTCATTGACAATGCACACGCACTTAAATATTTTGACAGCCCATTTTATGAAATATATCACATGAAATATTTTATGAGACAAACATCATGAGATGAGAAATTTCATGAAACGAGCGGTCTACAATTGCGATATGCCCGTATGATACTTAATTTTTTTTGTCCAATTTTAAAATCTGAAAACAAGTGGCGCGTGGGCAGGACAGACATATTTTGTAAGAAAAGGATAAACGTTGTTACTTTTTTATATCTGGTGTTTTTAAGAGCAGCTGCATTAAATTATTAAAATTAGCTGCACACATCACTTCCAATTCAGCATACATTTATATTAAATAGTTTTGTTTACTCTAAAAATCTCAAATTAATTATTTACAGCACAGTAAATATTTGATCGAAACTTAACGAAGAACGAATTGAAAGAAACGGCAAAAAAAACTGCAAAGAAAATACAGTCCGTCCTACAAATTTTTCTCCAATTCGTACCATATGCGTACTCACTCACACCAATTGAATCCATGCATTCGTGCTATTTGAACTGCTCTAGTTATAATTTTCAAAGATCAATTTAATTAAGTATCATACAGGCTTATCGATATCATGAAATATTTCATTAGATCAAATATTGTAAAGCCTGTGTGATACTTAATTAAATTGATCATTGAAAATTATAGCTAGAGCAGTTCAAATATCACGAATTTACTTTTAAATGAACGTTTGTGTGCTCAAAATGCCCATGATTTTTGTTTTATTTAATTTTATTTGAGAAAAAATGCGACCAATGTTTGCTGACGAATTAGGCTAGATCAAAATTTTAAAAATTAATTTTCGCATAAAAGAAAATGCCAAAGATTAGTCTCCTCTCTGATTGAATGAACTGTTTTCCAGTAATATTCAATTTCTATTTATTCTTTTGAATCACTGAAAAGATAAGCAAATCCTAAATTTAAAACTTCAGAATCAAGACTTCGTTTTCTAAAACCAGATTAAGAAATAGTTTGAGCGAATTGGCAAGTATTTTTAAATGTTAGTATCTCTATTGGACTAATCGCATTCGATAATTGTTATATATTAAATTTTACCTTAGCACTCAAGTAAAGCTGCTCAAAGCACACAAATCAAATTTGAATCTGAACTTAAATCTCAAATTTAAAATCATAAAGGAATAGCGATTCAACCAAAAAAAGTAATTTTTGACAAAAAATTAAAAAAAAAGTCAGGTCATAATTGAAGATCAGGTCATCATCAGGCCAAAAAAAGACGAAATGACGATAAATCGTCAATAATACCAACCCTGCTTTATGCTACATACCATTCAGTCCAAAAGTCGTGCAACAGTTACTTAGCAAATTTCCCGCTGAATGCAGCCAATGTGTATTAAACACAGCTAATAATGAACGCTCTCTTGGCATTTATTTTGACAACTAATGGTATGCGAAGGAACTGTCACTTCTACCTTTACTCTTGTATTGGCCAACTCACACGCGATTGTTTGGGATCTTTTAAATTTTGATTGTTGTCAGACTGTTGGTAGCTCACACGACACGCCAATCTGCTTTTGACATTTCTTTGAATTGCAGTACTTTTTCTCCTCCACTTTATTTCGTACTTTAAAAGCATTTGGTATTAATTTAACGTGATTGCTTATATAAAATTTCTTAAGTGTTCCCTTGTTCTTTAAATTGTTTTTTGTTATGAACGCATTAATTATGTTTAATTAATTAAATTAATCAATGACAAAAAAACAAACTTGTGACGAACCTTTTAGCCGAGGTATCACTCGCCGGTGTCCAGGGTTCGATCACAAAAAAAAATGATTACAAGTTACGTAAATTTAATTCCACTTTTATTGTTTAAAAAAAAATGGATAGTTCACAGTTTTACTACAATATATCACTTATTCTTAATTTTGTGTTGTGTCATTCACTTTAATGTTAGT